>VZTX01027092.1:149825-284720 GCA_013400915.1 Pardalotus punctatus | reverse complement strand
TGTTGTTGTTGTTGTTGTTAGGAGGGGGACCACAGTAGCTGTCTTTACAGTTTGATTGATAGCAAAGGGACATAATTATGAGTAATACAAATGACTACAATTTTGCTTAAAATTTTGCATAACTGATTGCCGGACCTTGTCAAAATCGAACTCCTCTTGTAATTTTGCTACAGAGCAAGACCAGGCAGCAGGGGAGGAAGGAAATATTTTGCCTACACAAAGAGATATCTTCCCACATTGCAATTTCCCTCCTCAGCAAGTGTACACCCAAAATGGACACCAAGTCACGAGTTCTTCACTTTTGTAAGTTCTGTCCATTCACACATTGGGCCCCAACTCTCCAATTCCACCTTCAGGTGATGATGTCAACCACCCCAAGCCTGCTCCCCCAATTCACTGTTATTTACATATTTTGGGGCTCTGAGGCAGCGAAGCGTCCTTGGATTTTTCAATTTTTTGTCTAAGACACTGGGAACAGAGGTTTTTAGCACTCCATGTGCTAAAAATGTCCATCCTGGGAAGGAATTCCTGGGCTCTGCTCTGCCTCCAGGACTTGCCGGTCCTTTGCTGCCTCTGCTGATGCTCATTATAAAACCATGGCATTCTGGAGTCTTCTTTGACTAAGAAGTGGCTCAGGGCCCCCAGCTCTGTCCCCACACTCCTGTCGGGTGTGTCTAAGTGAGTGTCTTCCCAAATGGAAAGTGATTTCCCTGCCACATCCCCGCTGGGGACCTGGAATCGCAAACACCGAGGCCTTGTCCCCAAGAACGAGATGTGTGTGTCTCACAAACAATCCTGTCCTTGCTGTCTGATTGATTGATAAAGCTCGTTTACAGTGTGTTTGTGAAGGGATAAAGGAGAAAAAAACGGAGCCTCGTGCCTCCAAACTCCTTGATTCCTTGCTGTGGGGCTCTTGTGCTTTCCTGGGCAAAGCAAGGGGGTAAAACACCCCTTAGTATTCACCCAGACCAAGTGAGATTATCCATTTAGAATATCCAATATTCATCCAAGCCAATAGAGATTATCCGTTCCCTCCCCCCTCAGTCATTCCTCCTGAAAGCAGAAGGGAAGCGGAATTTCTCTTCGGCTCAATTGAAAAGTTTTGTTTGCCATTAAGCATAGAGTTCTTTTCATCCTTGGGAATCGTTAAGCTCAAGACAAATACAATTTGGATAACACAAAAACCCTGTTTTCTTTTGAAGAGGCTCTTCATTTCTAAAATGCCAAAATGGGATATTATCTGTCTTATTTGCTCTTGTTTCCAGATTAGCTATTTGAGGGAGTCAAAACAAATTTGTGAAAATCTCCCTGCGCCCTGAAATTACTTTTTCAGCAAACAAAAAATTGACCTCTAACATTATACCCAGCTAGAGTTGCAAAGATTGGTTTCAGGCTTTTCCTAAGCGTGTTTCCCTCTTCAGCTTTTATTAGCAAGGACCGAAAAGCTCAGTTTCCACACAATGTGGACTTTCAGACCGCACATGGTGTGTAGTGTGGGAGAGCTGTTGGAATGCTGCTGATCTCACATATGCAGGCAGAAAATGCCCCATCAAGATCCCATCTTTAAAGCACTTAACCATGGGCCATTAGCACTTTAAATGTGGTGCAGATCATCGGGGCTGATTTAGACAGAAGAATGAAATGGTATTGATTCAGGATTATGGCCAGGTAAAGACACCATCATGCTGTTTGTTTTGTGCTTGATGCTCATTAAATGAACTAATTTATGGATAGGATTAGCGTGATCTATAGAGCAGAGGCCAGGAGTGGAAAGCAGTACCCTGAACTGCATGAGCTGGAGACTGGATTAGGATTCAGGGGAAGAAAAGGAAATATAGGAACCCTACATACACTGGCCTGAATTCTACTGTGGTGAGGAAAAGAAGAGTTCTCCCAAGCTCTGTCCTATCTGGACTTCTGCTGCTTTGCACTGAATTCTCACGAGCATAAATACACAACCTCACACTGCCAGTTTGGGTTTGGATAGGTCAGGAGAAAGTTCAGGTACAGAGCTGTAAATTGCTTCCCCCTGCACCCATAAATTAGCCCCAAATATCCCCAATGTTCCTGTTTCTCTCCTCTAGGACATTAACAGCTTTTCCCCAAAGGTGCCCTGCTGCCATTTGGCACTTGGGGTAGTCACGAATTTTCTCCCCTGCGAATCCAGATTTAGCAATTGGTTTGATACTTACTTGGGGAGTTGATGAGAACATTTTTTAAATTACTGCATCTCAGTGGGGGGAAAAAGAAGAAAAAAAAAAAAAAAGAAAAAAAGGAAAAAAAAAAAGTGAGTTCTGCCTATAAGCATCCACAAGACACAGTAAGTTGATTTCCAAATTCTCTTCCCTTCTCCCACCCTCTGACAGTCAGCACCACTCCCGGGCAGGGGAAACCTGCAGTGTTGCTGTGTGTAGATTAAAAACCAGCCTGTGCCTCAGGAGACACGCATCCAGCCCCTCTTGTGATGGCAGCCTCTCTGATCCTGGCTTTCCTTCTCCCATCTCACCTGCTCCGTGCTCAGTAACCATTTTGAGGCAGGGACAATCTCTTTGGTCACAGGGCCACAGTGCTAGGGACAAAGCAGCCTGGATCTCGTAGGAGGTACAAGGTGCTGGGATAACACCTGTGAGGAGAGCAAAGGCTCTCCATCACCCTTGCTGTTGTCTGAAGCTGAGAGAGGAGTGAGCTGCTGTCCTCAAGAGGCTTGGAAAACAAATCACTTTTGTGTTTGCTAAGTGCTGAACTTCACACGCTGCAAGACAGGCAGGCAACCTGCTCAGCTAATTAGGATCCAAACAGGCGCTACTGAAACTTCCCCAGGAAGGCTGGAATAACTCACTAGTTGTTAAACTCTGTTAAGCCAAAGAAATGCCAGCAAAGTCCCCTTTTCCTCCACCTCATGGCCCAGCATCATGCAGATATCAGAGAGAGGGAAATCAGGTTTTCCCCAGTGTTTTGCGGCTTCATTGCAGCATCTGCCCCAGGCACAGAGCACCCAGGCAGTTTGATCCAATTTGCTAGCAGGAGACATCAGACTCCTCCAGGGTGTCTTCAGTCTCCCAAGTTCCAGGATGAAAAACCTCTGAGTGCAATTCTAGAGCAAAAATGGCTCCCAGGCACCCAGGTTAGATGAATGTGCTTTAAAAGCATCTGTTAACTCTGTACTTCTTTTCAGCCATAAAAATTACTTCCCATGCTGTCTGCAATCCTCGTTTATAGGACTTCAGTACTTTGGTGGATGGATGCATGGAGGGATGGATGGATGGATGGATGGATGGATGGATGGATGGATGGAATGAAGCCTGGAGCATGCAGAGGGGAAGGTACTGCAGAGCACGGCACATTTTGCAGTAATCACTTGATTTCCCCTCAGCCTCTTCCCTACAGGCTGATGTCTGCAAGAGTCTGGCCTGGGGTTTCCAAAGCATCCCTCATCCCCTGCTTGTTCACAAAACACAGCCCAGCACTCCTGGGAGGATCTGCTTCTGCTGCACTGGCTCCAGAAGGCTTTGCAAACTCACACTGCCTGCTGGGCTCCCATCCCACCTTTGTTTTTCCGGCTGGCTCTGCCTGTGTGTGGTGGGAGCAGCCCCAGGGAGCAAGGGAGCCCAACAGCACTCCATCCTAGAGGCACAAAGAGGTACAGAGGGGAGCTGGGATGGGGCTGGTGGTGGGGAGCTGGGATTCTTGAGGGATGAACATTCAGCCCACAGGGAGGTGGGAGGAAGCAAATCCACCATCCCTGGGTTATCTGCTCCCCCAGCCCTCTCAGGAGTCCTGTCCTTCCACAAGTAAACATTTCACTGCATCTCACCCACCAAGGCACCAAGGTGGGCTCTCACCCCTTCCTGCTACAAATATCTTCAATTGTCACTTGTTCCTGCTTCCAAACCCCACCAAAAACACACCCCAAAAGTCTCAACTGCTCTTTTCATCTTTTTTTATTACTGACGCTCCTTTTTCCCATCCTCCTCATTATGTAAAACCAAAAGTAAATAAATAAACCCCAACTTAATTGTACACACGCATATGAGCAGCACAAAGAAGCCGTTAACATAATCAGCACAATGCACTAAATCCAACAATCTTTCCCAGGGCCCTTCATGCCACCGTTGAGTGATGCTGCAGATTGGGGCTGTTTCTCCATCTCTCCCTCCTTCCATCCTCCTCTAAACCCTGGCCACCCTCCTACTGATGCCTTAACCAGGGTTATCTGAAACAGAGGCCAGAAAAAGTTAGGAGAATAAAAAGCAGATTAATTTATTAAAGGCTTTTAGGTACATTCAGGGCAGACAGAGCCCACTTGAGAGGCTACACCCAAAATGGATGCCAAGTCACAAGATCTTCACATTTTATAAGTTCTGTCCATTAACATATCAGCCTCAATTCTCCAATTCCACCTTCAGGTGATGACGTCAATCACCCCAAGCCTGCTCCCCCCAATTCACTGTTATTTACATATTTTGGGGCTCTGAAGCAGCAAAGTGTCCTCGGATTTTTAAATTTTTTTCTAAAATGCTGGGAACAGAGGTTTTTAGCACTTTATGAAGCCTAGAACTACACAGCAAAGCTACAGATACATGAAGAACCAGAGCTAAAAATCCTTAAGGCATCACTACCACAGCTCTCCCTGGCATCCCAGGGCTGTTTCTCTCTTCCTGCCTCTCCCTGACTCCCTCTGCCCCCTCAGCTGCCCGGGGTGCTGGGGATGGAGGAGTCACCTTCTCACACTTGGCTGGAAGGAGTGGTGAGGGCTGAACTGTCACCATTGGAGATGGCAGCAGATGCTTCTGGTGGAGGCTGCGCTGGCTAACTCAGGGCTCTGTGGTTTGAGACAGAATCCCAATTATTTCCAATTAGGAGATTGCAGTGACAGNCTCCCCCCAATTCACTGTTATTTACATATTTTGGGGCTCTGAAGCAGCAAAGTGTCCTCGGATTTTTAAATTTTTTTCTAAAATGCTGGGAACAGAGGTTTTTAGCACTTTATGAAGCCTTGAACTACACAGCAAAGCTACAGATACATGAAGAACCAGAGCTAAAAATCCTTAAGGCATCACTACCACAGCTCTCCCTGGCATCCCAGGGCTGTTTCTCTCTTCCTGCCTCTCCCTGACTCCCTCTGCCCCCTCAGCTGCCCGGGGTGCTGGGGATGGAGGAGTCACCTTCTCACACTTGGCTGGAAGGAGTGGTGAGGGCTGAACTGTCACCATTGGAGATGGCAGCAGATGCTTCTGGTGGAGGCTGCGCTGGCTAACTCAGGGCTCTGTGGTTTGAGACAGAATCCCAATTATTTCCAATTAGGAGATTGCAGTGACAGCTGCTCTGAACGGGGCCTTCTCTCGCAGCTGAGAATCTGGGGTTGGATACCTGCGTTTCCAGAGCTCAGCCTGGGCTTTATTATAACATCTTTTTCTTCCGCCTCTTGTTAAGCCGTTCATCTCTCCCACACAACGCCACTTCTCATGAGGAATTTGGCAGTGGAAACATCCTTATCTCTCCCTCACCAAAATCCATCCATTTTCTCCTTTCTATATGCAGAATTTAATTTTCCTGTTGTGCTGTCCAGATCCCCCTCTTCCCAGTTCCCCCATTACTTCTGCCTGCCCTGTGATGTATGGGCCTTTTCAGGCGGTTTTGGCCTGACCCAGGCAGCCAAAATCAGAGGAAAACCTGGTTTTATTTTGCCTGGGGAGAATTCATCACAGAAAGTGTCTCATTTAGGGAAATTAAGGATGAAGGAAAGGGAGAGCTGGAAATTTATTCTGCTTTAGTGTTAAAAATATATCTATCTACTGCTGTGTTAAAAGCTGATATTTTCTTTCCACTTTTCTTTCACTCTTGTCCAACCATATCACACAGTCCAAAGGCAGAATTCAGGAGAAAGGGGCATTGGGCCCCTTGCTGGCTGGAAAATGCTGCCTGTGGTAGAGAGTAAAGAGGATAAGGAGCTGTTGAACAAGAAGACACGTCTCTCTCCATTCCGTGCCATAACTACTCATCAGAGGCAAATCTAATCCTAAAATACAAACTAGACAAATCCTTTGGAAGGAGGGAAGGGAATATGCGGGTGCTGGCTTTAGTTATGATTCAGTTAAATCCTTGTTTGTTTGGAGCCTGAGCCTCTTGAATCACAGCAGGGCAGAGCAAACCTGGAATGAACCTCCTCCCGAGCTGCTCCGTGCCCTCCCCAAGCACAGGCACGGGGCTTTTCTGGTCCCCCTTTTCCATCTCCCTGTCTAAGGCACAGTGAAAAGTTTTGTGGTTTCCGCAAGGAGAATTTCCAGGTGTTGTCTCTTCCAGGGGAAGGCGTCATTTGGCTTCCCCAGGGCCATCCCAGGTTTGCATTGTGGGCATCAGGGAGCTGTAGAGCAGGTTTGGGGTGGCTGCAGGGCAGGTTTGAGACCTGAATTCCTTTCTCTGACAGAGAAAACCCACATCTGAAGGGAAACCAGGATCTTTCTCAAGAAAGTCTTGCACCACCCAGGCTGAGAAGGGAGAGGCCAGGTCCTACCCTGACACAGGTGATGGAAACAGCAGTGCTGGGCTGGGAACAAACCCCTGCTGGTGTTTTTTCTTAATCCCTGCATGGCTGTGGTCTTAATAGTCCTTTTCTTTTTCACTGTGATCCAAGAGGGGAAGATTTTAGTCCAGGAGATTTTTCAGTGGTATTGGGATGAGTGTTGTCTATTAATTCATGTGGAGCTCTTAGGTGCTCCAGAAGATAAGTGCCTTGTAAATACAGATAAATAGATCAGATTAGACCTTGACAGTGGTTCATGCGAAAGGCATTTTTATGTGCAAAAAATAATAACATTGTAGAGAAATAGCTATTATTTGAAACCTTGGGCTAGAGCTTCCATAATGGATATTGTTGGGGGAAAGATGAAGCTAATGGAGAAGAGCTGCTGTGATTGCCCTTTTGTCATTGACTAATTCTGCCAGCAACCAAAGCCACATTACCCAGCTCCCATTTAGACCTCAAAACAAGTGGTCACATTTTTCAAGAGAGCACAGCTCAGTGAACACCAAGTCCTTTCAGAGCTCTCCTTGCCGGTGCTGTAATGGGATGAGGGAAGGGCAGGGATTTGGAAAATCTGCCCTTCTTTGGAAAATCTGACCACTTGGAAATCTCCACCACGGCATGGCTCAGAGAGAGGCATGAAAAATATCCCTGCCCAAGGATCTGGACTTATCCACATCCCTGATGGAAATCTCCTCCTCAGCAATTTCAAAGGCAGTGGAAGGAGATTTTGGGTTTGGAGATTATCAGCTCAGCAAAGGTTGGTCACAACTTGAGTTTAACCCATTCAGGGACAAGATCCCATCACATGGGGAGTTCCCCCAGTGGTGTAGGTTCACATCTTTCTAAGCTAGAAATGAAGGCAGACCCTGGATCTCAATTTATCCACACAAAAATAAAAGATAGAAATGCAGAAAATAAACACCTGAGTGATCTTGGGAATCCTGAAACAAACAGCAGTTTTGTTCCTCCAACAATTTACAAGGAAGTGCCAACATTGCTCCCACAGCCCCATCGCATTAGGTACAAAATACAAGTGCTTAAAAGCCAAGGGATAAATAATTAACAGCATCATAAATCTTTTATTCCTTACATAAAACATATAAAGGGTGAAATCCTGACCCATCCAAAGGCAATGTCAAAGTTCTTCTTGACTTTATGTGAACTTGGATTTTACCTAAATTGTTTTGGCAAACACAAATGTGTGTCATAAGATTCTTCCGCAATCTTAATTCTGACCCAAGAGAGATCATTTTCTATCATCACTTCTGGAATTTAAACAGAAAACCAGAAAACAAACCCTTTTAAAAAATGTGAAACACACCTACAAAATGAATGTTGATTTGAAGACAAACAATATTATGAAAATCCTTTTTTTTTGTTTTAGTATAAAAATGGGCACATATTCACCTATTGCAAATGCAGTATCATTCAACAGTAATGGTACTTAGAAATACTTCAGCTAACTAATGGTATTTGCCACCTAAGAATATTCCTTAAAAGAAAATATTTGTATACCAAATTCAACGAGATAAAAATGCCACATAAAAGAGGAGGGGGAAAAAAAAACAAAGAAAAAATCCACAGGTTAAGCATGAAGTTGTTTTTTTCAAAATAAAAAGTGCACTCCTTTGTACTCTGCTTAAAAACATGCATTTGTTATGTGGGCAGTATAGGGTTTCAGGAGTCCTTAATCATTCATTTCCCTGTTTTGAAGTGTGAGGGCTTTGCAAACGATGCGATAAGTAAGTACATTGTTGTCACGTAGCAACCTTAACTCGTCTCTGAAGTGAGCTGTTTGTTTCTATAATAAATGAGACACTCGGATGCCATGGAGATGAGCTGAGACCTCGCCTGCTTTGCCAGGGCCCATCCCGGGAATGGGATATGGCTTGGAGGGACGAGGTCCTCACACAGAGGAGCAGCTCTTCACTCCTGGCTGGGTTTGTGCTGCTCTGAGGACAAGACACCTTCTCCTTTCCGGCAGAAAACCTGGAATTTTGGCTTAGCCATGGTCACCTCTCCAACATCCAGGACATGGTGGGTTTGCAGGCAGCTCTCAGATGTTTTTGTTTTTATCACCAGCCTGCAATGAGAAACTTTATTCTTTCCACTGAGCTCCACTCTCTGTAAACACCATGTTTTCATCTCCAGGCAGAACCACACTGGGCCCCTTCTTGGCCCCTGATTGCTCCTTTATGCCCCTCTTCTGGTGAAATATGGCTCCAAAGCCAGAGTGAGCAGCTGGCAGAGGATTGCTGGCCCTGGGAAGCGTGCTGTGATAAAGAACATCCACAATGGTTCCTGCAGATGGAAACTGATGCTACACCTTGAGGGCAGGGTCTGGGGGAAAAGGAAAAGCACAAATAGCATGGCTGAGATAGAACTTCCTCTCTCACATTGGAGCTTCTGCTTTCTGGGAGTAAATTAACACACAAGGGTTAATAACAAATGTCAAACCAGATTTTGGACAACTCTGTTGCCTTCTAAAACTGTATTTAATTGTACAAGACTCCAGTAAATCCCTGGACAGTGTTGATCTGCTAGACCTCACCTGATTTTTCCGAATCTTCTCCTCCCTCACTCCTTTCCTGTATTTCCCAACTTTCACACAATCTGCTTGCGTGGCTGTTACATCTTCTCAAGTTTAAATTAATCTTTTAAAGAAGGATGAACCACACGAACTTTCTTTTGGTTTTAGAAATCACATCCATATTCATAATCCGCTAATCATGTTTGATAAATCAGAATTCATTGCGAAACACGCTAACCCTTCATGTTGCTTCACTTTTTAATCTCTCAGGGAAAGCAATCATCGCTGCCAGGGGGCTGGGCTGGGCTGCCGCGGGTGTCTGCTTGAGTCAGCTCCCTTGTTTGTACAATACAGCTTGTGCTCCTGCATCTAAGCTATCATCTAAAAACATAATTAAGTCTTCAGCACTTCAGGAGCGAGAGGAATCTTCACAGTGTGAATCAAACACCGTCTTCTCAGTGATGCTGGCCTGAGCCTGCAGCTCGGAGCTTTCTTCTCATTCCAGTGGTGTAACCACACTGAAACCTCGGGATGCTTTGCTTCCAGGCCAGCCATGTAGGAATGGCACCTGCAGTGGAAGGATAAACACAGGGGTGTTTGTAGGGCTCAGCAGGGTCTGTGGTTGTGCAGTGGCTGGTTTAACCAGGTGTGGTGTGTGAGTAAGTATGGTTTGCTTTTCTGTTGTTGTGGGATTTGTGGAAGCAGGTAGAGAGGTCAGGCAGACAGGCTTCAAGATGGCGAAGAAGAAGGTTTTATTTACAAGAAGTTCTTTTTATACACAGCAATAAACAAGTGTCTATTGGCCAAAGACAATCCACCCCCAAAGACCTATTGGTTATGGCTTGTACACCTCTAACACAAAACACAGAGATTAAGAAAGTACAGTTTATCTATATTCTCCATGAGAGAGAAAGGAAAATCCTAAAACACTGCAACTACAGGTAAGAGTGAGGAGATGGTATTTCTATTTGGACAGGAATGTGCATGTTTGGGTTTTTTCCAACTGTTTGCAAAATGGGATTTTTTTGGCGACACCTAGATAAGTGCAAGATTACCTACATCACCTTTTTTTTCTATGCCCATCAGTCCATTAATCCTGCTCTTTGCCTTAGAGGAGGAGTCTTCACATGAGCCCAGTTCCTCTGCTCTGTTCCCTCTGCTTCTCCTGCTGCCAGCTCCAAGATGATCCCTTCTTCCCCCCAGGCTGAGGCAGGAGACGAGCAGCCCTCAGTGGGGGAAGGACAGTGACAAAGTGAAGTTCTCTGGACCACGAACCTCCTCCTGGGGATGATGTCAAGGTGCTGGCTCCATTCCATACTCTGGAGCTGCTCTGCTTTCCCACAGTCCCAAGTTTTGGGCTCCTCTGCTTTCCCAAAGAAATATAGCTGTTATTTGCTGAAGCAGATTCTAAGCCTGCCACACTTAATAATTCAGTGGTGAACTTTGGAGCTGTGTGCAGGTTGAAAAATAACTTGCTTTGGTAAGTACAAAATCTCCATTTCTGCTGCCTCCGCTTCTCCTTCCCTCCTCCTCTAGCCCATGGCCCTGGCAGCCCCTGCAATCCAAACATTCCCCATTATTATACATTGGAGCAAAAAGGAAAGGCAGGAGGGGGAGAAGAAATTCATTTGCTCTCTGTGGGACGTTTATTGTTTTTCCTGCTCTCAGCCATCCAAGGTCTCTGTCGTTTTACGTGATATTTTATAATGGGAATAGTTCTTGTGGGCACCAATGAGTTCATCTGCAGAGAACGTGGAGCCTGGAGATTTAAATTTATCCCTCCCTGCCACGGCAGTAATCGGGACTCCCGGGAGAGGAAACCCTGACAAGTGACACAAATAACCCATGCCAGACCCCTCTCAAGGCCTGCAGCAGCAGGAACTCCAGGAGGACTCCCATGATCAAATTACCCTTAAACAAATGCTCCAGCCTGCAGTAAGTAAGGATGTCATTGCTTAAGGTCAACAAGGTGCGTGTGGAACTTGATTATTGGGTTTAGCTCCCATTGCCTGCTCCCAATCAAAGACCAGGAGCTGCAGCACTGGCAAAACAGAACAGGAAGAAGCTGCAAAACTAATTAAAACTCGTTACTCCAATTGTCTAGGAACACATTTATTTAGGTCTTCCCTACCCCTCTAGCTATGCAGGCATAATTACACCAGCACTGTTTCCCTGAATATAAATGAATAATAAAAAGTACACACGTTTTCTCTCCTGCAAACTGAAATTTGGCAATGTCTGTGATATTCATTTGGGGAGTTGATAAAAACATTTTGAAGATGTCAGCATCTCAATGGAAAAGAGGAAGTTAAGGAAGATTGATAGGCAGATAGATATGGGTATGCAGATATATCCATAGATATAGATGTATAAAAATGATTTACAGTTTGCTTCCCTTCTCCCACCCTTTTGCAGTAAGCTTTCTAGGGAAACTACGTATTGTATAAATATATGTAATTTCCATGGAGGAGGAAAAATAATTAATACTGATGTGTCAGCTGCCAGAGAATGTATTTCAGGTGCTGCACGGCTTTAACTGTTGGTTAAAAGAGGAAAAGTCCCCACAACTGAGCCACAAACTGTGCTGGTGTAAAAATTCTGTATTGACCTTGTACAAAGCACAAATAGTTCCTTCTGGTAGAAAGAGTAGGACAAAAATTCCAGATGTAATGCAAAAATCATGGGATGAAATTCTCAGAGTGGATTATGTAGGAAGTTCAAACTTGAAGACCAAACGAGTTCATAATTATTGATTAAATTATTATTATTATTAGATGTTAATTTAGTCTGGATTTCCTCCCAGAATCTGCTGGGTTCAAAACATAAAATTTAGTTGTTAGTTAGCACAGAGCTTTTCTGTAAGCCTAAGGCCTGGGGCAATCTGTAAATTCCACAAAAGCTTGATGGGACTCAAGAATTTTAGGAAGATTTCCTTAGAAAGAATCAGCCATGGTGTCAAGGGACTGCTTTGTTCCTTGCTCACTATTGCCCAGCTCATCCACTCACATCCTTCCCAACATTCCCAAATTTTCCTGATATCCCAGGTGCTCAGGGCTCCAGGCCGCTCTGTGCTGGTTGTAAAAATTACAATCCCAGAATCGGACTTTTGTGTGTTACCCTCAGCTCACAATCACCAGCAGATGATTTAATTGCATGGGAAAATGTTCTCTTTAATCTTTTAGAATTAGTCATCTCTTCCTCAGTCATCTCTCTATATTTTTGGTTAGAGAGACTGAAAATCTTAATATATCAGTGACATTTATAGCACATGTTAATATTATAAAACGTCAGAGCTCTATTTGCAGAAATGAATACTGATGTGATGGGAGTGTTTTATTATGTCAATGACTTTTATTATAAATATGATAAAACTGTGTCATCTTTTTCCTTTTTTTTTTCCCCAAATAAAAAAATAAAACCACCTAATCATTTATCTCAAGGTTACCGCTGTGCTACCTGCTTAATTTATTCAACAGCACTGCTAAAAAAAAATACCTCCTGCAATGGATTTTCCCATTGTGTGGTCATTTGATGGATGTTATCATTGACCCAAAGGTTTGTTTAGGATTAGAGTGTGACAAGAACAGGAGCAGGGCTCACACCGTGGCATCCTGGGGACACAAAGCCAGGAGGTGAAACCTACTTTTAAGGGGGTAATTAATCATTACCAGAGAGTGAAAGGTGGCTGGATATCATGGAATGTCCACTGCTCTCTCCAGGGCTGCTGGAATCACCAGCCTCAATCCCATCAGCTGTCATCCCGTTTTACTAATTAATCTTTGTTACTACAGCTACTATTTACTGTGGTGAGTAAACTGAACTGGTCACCTCATTGTGACTACCAATAGTAACACTTCCAGCCCCAAAAACTGGCAAAGTCACAAAAAATTAAGAGTTCATTACAAGGATAATGATATTTTATGTGAAAGATTAGTAAATAAGGAGAGTTTCTACAAATTTCTACTCCATCTCTCTGTTTAAATTCCCTTATTAATCTTTGAGAACTGCAGACCTGTAAGAATCATCTTTACAAGCAATAAAATATGAATGTATTTAAAAGGCAGAATGGGGAAACTTGATTTGATTTATACAAAGTACCACGACTCCAGGGGCTGGGATTTTTCAGAATACCAAGGAATATCGTGGAAGTCCCTCCAAAGCCAGAAGCAGCCACAATAATGAGTGGGCACATCCTTGGTCTCTGAGCTGACACACAGCACAATGAGGGATCTGTTCCCTGGGGAGAAGCTCGGGGAGGACAGAGATTGCAGCGTTGAGATGCTGTTGCTATGGTTAGTAGTGTGTAAGACTTCAGGATTTATATTTCTTTTAATTTAAACCTTCCCCCCCCCTCCTCTTCTGCCCCTGTGCAAAGGGAAACCCAAGATTCCAGTCCTCATAAGAAATGCATCTGTTGTGGTTGGCGACGGGGAGGAGGTCAGGAAGGGGCTCTGGAAGATGACTGTCTTGCAGTAGCAGATAATAAATCCCGAGGGAAATTTAATTAGTGGGTGTTTTTAATGGCAGGCATCTCAAATGTCTGGGGAGACGCCCAGTCTGGTTTTTCAGACCTCTCTGGCGCTGAGACCCGGCGGAGCCATTGCTGAGGAGGAGGTGGGCAGAGGGGTCTGTGGTGGGGAACGAATGAAAAGCTGGGGGGCCGAAGTGACAGGAGTCTCTCCAGAAGCTCCCTCAGCTTCTCCTCAAATGAAAAATATCCGTAACTGCCTCTGCTCCAGCTCTCAGGAAGGGGATGCCTCGTGGGAAGAGAAATTTCTGCTGGTGGCCAGTCCAGGGAGCTCCCACGGGGCAGGTGTGGAGTGACCACCCCTTGGGACAGTGTCAGGGGACAGGGTGGGCTGTCCTGGCCCACAGAGCAGGAGATTTGCTGAAATTCTGCCTGGCTCATGGGGCTGTGCCCTGTTAGTGGTGCCACGAACACCTCAGGACAGAGCCTGAAAGGGCTTCTCGCTGCCACCAGTGACTGGAGGCACAACAGCAGCTCTCTGAAAGAAAATGCTGCAGTTTCTCTTCTAAATTGTTCCACTGGGCCCTTGAGAAGGTTCACAGACATCTGCAGGGCTCTGGAGGATGCCTGCTCATTCACAGCAGCAGGAGAATGCAAAGTGTCCTGTGGCTGCAGAGCAGGAGGTGGTAACCAGCTCATTTCATGGTTTAATTTCTTTCCCTGGTCTCAAGCCATGAGGAGGCAGAGGGGATATAACCCTTCCTTCCCTGGACTGCAAATGGCTGTGGGTGAACTCAGACTAAGGAAATCATGACAAGTTGTTTACCCCTGGATGAAAGGAGCATAAATCATGGTTTATTCAGAATATTTCCTGCAGAAAACCCTGATGTCCTTCCATTGCTCCTGCTCTCAAACAAGCTGCCCCCAGTGTGACACTGATCTGAGCTGCTCTCACTGCAGGCTTTCATGGGGTCTTTTATTGGCATTTAGGGTGGGGTCTATAGGAACACCCGTCTGCACAGCAGCCCTTTGCACTCAGGAGATCAGGGACATATAGGAAATAAGGCTGGAAATGAGGGCTCCTGAGGCATATGTGGACTTTTAAATCCCCAAGCTCACTGTCACTGGGGCTGCTGAGATCTGGCTACAGATGTGGCTGCAGATGCGCTGCTGTTCTTGGAGCCCAGCTACAACTGGTATTGATGCAATTCAGGAGGAGAAAGGAAGAGAATCTATAAATATTTTTTATAGATCTGTATCTATCAATTTATCTATATATCTGTATATATCTGCCTAGATATCTACCCAAGCATTTCCTTGCAATCCTCCTCTGTCCTTTAATCTGACTCCTGCCCTTTGCTCACCCTCCTTGTCCAGCTGGTCCTGGTGCTCACCAGGGAATTCCAGTCCTCGCTGGGGCTGGGGTTTGTTTACATTTCCCTTCCCAGCAAGGTTTTATCTCTTCCATTTCCCCTAATCCCATGCTTCAGGAGCCAGCCAGTGGGAGAGAGCTCACATGAGGGAAGAAATTCCCTTATGCATGTGCTGGGATTTCAAAACACAGCACTGGAGAGCAGAGCTGAGCCTGAGGTCACCCAGGAGATGCCTTCAGTGAGCTCCAGAGAGAAAAGCGTGGTGTGATGGTGCATGTAATACCAGCAAACCAGCGGAGCCTGAAGCAGAAGAGTGGCTCCAAGCTGGTGTTACTCTGGAATATAGAAAAGGCTGAGTCTGAATGGCTGAAAGGGGAAAAGCTGTGACAGGGGCAGCTCATGGGGGGAGGAGCATGGGCTGGAGGTGAAGGGCAGCCTGTGTGAGATGACAGCACAGACAAAACCCTATAATGACAAAAAAGAGAATTATGGGATGAAGTGAGCAGTCAGAGGGAATCTTGAAAGGCCTAAATGCAAAGGCAAAACTGCCAAATCCATGAGCTTGCTGATAAATATGAATAGGGCAGGGAAGGAGTGGGGCATCTTGGGAACTGAGAAAAGGACTGGAACTGAGGATTTTGAAGGAAAAAAAGCTGCACAGAGATGGCTGTGAAAACCAGAAGCGTTGGCCTGAGGCAGAGAAGAAGGATAAAGGATGTAGGACCAAAGCACAGGGATGCAAGATTGATTTATGGAGAGAGGAGAGCCTGGGAGGGGAGGACAGCCAAGGGGAAGCACTGGCAAGAAGAATTCATCTGAGGGAGGAGTAATGCCACGGACAGGGACAGCCTGCCAGATCTTGGTACTCTCTTCGTTTGAGTTTGTCGCTTTGCTGCAATTTTGCCTCCATCTATCCCTTCTGCAACCACCTTACCGAGCTCCTTAATGCTGACTCATTAAAATGGAGGGGGGGGGGATGGAAAAAGAGGAAAAAGGAAAAAAAATCCAAACAATAACCACCTATTTTTTCTCTAAAATGAAAGGGCAGGATGTGGTTTTTATTTGGGCTTGAAAATACCTTTCAGATCTCTGCTGGCATTTGATTTGTTTACTCCTGCTCTTGACTCTCACCTGCTTTTCTCTGTTCCTGTTTTTCACAGCTGCTCCTAAGTGGAAACAAAGCCAATAATGGCCAGGTTGGAGGTGAACTTTCAAACCCACAAGGTTGGAGCAGCTTCAGAAGGAAACAAATGAATGCTGCTCGAGCATAATTTAGGAAGTGGCTGGAGATGGATGTGCATTTGGACCTGAAACAAGAACAGGGAGACCATGAACTTTGGGTCAGCAGGAGGATTTTCTGCTCCTTTGAAGAAGCCAAGGGCGCTGCCTCAGGGATAAAGAGGGATGTTGGCACCCCTGGACACTGGGGTGGAGCCCAGGTGAAATCGGCCTTCCCCTCCCTGCAGATGTGGCCTGGGCACTGTGGTGGCAGTGGGTGGCAGATGATAATGGCAGTGGGTGGCAGATGATGATGGCAGCTTCACGGCACATCTGTAATGGTGAGGCTGAGCTCCTGATGGCTCCAAATTGGACTTTAGAATGTCCCTAAACCAGCTGTGCAGCATTTTGTGTTTCACAAGAACAGCAGTGGCAAGGTCAGTGCCAATTCCCAGTGCCAGGATGTGCATGTGGACACGTCTGGGTGTGCTCTGAAGCTGGAAGGGCTGCAGTGCCCTAAAGCTCTCCTGCTTTCCCAGGGAGAGGAAATTCCAGGTCTGATCTGAAATGAGAGGGAGCTGGAAACACAATGGCCTTTGAAAAGAGGAGCAGGTCTTGTCTGCAGAGATGGGGATCTGACAGAAAACTCTGCCTTATCCATGCCTTGCAGCAGGAACCTGCAGGGCAGCCAGAGCAGCAGCATCTCTTCCACTCTGGGCTCGCTCAGCCTTTTCCTGGGGCTCCAGGGGCCTTGTTCCTATTAACGTAATTGGCAAACACATTGTTCCAATATTAGCAGTGGCAGCAAAGCCATTGTGTGGGACGAGCGAAGGCGAGCAGTGCTTTCGCTCACTGCACTCCGAGCTGGGCGCCGCTGCCAGGCCTGTCAGGTGCTGAACGGGATCCAGAAACGCTGTCCAGCTCCAAGGCTGCCTGAGCTGCTCCAACCTTGGCCATTATTAATTCGACTAGGGATAGAATTACATTTAAAGGCTGCTTTCTGCAACTGGAAGTGAGTGAAAAAGCATTTGGCACGAGGCTCAGCTGCCTGAGGAGTGGGGAGTGAGCGAGGCAGAGTTTTGTGGGACCAGGACCGAGGGATTTGGGGTGCAGGAGCCTTCCCATGTCCACATGTGCCCTGCATCCTGCTCTCCCCTGGCTCCAGAGAGCCATCCCAGGAAGAGGTGAAGCAGGAGAGTTGCATAAGGCTGGGAAAAGGTTTGAATCAGCAGCTTGCCCACCACAGGAAAATGTCCTGGTGGCTTTGCTGCTGCACCGTGGTTATGTAAGGAGGGTTTGCAGGTACTTTGTTGAATAGGACTTCATGGGAAATGTTTATAGCAGTGAGGCAAATCCCACAACCCCACTGAAATCAATGGCATTTTATGCCAGGTATGAACTGGGTCAATATTTTTATGACGATGCCTTCACTGATATACTGTTTGCCTTAAAAAAATGGAATGAAAGTGATCATAAAACTCAGGTTATGCTTAAGTGTCCAGACGTGTGAATAATGCAGCTCCTATATGACAATAAAAGGGATGGAAGGAAGATCTTTTAAATTCTTCATTGATGAATTTAATGTAGCAGCTAATACCAAGTCGATGACACAACGAAGGGACTGAGGTTGCCAGGTCCACATTTGTGATTTGGGCCAGTCCAATGCTTGAGGGTGATAATTTGGGTCATTAAATATTCATCTCCCTGCTGAGGCTGTGAAAAGAAGTGGCAAGAAGATCACCCACGGCAGGGGGGTTGGAATTGGATGATCTTTAAGGTCCCTTCCAACCCAAACTGTTCTGTGATCAGAGATCTGCAGGCTGCTCTCATGTAAAGCAGATTCCAGTGAGAGGAATCTGGAGAGAGCATCCCTGAAATTGAGATTAATAGTAATCACTTCCATGTCACTGCCCTGCAACCCCAGACATCTCCTCCCTCATCGCACTGCCCACTGGTCCCAGCTTGCTTTGATCTTTTGGATAAATCCCCAGTTCTTAGGGATGTATATTAAGAAATACTTTTCTTACTCTTTTTGGTCAGGAAATCATGCATTGCTTTCTTTTTTTTTTCTGTATATGCAGCTGGAAAAAAAACCCAAACAAAACAAACCCACAGCTCCTCACCACCACGATCCCAGCATATCCTAAAGATTTCAAGATGAGACACATAAATGAGAATTCAAAACACGCTTGTAAAAACCTAATGCATTTTTTAGCCATTCTCATGCTGTTTGAACGCAGAGAGCTGGGCACACTCTGGCTACAGCTGACATCTCTCCTGTTATAACTCTGCTGGAGCTGAGATGAGCTACATCAGCAGACAATTTGGCCCATAATTTTTCTCGTGACCAGCAATTTAAAGCATGATCTCTGAAGGCAGTGGGGGTTCGGCCACTGTTCCCTCTGCTCCCTCCGTGTGAGCTGCTTGGAGCCTTGGCAATGGAGCCCTGGAGATGGATTGTCCCTCACCCAGACCCCACTTCTGCTCCACCAGGCCACCACAGGAATAAATCACTCCCAGCCTGTGCTCTCCCTTCCCCAAACAACTCACGTTGAAAGAAAATCCACTCCGAGTTGTCTCTGCTTCAAGTGTGTCACAGCAACGCCACATCCTCCCACTGAGCTGTGGAGGGGACGCCTCCGCATAAAAATATCCGTCATAAAAATAGAGATTTCAAACCCAAGCCCCATATCCTGCTCATTGAAATAATTTTCTCCTCAAACCCAACCTTATGTTTTAGGTGAAAGTCTGTCCTTAAATGAGAAGGGAGCAAAACCTGTGGTTTCAGCAAAGTGTTTCTGTCAGAATTGAAAATCCTGGATCCCCTGGTGTATTATCCTGTTCATTCAAAGTTTGTTAAAATTAATGGGGGAAAATAAGAAAACAAAAATCATTACAGGAAGATTTTTATTTCAATATGTATAAACTGAAAGAGATTAATGAACTGATTTTATTCTTTTTCTGCACAGACATTCTGTTAATGAAGTATTTTATTGTTTATTTACATTTACAAATACCCAAGGACAGCTTCCCAGCAGGGTTTCCATTACTCCCTAGGAAGCAGAAAGCTTTTGGGTCCAGGGAAATATTTTTATTTAACATTTATACCAGGCTACAGACCTGACTCACATGCAGAATTTTGTCCCACTAAGATATTTCAATGTATCCATAAGACTGATAGCAGAAAAAACGTTCAACAGAAATACGATTTTGTTAAAGGATAGTTTGAAAATGCTAAAAATTTTATTTTAGGTTAAAATCCTCCAGATATGTCATTTTGCCTCATGATAATGATATTTTGGGGTACATTATTCTCTCCCACAGTCTTCAGAGTAGGATTTGTACCTGTCTACTTCAAAGGAAACGTTGAAGCAATTTCTGCAACACTGATATTTTTCAGATGGTTTTTTTTTTCATTATTTTGATAGAAACCAACAACCACTTTGCAAATATTTTGATGGAAAATCCCTAGTAATTTCCCGCAATTCAATGAACTCAATTAGATTCCTTGCACGGTCTAAATTCCGTGAAAAGCAGCATCCCGGATCTGTCTCCAGGGGAAATATGCACACACTTTTATTGGGTTTATTACGTTTGGATCTCCCTTGGTCACGCCCCCTGTGATTTCTGCTGTTCCCACAGATGATTGAGCCCCATTACAATTTGGGATGCTCCTCTTTCGGGTGTCCTGCTGCATCCTGGAAAGGTGCAGGGAAATGGGAGAAGAGGAAGGATGGATTCTGAGGAGCATCACTGCAGATCCGTGTCAGAATCCTGTGACCACCCAGCCCTACAAAGGCCTTTGTCTCCCATTTCCCCATCCCTGGCCACGAGCTGTGAGCATCCACGTTCATTCCTAGCAGGCTGCCACTGCTCTTTCCAGCCTGGATTTGTTGATATTCCTGTGTCAGACACAGAAATGGGAGATCAGGTGCAGCTGCAGACCCTGGAAAATCGGAAATGTTTCCAACAGGCTCCTTTTCTTATCCCCACCACCGTATTTCTTTGGCACCGAAAGCCAAGTAACCATGAAATAGCTGCTTCAGCCACAGGAAACTGAACACATCTCACTCTCTATTTCCCTCCCTCCGTGGTTCTATTTCATGTTGAGTTTTGATGAGCCTCAGGGTGTGCCCTTGGATGATCCAAAGTTAATAAAATTACAACGAGTTCCTCAAAGCATTAGCAGGATAATGTTTGGTGAGGAAAATCAAGCAGGATAGAATATAAAGGAAACCGGGGAAAAGGAAATAAGAAAAGAGGGACATGGAAAAAAATAAAATAAAAATGAAAATAAGGCAAAGGATAAAAGGAGAAAGTGAAGATGGAGAAGATGAATGGGTGGGCTGAAGGAAGGCAGAGGAAGGGGGAAGCTGAGTCAGAAGCAATGCAAGAACTCCAGAGTGATGGGTTTGCAGGTGCAGCCCAGCAGGTTGCCTCTGATGGGCTCTCTCAGGGACACAGCGTGGTACCTGGGCTAATTTATAAAGGAAATGAAAAGGAAACGGACTCGTTATAATGAACACCATTAATTCACCTCTTCAGACTCCACTGTTTGAGCAGAGAGCATCAAACCTCTCAATTGTCATTTGTCTGTTCCATTCCTCTCTGTTGCCTGGTGGAAAGGACTGGTGAGCACAGAAGCCCCCGAAAGGCTGCACAGCCACTAATTAGCATATATATTGTTTGTCCTGGTACAAATTTATAGCAAACAGCAATATTTTACACTCCAGTAAAGTTAATAAATGAGGCTTTAGGCTATAAAAATTTCATGTTCTTTTGTGCAAAGGTCAATTATAAATAGTTAAGCTCAGATTCATCCAAAAGCTCTGGGCTTCGGCAGGGGAAGAATAAAATGTATTTTGGTCACTCTGGTTGCCAGCTGGACAAATGCCTCTCTCACGGTGCCTGAGACACCTCTCTGCAACAGCCCACTCAGCTGTGGAGGGATTTGGGCTCTGAGGTGATGGATATCCCATGTTAGCATAGAGGGGGAAGAATCTCTGAAGTGTTGGAGCACAGCAGGATCTCACTGGGCCAGGATAAGGAAACTTTAATGGTTGGAGTTGTCTTCTCTGAGAAGGAGTTCTGGGGTTGGAAAATCAGATGCGTTCACTCAGCAGCTCCAAATGGTGTTACAAAGGACAAAAACACAGAAAGAAATTAAGGAATATGAAACTCCTTCCTAATTTTAGAGATGGAAGGAAATCTGGGTTTCAAGATATCTTTTATTTTGTAGAATCATGACAAAATTTTGGTTGAAAGGGATCTTAAAGTCCCACAGGCAGGAACACCTTCCACTGTCCCAGGGTGCTCCAAGCCCTGTCCAGCCTGGCCTTGGACACTTCCAGCGATCCAGGAGCAGCCACAGCTTCTGTGGCCACCAGTGCCAGGGTCTCCCCACCTTCACAGGGAAGAATTCCTTCCCAATATCCCATCTAAACCTCCNGAAATGGGAGAAGAGGAAGGATGGATTCTGAGGAGCATCACTGCAGATCCGTGTCAGAATCCTGTGACCACCCAGCCCTACAAAGGCCTTTGTCTCCCATTTCCCCATCCCTGGCCACGAGCTGTGAGCATCCACGTTCATTCCTAGCAGGCTGCCACTGCTCTTTCCAGCCTGGATTTGTTGATATTCCTGTGTCAGACACAGAAATGGGAGATCAGGTGCAGCTGCAGACCCTGGAAAATCGGAAATGTTTCCAACAGGCTCCTTTTCTTATCCCCACCACCGTATTTCTTTGGCACCGAAAGCCAAGTAACCATGAAATAGCTGCTTCAGCCACAGGAAACTGAACACATCTCACTCTCTATTTCCCTCCCTCCGTGGTTCTATTTCATGTTGAGTTTTGATGAGCCTCAGGGTGTGCCCTTGGATGATCCAAAGTTAATAAAATTACAACGAGTTCCTCAAAGCATTAGCAGGATAATGTTTGGTGAGGAAAATCAAGCAGGATAGAATATAAAGGAAACCAGGGAAAAGGAAATAAGAAAAGAGGGACATGGAAAAAAAATAAAATAAAAATGAAAATAAGGCAAAGGATAAAAGGAGGAAGTGAAGATGGAGAAGATGAATGGGTGGGCTGAAGGAAGGCAGAGGAAGGGGAAAGCTGAGTCAGAAGCAATGCAAGAACTCCAGAGTGATGGGTTTGCAGGTGCAGCCCAGCAGGTTGCCTCTGATGGGCTCTCTCAGGGACACAGCGTGGTACCTGGGCTAATTTATAAAGGAAATGAAAAGGAAACGGACTCGTTATAATGAACACCATTAATTCACCTCTTCAGACTCCACTGTTTGAGCAGAGAGCATCAAACCTCTCAATTGTCATTTGTCTGTTCCATTCCTCTCTGTTGCCTGGTGGAAAGGACTGGTGAGCACAGAAGCCCCCGAAAGGCTGCACAGCCACTAATTAGCATATATATTGTTTGTCCTGGTACAAATTTATAGCAAACAGCAATATTTTACACTCCAGTAAAGTTAATAAATGAGGCTTTAGGCTATAAAAATTTCATGTTCTTTTGTGCAAAGGTCAATTATAAATAGTTAAGCTCAGATTCATCCAAAAGCTCTGGGCTTCGGCAGGGGAAGAATAAAATGTATTTTGGTCACTCTGGTTGCCAGCTGGACAAATGCCTCTCTCACGGTGCCTGAGACACCTCTCTGCAACAGCCCACTCAGCTGTGGAGGGATTTGGGCTCTGAGGTGATGGATATCCCATGTTAGCATAGAGGGGGAAGAATCTCTGAAGTGTTGGAGCACAGCAGGATCTCACTGGGCCAGGATAAGGAAACTTTAATGGTTGGAGTTGTCTTCTCTGAGAAGGAGTTCTGGGGTTGGAAAATCAGATGCGTTCACTCAGCAGCTCCAAATGGTGTTACAAAGGACAAAAACACAGAAAGAAATTAAGGAATATGAAACTCCTTCCTAATTTTAGAGATGGAAGGAAATCTGGGTTTCAATATATCTTTTATTTTGTAGAATCATGACAAAATTTTGGTTGAAAGGGATCTTAAAGTCCCACAGGCAGGAACACCTTCCACTGTCCCAGGGTGCTCCAAGCCCTGTCCAGCCTGGCCTTGGACACTTCCAGCGATCCAGGAGCAGCCACAGCTTCTGTGGCCACCAGTGCCAGGGTCTCCCCACCTTCACAGGGAAGAATTCCTTCCCAATATCCCATCTAAACCTCCTCTCTGCCAGTTTAACACCATCCCTCCTTGTTCTGTCACTATTTGCATTATGAGAACACATGGGAGCCACTTCGTACCCAAATCCATAAATAAAGGGAGGAGAGGTGGCCTTGTTTTAAAGGGCATCATCTGCACACGAGTGATGGAAGGAGATGTTGGCAGTTCTGTGCATTCCTATCCATATTATTCCTTTATCACACATATCCTATTGTATGAGGTCACACATGAGCATGTAGAGATAGACATCTCAAGGCTGGGGGTTTATATATGGGATCAATGATATATGGATTTATCTCCTTTCTAGTGCAGGAGGAGAGAAAAAGTATTGATCTTTCCTGCAACAGCCTGCTTGAGAATGGAGACGTCAAATCAGAATTTTTTTGAGGGATCCTGGGGAAGTTGGTCTGGGAGGAGATAATTTGATTGGAGGACCGGAGATTACATGATAGACCAGAATGAACAGAGGGTGCAGGAGCTGAGTTACCAGAAGGAGACTGTGAACAAGAGCATCGAAGGCTTGACACCACAGGAGGCTGGGAAGGGAGCGGGCTGGACCCCAGGTCATGGAGGAAGCAGTGTTAAGCAAACTGTCACCCAGCATTTGTCACCAGCCTTAACCTGGTAACCAGGCAACCGAGAGACGTGTGAGAAGCTCCCTGCAGCATCCAGAGCCAAGGGGTGTGTTTGGAAGGGAGGGGAAAGGGGTCAGGAGCTCTGCAATTCATGGGAGCAGCAGCCCATCATCAGGGCAGCCAGGCTGGAAACTCTGGGGACACAGGCAGGCTTTGTAGGGTAGATCAGGGGAAGCAGGAAAGCATGGAAATGTAGGGAAGGGATCAGAATAGATGGGGGCTGGACTGAAGATCCCAAGCTTCAATTATTGCCATCGCCATCCACCTCTGAGCCATCCCTGTGGGTGTCCCAAATGCACTTTGTCACTTTGGTTTCGTTTCCCTCTCCGGGGTTGTGCAGCCCCTGTGTCCCAGTGGGGTTTCAATCTCACTATGGATCATATCCAGGGACATGGATCATACCCAGGGACATGGATCATCCCTTCACTGCCCAGAGACCAGTCAGACACCACCAGGAGAGCCACAGGACTACTGAGAACTTTCCCACTGCAGCAGGTAGAGGTGGAGGAATAAATTTATTTAAAAGAACCGCTGATATGCTGGGACCAGCGTGTCAGCAGCCGGGAGCAGGGAGCCCCCTCAATGGAGTGATTTCCTGCAGGGAACCGTCTGAAGCTTCTGTCCAAGGAGGAGAATTTTGGCAGGGAACAGAAAGCTGTGTGCAGGAGGCAATGGAAGGGGTTTGGAGAAGGGGCAGGAGGAAAGGGGAGATACATCTTGCCACTGGAAGGGTTGGTGGTGTTCTGTGTCCATCCAGGGAGAAGAATTTGGCTTTCCCAGTCCCCTTGATTTTCCCTGGGTGAACTTGGAATCTGTCCCTGGGAGTGGAGGATGAGCAGAGCTCCCAGCTCTCTGTGAGGAGGAGCCCCACATACCACAGATTCTGAAAGGGGCTTAACGTTAAAATTGACTGAAATTAAAATATTTCCATCACAATAACATGTGAGTTCATTTCCACGGATTTCCATGGTTTCTTTTGGGTTTGGGTGTTTTTGTTTTTTTTTTTTTTTGTTTTGTTTTGTTTTGTTTTGTTTTGTTTTGTTTTGTTTTGTTTTGTTTTGTTTTGTTTTGTTTTGTTTTGTTTTGTTTTGTTTTGTTTTGTTTTGTTTTGTTTTGTTTTGTTTTGTTTTGTTTTGTTTTGTTTTGTTTTGTTTTGTTTTGTTTTGTTTTGTTTTGTTTTGTTTTGTTTTGTTTTGTTTTGTTTTGTTTTGTTTTGTTTTGTTTTGTTTTGTTTTGTTTTGTTTTGTTTTGTTTTGTTTGTTTGTTTTTGGGGGGGTTTTGTGGGGTTTTTTGGGTTTTTTTCCCCTTCGTATTAAGGGAGCTGTGCAGCAGCAGAGAGCAAAAACAGGATTGGAAAGGAGATTCCATCTCCCACGGTCAGCAGAAGCTGTTGGCTGCTGCTGCCAGGGTGGCTCAGCAAAGGTCACCCTGCATGGGCAGAACTGTGAGTTTTGCAGGTTGGCAAAAAGAGGCCGGGCCCGAGCTGGGCTGCTCAGGGGCTTTCAGAGCTGCTCAAAAGGGGAGGGATGCTGATGTCTGCACTGGGCAGGAGCAGGCAGAGCTCAGCAAGGAGGCCAGTGCAGCTGTGACTGTCACGTTGGCTTTGCTTCATTTACAGCACCTGTTAATTACACCAGGATTGTGTGGGGAACAGCTGGCCAGGTCCCCCCCCTGTCCTGCTTCTGCATCAGCTGGCCTGGTTGTGTTTTCTGCATGGCAGACCCAGGAGGTTCTTGTGTGTCCAGTTCTCCTTATGGCTCTGGTTATGTAACTTCACGATTTTCAATTAAGCCGTGAAACGATTTTGCAATTTTTTTTCATCTCAGACAGTAAAGGGTGACAAAAGAAGGTGGGGGGGGAAAGCTTGGATGCTTTCAGGACCCTTGTATTCCTCAGCCAGTTAAATTGTGGTATCTCTGCTCCAAACCTTCATCCTCCATATTGTCCATAGGTGAAGATTTTTACCCTTCACACTTTCGGAATTGCTTGAGTCAGAATGGAAAAAAACAGAACTTTTGTCACTTGGTCAAATCCAAGGGAGATTATATTTGTTAGGCTGTGTCATATTTGTGACTGGAGAGCTCACTTTCAGAAGATGTTTACAGAGATTATTTCAGATATAACTCCCTGGGTTTTTTGATATTTATATAAAGTTTGGTGAAGACTTCAAATACACCCTGGATCTCATTGTATAAGAGCAAAGGTTTGCATTCACCCCCTGTGGAAAAAAAAAAAAAAAGAAAAAAAAAGTTGTCTGAATGTGCTGTGCACAAGGCAAAATGACAAATCTCCTGACAGCACACCACCTTCACAAGGTGAGTTACCAGAGGTCCTGCCAGCCAGGAGTTCAAGCAAAGGGAGAAGAAATAGGACTGCAAAAGTCCAGGAAAATAATGGATATGGTAATATCCTGCATTAAGAGGAGATTTAGATTAAAATGATTCACTGATCAAGAAGGAGCAGCCACAGGAAGTTCCTTTGGCGAGACAAAGCCGCTTCCAGTGGTTCCCATTTTCAAATGATGTGTCTTTAGACTGGGCACGGATGGTGAGGGTCAAATCCCCGCCCTGGTACTGCAGAAATCATCTCTTTTCCCAAACACTGCGTGCTGGGCACTGCACAAGGACAGAGTAAGAGGCAGCAGCCCTGCTCCCCCAGAGGCAGGAGGGGATGCTGGAGGGCAAATCCATCCCAGAGCACACCCAGCTCTGCTGCTGCCGTTTCCACCTTGGAACCGGGGCTGATCCCGTGATCCACATCCTCTCCTGCAGCCCCAGCTGCGCTGCTGTGGGTGGTTGATACACACAGGTTCCTTGTCCACTCTCTCACCTGGGCATATTAACCCCTCAGGAGTTCAAAAACTCATATAGATTCAGAAATTTGGGAGCTCAGGCCGGTCTCATCAAAGCTCTCAATGTTATTTTCTCTGCCAGTCAGAGGCAGATTCCAAACACCCTCAGGAATTCGCCTTTAATAAACACTTGTGGGGCGAGGGGTGGAGAACATCCAGGAGGCCCCTGTTATTATATTCTCCCCTTGTTCAGTACCTCTCCACTCAAATATCTGCGAGCTGTCGGGGGTTGCTGGTGGTGATGAGGATCTTATTGCAATTCATTTCTCACCCAAATTAAAATCAGAGCCTTGGGCTCACCTTGCTGAGCTGTCTGAGCGCTTTCCATGGAGCAGAGTAAGGCCAGTGGTCCTTGGTGGTGACAAAGCTGGGAGGTGCAGACTCCTTATCTGAGAACATAAAGGATCACTGAGCTGTGGCAAAATTAAAGCTGGCCCAAATTTCCCCACTGCAGTCCAGAGTCGAGCTTGGGAAGAGCAGGAATGCCTTCAGATCCTGTGAGGGTGTGACAGAGCAAGTGCCATGTGCAGCAGAACAAAACCCTGGTGCCATGTTGTTGCCTTTTGGCTCTCTCAGAATGATGAGGCAGACAGGGTTAAAGGGGTAAAAGGGTTTTACCTCGATATTTTAATAGGATCTGAGGTGCACAGCTCTGCAAAGGTGGAACACGCCCCAGTGCACACACCGTGTAACGTGTATACAATTTTATGGACCTTGAAAATTAGCATAGCTGTCTAGGATTCCCCAATAAGAAAGTTAATAAACAAAGTAATGTCCTCCTATTCTAAAGAAACTCCCCCCAGATGAGGCTAGAGCCCAGTTTACAAAATATGTTTTAGAGAGGAGGTTTCAACCAAGGTTAAAACCTCGAATTTTGAGATAGTATAGAGCTCCCCAGCTTCTTACTGCGAATATTTGGTCTTTTTGCCTTGCAGAATTCCAAAACTAAGCTAGAATATCAGACTACAAAAATTATAAGCATGTAGGCCAAGGGTACAGAGAATTTATAAAAGGTACAGAAAATATATGAGGGCATATAAAATCTGTAAAAGGGTATGTAAAAAAGAAAAGGCAAAAATCATCAGGCATCAATGTCACATGCTATGGGCACAGCTGGCTGGGCCCACAGATGTTGGTCAAACCACTTTTCTCCTGGCAGAACCCACCCTGAGTGACCCGGCTGTGCTCCAGGTGTCCCCCAGGCTCTGCTGTGCCCCTCTGCAGGGTGCAGCAGGAGAAATGTCCCCAACACCCAGCCCTTTTGGTCCCTTCTGGTGGGTGACAGTGGCAGCTGGGGACAGGTCCCTCGCTGGAGCAGGATTTGGCATCTCCAGGGGATGCGGAGGGGATCCAGGATGAGCCAGCCCCGATCCGAGCCATGGAGTGCTCTGCAGAATTCCTTTTCCTCGACAGCTGAAGGGCTTTGGGGAGCTGTTCTCCAGCTCACTCCCAAATCCTCTGCCAGCACCAGCAAGAGGAGCACAGCCCCAGCACGTCCAGCAGGAAGGAGGCAGTGATGGGGCTGCTCTGCCCCACTGCTCAGAAATCTGAATTACAAATGCTTCCCTCTGAGCCTGGTCTCACACGGCAGCAGAGGCATGGGCTCCGGGGTTTATTTTATGTTTCACAATTTTATTCCCACTCTTTCTCGCTCGCCTTCAAAAGGTGCTGTTCACAATGCAGAGGGAGGATCTATTTCTTCGTTTAAGAGGGAAAAAAGTAAATGTGGAACAATACTTGACAAAATAAAACTATAAGGGGAAATCTTCCAGCAGTTTTGCTTTTTGCTGCGAGTTATTATGTACACCCCCTGCTCTGACATTATTTTATAATCTAAAATACCATCACACAGTAATGAAATAATTAAATACAAATATACCATTACTTCTTTGCCTGGTTTCATGATGGACACCTTGGGCAGGGTCGCCCACAAGGCAGAAGCAGCTGCTGGCCCTATTTGCTCTTTTCTCCTGCTCTGATTGTGTCTTCTCATTTCTCTCTGCTGCAGGGCCCATTTTCCCTGGCCAAGAGGGAGAAAAATTCCAGCACAGGAATCAATTCATTGTCAAATACATACAACTCCTGACATCAGTTCCATTTCTTGTTTTTATTGGCCCATTTCACGCATTCAAAGTGAATTTTCAAAGCCTGTTAGGGGCAGGTGTGCTCTCCTGTCCTGGTTAAACGGCCTCACTTTTCAGAGCTCCCAAAGAGCAAAACCAAGCAGCAGCACCTGAGTCCAGGGCTCAAACTCCTGGTGTCACCTCTGGATCCCTCCTCCCTGGAGCCCAGCAGTGGGACAGCCTTGGAGCCAGGCAGGGAAAAGCTGGGAGAGGCAAGAAACAGGGGGAAGGGATGGAACAGGCTTAAGAATAAAGGGTGAAAGTAAGAGTACGGCAGGAGAATGTGTTGTGCAATGTAGACCTGGAGAGAAAAAAGCAAGACAGGAGAAAAGAATGATAAGATAGTATTGGTATTAAAAGGGTGCTGGGGGAGGCAGAGCTGGAAGAACAAATGTTTATGGGAAAGAGAAAAGAGAGAAGGCAAAAAGAAAGAAAATAAAAATTAGTCTGAGGAAGAAACAAAGAAAATTAAAACAAAAAGAGTCTGTCCTTCTTTCTCCTGCAGCTGCTGGGTCCAGTTTGTGACTAAATACTCGGTGATTAAGAGACTTTTCTTTTTCCCCTCCCACTGTCCCAGGTTGCTCCAAGACCCATCCAGCCTGGCCTTGGACACTTCCAGGGATCCAGGGGCAGCCACAGCTTCTCTGGGAACCTGTGCCAGGACCTCCCCACCTTCACAGGGGAGGAATTTCTTCTTTTAGCAGGATCAGGTCCATGGTCACACCCATTCCTGGGCCCTGAGAGCTGGAAGGCAGCCAGGGTTGATCAGAGACTCCAACCTTCTGCTTCCTCCCTTGGAGTCACTACCCTCCACCCCAGAAACCACTGAAATATGTTCCCACACCTCCCCTGAGCTCCCCACCCTCAGCAGCCTCCTTGGATTTCCAATTTAATTCCTCCAGGGAGAGTGTGCCTGAAAAGAAGAAACATAAGCTTACTAAATGAATCCCTTAATCACAGTCATTTTAGTCCTAAAAAAACTGGCAAAAAACAATGGTATCATTTCTGCAGACAAATGGAAGTGCAAGAGTGAATTTTCCCTTCTGATCACACCCCTCTTGAGAAATTTTTCTTGTTGGGCTGATTTTTTATTTTTTTTTAATAGAAAACACATTTCCTTTGATATTTTCTACATTCAGCAAGGTGAAAATGCTGGTCAAAAATGGTTCATTTCTATGAAGACAGAAAAGTAATGTGTGTACAGGCTTTGAAGCCTTCTTGACTAAACATAACCACAGTGTTCTCAGAAGGAGCAGAGCTCAGGCTGTGTCTTGATGCACCAGGCTTGACCCTGTGAAGACTGAGAGGACTTTTATGCTCCTGATGGTGTTAAAGTTGTCCCATGTTCCCAGCTGGACAAAATTATGGTGCTCCCAATGTGGAATATCATAGTTAAATTAATCTGAATGGAAAAAGCGTGATTTTTTTTCTGCGTGCTAAACTGTCATAATAGAAGGAAGAAAGAACCCACCTTTCTACTCACTTTGAAGCTCACAGGATTTAATTCCATTCAAATTTGGCCTGGTGATCCTGTTCACCCCTGGTGAGTGAACTGCCTGTGGTGAACCTGGGATTTTGGACACACTGGCATAGATATCATCTCCTTGCTACTAACTGTCCTGGGATAAGTCTTGCCGTGAAGAAATAGCTCTGCATGTGAAAAAAAAAAAGAAAAAAAAAAGAAGTGATCTTTGAAGGAAAGGCTGCAATGCAACAGCAGAGAGCTCAGTAGTGCAGTGAGTTACCTGCAAAGGGAGGAGGAAAGGCAGGAGCTGAAAGCTGAGCCCTCCCTTTCATCCATGCAGTGGGCCCCCCACGCCAGGGGAATGTTCTCCCAGATTCCTGCCACAAAAGGAATGCAAAGAAGCCCTGCCATCCTCTGCCTCCTCCCCCAGCTGGATTTAAACTGTGCATTTGGAAAAAGAGCCGGGACGGATTCCATGTAATAAATTCTGTTTGAAAGCTGGAAGGTTTGCAGCCGGCAGAGGAGGGAAGCTCTGGGACAGCCTTCAGCAGGAGGAGTGGGTGGCTGGCAGCAGTCTGACGGGTTTTATGATGGAGTTTGATCAGATTTCGAGTGGGTTTGCGTGGAGCAGTTGCCCGAGATAGCAGGGACCGGATGCGATGACCTTTGAGGGCTCTTTCCACCACGTGTTCCCTGAAATTCCACCGAGACCACGGGGTACAACAGACACAGCTCAATATTTTTTGTTTTGTGGAAGGTACTTGAGTTTACACCAGCTGAGAATCTGCCCCAGTGTGGCCAAAGTCAAGGCTGGCAACCTTTGATCCTTGCCGTGTGTGACAACACCTGAGTCCTCTCAGCCCTCACCCGGCTTCCTCATAATACCAAGGCTGCCTTTATTCTGCAAGGCCTTTTTCTATTGTAGAGATGTTAGCAATGGCCTATCTGGTGCCACATTCAAATAGATATTTCTCCCTTTGTCTGGCAATAAAAGATACTTTGAAAGAGCAAGGATGGTGGTGAGAGTGTCAGGTGGGGTCACGAGGCACAGGCATTCCACAAAAGGGAACAAAATAACAATGAGAAAATACCTCAAAACACTTTCCAGAAATAGCAGCCTAATTAATACAGCTTTTGTTTGCTCAGTGGCTGAACCTCCTTTTCCTGTGCTTGGAAATGACTGCTGGGGAATATTAGAAGGAACTTGACTTTGTTTCTGAGCTTTAGCCTTAACAACCTACTTTGATGGAGAAATGTGTATGAAATCAGGTGGCTGATACTCAGCATGTGAACTCTGGGTTGTGTCAGAACCAACCAGCACAACATGAACATGGGATGCAGAGTACTAACAATGTAATGCCTATTTTATATATATATCTATATCTATATATATATGTATCTATCTCACAGAGGGATGGCATGCCCCCAGTCAAAGTGCTGGATGGACTACAAACACAGAACAAAAAAGACAACCTGCAGAACCTCACAATTCAACCAAGTTATGGCACAGAAAACATAATTCCACGAAGAAAATGTTTGGCAAATAAATGCAAAGAATTAATCCCTTGTAGGAGGATAACTCGCAGAAAGGCAAAACGAGACGAGTAAATTAAAAAGAATTTCTAAAGCAAAATCAGCCTGATAAACCTGTGGCTAAAAGTTAATCAGTGCAGTGCTCAGGTTCAGTGTCACTGCCCTCGGGGTGATGCTGAGCATGGAGATGGGGATGCACCAGTCTGCACAAAAAGGCTTTCCCAGCCCACTGCCCACCCGAGCCCCGCTGTCTCCATGTGCACCCACCCATTCCTGGTAGGAGAAGGATCCTGGCTCTGCAGGACCTGCTGTTAAGCTGTGTGAAATTCCAGCTTTGCAGGGCTCTTTTCCCAGTGTCTGTGGTCAGCCAAAGTGGCATCTGTTGTGCTGCTGTTCCTCTGGAGACCCTCAGAGATCTGCTGTGCGTGCACTGCTGGTTGGAACGGGCAGTGCTGGACTCAGCCCTGTGCATTTTGGGATATAAAAAGAAGGATTTGGTTCAGTAACACCGTAAAACAAATTTGTCCGAGCTGCACAGGAAAGCAAGCCCTGTGGCAGAGTTTATTGGGTTAATTTATCCTACAGGCAACTATTCAAAGGTACAAATGTTAATGGTTTCTCAGCACTGAAAGGCGCCTCTGCATTTGACATGGGATTGGCATCGAGGTGTCCCTCCACCTTCCCCTGTGAATCCCAAAATCACAGAATGCTTTGGGTTGGAAGGGACCTTAAAGTTCCTCTCATTCCATCCCCTGCCATGGGCAGGGACCCCTGCCACTGTCCCAGGGTGCTCCAAGCCCCATCCAGCCTGGCTTTGGACACTTTCAGGGATCCAGGGAAGTGGATCCCTGCCCTCCACAGCTTCTGTGGGCACCCTGTGCCAGGGCTTCCTCACCCTCACAGGGAACAATTTCTTCCTGAGAGTCAATCTAACCCTCTGAAGGGACAGATTAGAACAGTGTGTGCCACGTCAGGGCCCTGTGGTCCCTGACTTTATCCCTGGAGGAAGGAATGAGGTCCCTGGACAGGTGTCCTGCTCTTGCCAGCGCACACAGGAGCAGGTTTTGTGCTCATCCCCGCTGTTCCTGAGGAAAGACTTGAAGTGCTGTCTAAAACTGCACTTTAAAGAAACCTCAGCAGCTGCCCAAGGACAGGAGTTCGCTTAATTGCTGCATCAGAGCATTCCAAGCTCCTCAGTATCTCACCATCGCCCCAGCACAACACGTATTATCCATTTGTCCTTGGGAGCAGCCGCCCCCTGCGCAGGATTGCAGCACTCTGGTGCCACATGAGCCATGCCCGGCTCTGCTCCTCCTGCTCCCCACTAAGATATCATCCCCCTGCCTTCCCCGCTCCCCTCCGAGCTCCTTCCGTTCCATTTCGAGCGTTTGCACTCATTGGTTTGCCGTCAGACGGGCTCCGAGGCACCGCATCCAGTGACCTCTGGCAAAGGGATGGGAATAGCACACATTTTTATCCTGGCACCAGGCAGCAGCAGTGACAAATTGGTTTACTTTCCTGCCTGACACTGGGGGTTCTGAGCAGGGAAAGGGGGTTTATTAGCCTGGATTTATGCATCTGAAATATGCTGCGTAAACTCTCTGCTGTTATTTAAAATATACCTATTTGGGCTTGTCTTTTACTGCCTTGAAATGCAGTGAGTTGTGCCCAAATGGATGGAACCTTCTGGTTGCAAATAAACTTGTTATCACGATATGCTGGGATTTTTTTAAATTTTTTTTTTAATTGAACAGCTAAATATAAATGTTCAGTTGTGTATGGATGTATTCAGCTATGTTAGGGGAAGGAACAGCACATACATCCACACTTTCCAGCACAAAAATATCCAGCCATTTACCAGAGAAAAGATATTAGGAGGTGTGCACAGCCACAAACATTTCTCCAAGCCGATGGGAACATTTTGGAAAGAAAGTACTGTTCCCACTTCTCTCCTCCTAAAGCGAGCAGAAATAGCCCAGCAGATGGGGGATTCTGGGTGATTCTTGGCAGCACAGAGTGATAATAGCGTGGAATTTGGTTTCACTGCGTTTTGCCAGCCCTGCCCTGCCCTCCAGCTCAACCCCTCCATGGGCACATTTACCTTTGGGAGTGCCCAGCACAGTGGAAAGGGAGCTAAAGCAGATAACTTGTGTAGAATTCAAATGAATGACCCTCTCTTTACAGCCTGAAAGGTCTACTGATAAAAGCACTAACGGGTGGGTGCCTTCATTGTATTCATCACTGATTTAAAAATCAAGGAAAGGTTATAACACTTGAGGACTTTCCCTCAAGAGCCTGCACAGCCATTTCCAAGAGGACAAGTGCATGTGTGAATATTTATTTTCTACCCTGGCTGGGCTTCTTGCTGCGGTTCTGAGGATGATCACAGTGCCCATCTCAGCTTGGTGCACTATCACAACAGCATTTTCAGCGTTCCCGTGTTGCTGCTATGTCCTGACCTCAAAGGGTCGAGCTCAATGCAGCCTCCTCAGAAAAACTCCATTTGTGTTTCCTCCTCCGCTCTCTTTTTTTTTTTTTTTCGTGGCTGATGTTATCTCCTGTTATCTTAATTACATGCTTTAAGGGTGCCTGCTGCACAGATCACTGATGGAGTTTGATGTTTGTTAATATCACGTTGCATTATGAAAATCTGGTACATTAAGAGCTTGGTGTCTTTCCAAATTATTCTGAAGATATAAAAAAAAAAAACCTTAATAAGCAACCCACTTTAACTAACACAGACTAATAAGTTGGGAAGGCAGAGGGTGAGTTTGGGAATGTATTTATTTGAAGGGTTGTAAGAAAATGATTTAAAGAGCCCCTGCACAAGACTTGCTGTTCAAGGTCAGGGTTTAGTGTCAGAATTTGGGTTAGTGCTGCTGGGGACAGCACACAGCAATTTGTGGTCAGATCAAGTCAACCTTCCCACTTGTATTTAATTTTCCCAAAACAGCAATTTGTCTTTAAATATGAACACTTATCTAAATCAGATACAGATGGTTGTTTTTATCAAACGAATGCTGTTTTATCACTTTAAAAGCTTTTGTTTTTAGTCAAGTGAAGGCAGTGGGCAGCACTCCCTTGTTTTTGAAAGAAGAAGAGCATATGCTTTTTAATTTGAAATGTAGCACTAATAGCATTATCCACAGGGGTATAGGCTGTGCTATTGTGGATTGTGGATAATGCATTTATGCTCAAATATCCTTTATTCCCTCCCGAGTGAAAGAATTTAACAGCATATTGTATTATCATGCCATGGAGAATATAGTTTACTCAAAGAGTGAATTTTTTGACAGTATTAACTCTTCTTATAAGTCTGTGTTGAAAAAAAACCCCAAAACCTATCATGAACAATAAAAAGAAACACTGTTGAGGGGAGATCTGGAGATAAAGCAGACAAGAACCAGAGACAGTTTCAAAAATAGCTTTACAGGCACATCCCTTTTTTGCCTTTCTCACCAGAAGTTGGTGCTCACGCTACAACGGTGCCACACTGGGGATGCAGCGGAATGGGGAGAACCAAGCTCGGGATACACAAACTCAGCCCATTGGTGACTTTCTGTGGCAAACTCCTTTTCCCCAGGGCTGGAAGACAAATGGTTTAATAACCCAGAATGCTGTGCTCTTTGCTTCTGCAAAGTTGACTCTCTGCATTCAGCCCCACCGCCAGGTACCTCCCACAGCCTCCTGGGAAAACGCTGAACAAACGGAGATCGCGCCTCGGGTGTCCGGGGCTGGCCTTGCATTGTTTGCTTTTTATTATAAGGCTTATCTTGCTGTGTCATATGGTTAAAAACTGGAGCCTTGCCTCCCAGATAGCGGTGGGAAGGCAGGGAAAGCTTGTGTGCATTTGTCTTCAGGTCAGTTTTATAAATGAATGTACTGATGCAGCCCTCAACAAAAATGAGAGGGAGAAACTGTGAGCAAGGGAGAGCAAGAGCAAAGTCCTAACTTTGCTCCCATCATGTGGTTTTCTGGAAATTAAAAAAAATCTGAACACTGCTCTCCTGCTCTGGCACGGAGAACTGGCTGTACTCCAGTATTTGTGTGAAGTGCCGGGCTGGATCCTTCCACTCAGGGACAGCGAGTGTGGCCACAGCCTGGCTGGAGGGACATCTGGAAAACAAAACCAGGTCTTGTACCTTGTCCCCACCTGCCCCAGCATCTTGGGATGTCCTAGTTGAGTCAGGGACATGAAGCCAAACCCGTCAGGGCCATCAACATGGAATGAGGTGACAAAGGATGAGAAGCTCAATGGAATGAAGGCACCATGGGGTGCAATGTCCAAGTGGGGCAGCAAAAGAGAGGGAAGAGGTGTTTGAAATCAAGCTGGGCACTCAGTGCCCACCTCTACATTGTAGGAGGAAGCACAGAAGGAATTCCTGCTATCTCACAGGAGGATTCAGCTTGAATCTGTCTCCCTGTTGGGCATCAGTCACCTCAGACCTGGACAAGACAGGAGGTCCATCCCACAGCTCCACGTGCAGGCTCACAGAGCAGCAGTGCTCTGGTGCCCATCACAGTGCTTATTGTGAAGCACAGAGATGTCTGGGTACTCTTCAGCAAAGGGAAGATTCATTTCACCCAGTTTTAGTCCTGTAAAAGTTTAGATGTCTAAGCAAGTGATCCAGCCCCCTTGCACAGGCTGTGAGGAGAAAGGGAGGCATCTCCAGAGCATGAGTCACCTCTCCTAATGCACAGTCTCTAAAGTGGGTGGGATGAGTCACTCTCCAAAGGTAACAGTCTCTTTCTGGCTTAAATGACTGGTTACAACTGAAAGCCTGACTTCACGGTGGCAGAAATTAGCTATCTTCGGTGTCACCGGCATTTGTCTCAAGTTATTTCCACAATTTAGAGCGAGGTGAGAAGGCTTCCTTCGCAGCTGATGGCACTTCAAAGGGTCGTTTTGTGCTTTCTCCAGGGATCTGCACGTCTTTGCCCTTCAAAAATGGTACTGAAATGGTTTGCTCAAGTTTCATGGAGTCAGAGAAACTAAAGGCTGTGGGAAACAGAAAGTCACTTGACCCATCCCCAATCCACAGGCAGAAAACTGCAGCTCGGTTTTGTTATTCTTAATGTTTCCTTCTTTCAACAATATCTTCCAACAGCCAGTAAGAAAATTTCAGTTGTTTTCAATGGGCTTTGATCCAAGCCTGCAGAGAGAGCAATAGAGAAAATTCAGCTGCAGAGGCAAATCAACAGAGGGGAAAGGTAATGGCACGAGAGAGCTAAAAGACGTAATTGTGAGATGAGGGGAGAAAGGGGAACCAAGAGAGGTGCTTTAAAGCCTGAGCAGAGGAGGAACACTCGGTGGAGGGGGGATCTGGGCACGGAGAGAGGGACAAACCCATACCCTTGAAACACGCGTCTCTCCACCGCTGCAGCATCACTTCAATTTGAAAATGCCTAACTGCTCTTCAGCTTAATCATTGCTGCACTTTTGGGTATAAGATGAATAATTAAGCCAGGGAGTAGAATACAGCAAGTGTTAATAGGGCAGAAGGTACTGCGAAGTCCTTATAAAAAGCTGTGCTTGCAGCACGAAGTGGCTGCTGTTCTCTGTGTCCCCAATCAGGGAGTGAGGAGCAGGAAAGTACTGAATTAAATGAAGTGCATCTGTATCCATTCTGCTGGACTTCTCTCCCCCTGAGTTTGATACTATTTCTTGCTAAATAATACCCTGTCTCTAGCAGGGGATGAGCAACGTAATTCTGAATTGTCCTTCCAGCCAAACCAGGACGGACATCCTGCGCTGCCCTGCCTTCCATGCCTGCACCTGAGGGCTCCCACAGGCACAGCCTCCCCCATTATGTAATTCAGCATCTAAAGAAACTCTCCGGTGCCTTTAAAGAGACAATTTCACCTGAAGTGCCAGCGTTGTGGAATTCACCCTCTCTGAGGAGCCAAGATTACTTGTTGTTGCTGTCAGGACATCTACATGAAGAAGCGAATGTCGCTTCACAGCATGAGAGGCAGCAATTAAATAAGGTTTGAGAATGACCTTCAGGATGACCCTGCAGGCCAGGTGACTCCACTGCCATCCCTTCCCAGCCTGACCCATTCTGGGAAGACTTTGGGCCATGCACACAGCAAGGGAAGGCGTAGCAGGGAAAGCTCTACTGATGCCTTAGGATTTTAGCTTCTATATTTTTTGTGTGTCTGTAGTTTTAGTCTGTGGCTCTGCACTCCATATAAAGTGCTAGAACTTCTGTTCCCAGCATTTTTAGACAAAACAAGTCCTCTAAATCTCGGGATCCAAGGACATTTTGCTANTGCTGCCTCAGGGCCCCAAGGTATATAAACAACAGTGAATAGGGGGTAGCAAACTTGGGGTAATGGCATCACTACCTGAAGCTGTAGCTGGAGGATTAAGGCTCGAAATGCAAATGGATGGAACTTATAAAATATGAAAATTATCTGTCGTCCGTTTTGGGTGAGCCTCTTGAATAGGCTTTGTCTGCCCTAAATGCACCTTGAAGGCCTTCAATAAATTTAGCTGCTTTTTATTCTCTTAACTTTGTCTAGGCTCTGTTTTAGGTAAGTCCATCAAGTACCTGGAATAAAGTGCAGCCATTAATCCGTGTGCAAAGCGAGTGATTGTGGTTTGCTGCTCTCTCTGCTCTCCCCTCCATCTGGGGTGTCTCCCTTTCCTCAGACCAGCAAAGCAGCAGCTCAAAGGACAGCATTTCACATCTGAATCACCCCAAACACACCCAGGGAGTGCTGTTCACTCCTCTGGGAGGTGAGAGCGGTGACAAACCAAACAGCAGCCGCAAAGCTCCTCTGCCAGGTTTCCATTTTCCACACGCACCCAATTAAACAGAGCTGTGTACATTAATCAAATTAGGTGGGGAGGAAGAAAGACAGTTTGTTATTTTTAAATCCTTGGAAGATGTTTGGGAATGGGAGGTCATAAAAGTAAAGAGGGAGGTCAATAAATAGAAAGAAGGAAATTATTTTTAACCGTTGCAGATAAGGTATTTTTAGAGCAATCACCTGAAAGCTCCCTGAACTACACAGAGTGATAAGCACAGCTCGACTCAGGGGCTGCAGCCTCAGACCCACCTTCCCTGCCTTCTTTCAAGTGAGTTTTCAGTGTGATGACTTTTTTCTTTCCCTTTTTCTCCCACCTCCAGCTCTTCCTGCTCTCACTGAGGCACCTCAGAAGGTTTGGTGCTCCTGGACATTTGAAGAGATCTCCAGTTGTGGATAAGTGGGTATTTTCCCCCTCTTTGATTTGCTTTTTCTTTCCTTTCTTTTTTTTTTTTTTTTTTTTTTTGTTTTTTTTTTCTTTCCCAGGCGGGGTGAGGGTTGGTACNGAAAACACCTCTGGATCAGGATAAACTTAGGACAGGCCTCGCACAGACGTTCTCCTCTAATGCTGCAGAAAAAAGCCTGGGCCACCCAGACCATCCTATGTAGAAAACACGTTTTTTGGATCTATGCTCTTCTAGAAAGGGCCAGATATTCAAAATAATTCAGCATAAACCAGGCTGTGCCATAATGTGTAAGGTGTGAATTTAAAACAGGCATTTTCAAAGGTAAGGGAAGATGTCCCAGCATCTTCCTCAACTAGAATTGGCATTTTCCTGCCTGCATGCCAAGCTTTTGAATGTGTCAATATGTTGACACGTTGCCATATTTTGGGGAAAACAATTGTTTTGGAGCCATCTTCCCATCTGGTGTGTGAATTTGATTGTCTTCCTGCATCCTGCTGGCCACTTCACTGAGAGCTGTGGTGCTTCTGCCTTCATGGTTTTCCACCGTGTGGGCAAGGAAAAGGAATTTTCTCTGTCTCAGGGATCCAAGAAAGTCATAGAAGATGCCAAAAGACAAATATTTCACTTTGAAATGTGAAAAAAGAAGAGGAAGGGCAGCAGCAGGGGAATAAATCTCTCAGGGTGTCCTGCAGTCTGGACATACATTTGTATTGCAAAGATAGGAGCTGGGGATGTGGTGTGTAAAGATGTGGGTTTTACAAGAAAATAGAATTGGTCAGGAGACCTCTGGGAAATCACAGAATGTGTGTACACTTTATGGTTTGTATAAAATTAAATGCTTTTTTTTTTTTCCCCAAGATATTGATCCTTGTTCTTTTATTATTATTTATTATTATTTCTTTTTTTTTTTTTCCCTGCTCTTGTTTGATTATCCATGTCCCAGTCTTTCTGGTCCCTTGTTTGAATTGGGCCTATTTATGTGAAGCAAGCTGGTAACTCTCATCTCTTTTCTCTTATACTCTGAATAATTATAGGTCTCCCAGGAAATCTGGCCTTCAGTAGAAATTTTATGAAGGTTTTGAAAGATTTTATTAGAAAACACTTGGATCCAGCACAATTATCAGCTCTGAAAGGTGCTGTGCCCACCCCCTCCAGTGGAAGGGCTATTGATCATCTCACAAAGGGAAGGCAGGTACTCACAGACAGAAGAGTTGAGGTTTGGTTGCCTTTTCAACATCAATGATAAAATTGCATCTAATGTTCACCTCATTCACCTCAACTCCACTGGTCTGCACTAATTAAGGTGGAGCAAGCAGTGCTGGTTAATAAAGAACACTGTAATTCAGCTTGTGCTGGGCAGTGATTGCAACAAGGGGAAAAACTCAATAACTGATTTAAAAGATGGGCTTTGATTACCAGAAATATCTGGGGCTTTTGTTCCCTGATTGCAGAGCGCACACTGCAAAACCCCGCCACCATCAATGGCTCGGATGTGACATTCAAAATACCTTCTCTACCTTTCAAGCTGGGCTCCAATTCGTCGAGCCGTGCTTTATTTTATATTGTAGACAATCCTCACGGTTCTGCTTTGCAAAAGCACTGTTCTGCTTGGCCATATGTGCCACCATCCTGCTCCCGGGTCCTATATCCAGAGCCAGCACATCCCACTCAGTAGCCGGCTCCTTTTGGAGCAGCCCCCTGTTCCCTCCAGGCTCCACCCTGTTGTAATTTACAGCAAATTTTGCTCCTAGGTCTATTTTGGATTTCCATCTGTCTGCCAGGTTTGGTTCTCTGTATCCAGGGCAGTTCTTCCCCATTATCAGCACCTTCCTTCCCACCACAGCCAGTCCTTCCCAAAACGTGTCCTCTGTGCTGGGCTGTAGTTGCATTGTTTTAGGATTTTCCTTTCTCTCTCATGGAGAATATAGATAAACTGTACTTTCTTAATCTCTGTGTTTTGTGTTAGAGGTGTACGAGCCATAACCAATAGGTCTTTGGGGGTGGATTGTCTTTGGCCAATGGACACTTGTTTATTACTGTGTATAAAAATAAGTTCTTGTAAATAAATCCTTCTTCTTTGCCATCTTGAAGCCTGTCTGCCTGACCTCTCTACCTGCTTCCACAAATCCCACCAACAACAGAAAAGCAAACCATACTGGGCTAGCAGGGCAGGGACACAACCCTGCTACCTCCACTGCTCTGAGGTGAAAAATACACCCTCAAAATCATTTTCTACAGCAGTAGAAGCCCCACAAGGCCAGCGAGGGCCAGTTCAGGTGTGGTGTGATGTGTTGCCCTCGTGGCTAGTCCCCTCTGCAGCATTAGCCACGGCCAAGTGCGACGGAGACCAAATTCACAGAGCAGCCTGAGTATCAGGGTGGGAGCTGGAAATCCACAGAGCAGCCCCCATGGGGTTTTCACCCCCAGTCCTGTGAGGCAGCACATTCCAGCTGTGCAGGCAGGACACAGAGCAGTCAGGATCGCTCCTTCCCCCAAAACCTCTCAGGAGCACTAAGGAAGGTCTACAGCACTCAGCCAGGCCAGCTTTTCACACCCCATTAGCCCAGATGGGATGAACTTCACTTCTCATAACCAGCTCTGCTGACAGAGCTGACCAATTCATTCCTCCCCAGCTGAACAGTTTTCTCTTACAGAAATGCAAATTCAGCAAAATATCATTTTTGTTGACATTTGTAATGGGAAATTATTGAAACACTTCATTTCCACTTGAGCGTTTGGCCGGTTCTGTCTCATCTGGCGTGAAGTAATCAAAACCCAGCAGAGAAGCCCTTGCCTCTTAAATCATTCACCAAAGTTTCCCTTCAGGAAGCCTGTCCTGAGATCCCTGAGATGAAATATGATGGGATGCTGCCTTTCGCCCTAAACTTAGAGAACGCCGCTTTCCATTTCACTTTAGAACTTTCCTCCTCGGAATGAAACTATTGTTCCAGAAAGCTGCATTTCTAGGGAGAAAAAATGTCTTGCGAATCACAGAAAGGATGGTTTGACTCAAGGCTTTTAAAGAATTAACAGTTGCCACAACAGGACTCCCTCTTATGCAGCCAAGGCGGTGCAGAGAGGAGTTGGTACAGGGAGTCCTGCGTGGTTCAGGCTTTTTATAGTGACAGATTTCTTTGCATAATGTATTTTGGGTGAAGCTTCAGGTTTATTTTGTACTTATCTGATGACAGAAAAGTATATATTAAGTCTTTAAAAAAAAAAAAAGAAAAAGAAAGGGTTTTTTTTTTTTTTAAATCAGCTTATTACAGCCTTCCATGTCTAATAAAGCACTTATATGGCAGTAAACCTGCAATCCTACAGGAGTTTGTTGTAAAGTGACAGATTCAGGTCAGAGCTGTTCATGAGCAGCCAGATTGATTTGTGATGCATAACGATGGGAGAAATGGCATTATTGTTTTACAGGAGAGCACAGAAAGGTAGGATGTGCCAGGGCCAATAGAACAGCTGGGTGCCCTGGTCTGAAATACCTTGCCTCTGGCCAATGCCTGATATTTCAAATAAATTGGAGCTATTCCACCACTGGTGAATGAAGTAGTCACACAGTAGATGTGGTTTTGGCTCCTTAGCTCCCTTCACCCTGGCAACAAACACTAAATTTCCTGGTTAACCCTTGCTCCTGTGAGTACAGACTTTGAAAACCACCAGCACAGGATGGGTACAACCAGAGCTGTGCTGCAAGAGATCATTTTTTTATTTTCCTTCCTTTCCTTCTCTCCTTTTTTAATTTTCCTTCCTTTCCTTCTCTCCTTTCCTTCCCAACTCTGTGACCATGGGCAACTCTTTCAACATCTACTCCTGCCCTCTTTTTTGTTTTAAACAAATCCTTTTTAGAGCATGAGTTTGTCCTGTGTGTGTCATCTATTTGGCTTTTATGTTATTTCTTGTTCTGAATTCGTTGGCATTTATTTTTATTAACTGGATCCTGTAATAAATGTACAAGTAATGCTGACCTGAAGGAAATGCTGCTCACTCTATAAAGATATCAGAGAGGTAGGAAACCACTTTCTGAATGGAATTATATTGAAATGGTAAAAGCAATGGCTGCTGTCCAACATTTCCAGGGGCAGCAAAAAGCCACCCTAAAAAATAGATGAAGGACTGATCCACCTTTCCGGGACTGACCCTTGAAAACCCGCTGGGAGCTTCAGATGGTGCCACATGCATCTTCCTCTTAATTAGTGCTCTTCTGAGAGGCTTGGTGGCACCAGATCTCCTTTTTCTTACGTCTCAGTAAAATGCCAGCTCCTCCGGGGTCTGGGTGTGTGACTGAGGTTCCTCCGTGCTACATCAGAGTTATTAATTCTCATTAGCAAATGACGCAATCAGCGCTCATTCGGGCACGTGCTCTGCCCCTCGCTGGCTGCTGGGGTGCGCTGTGATTGTTCATCTGGGGCCGGAATGATGCCTTAGGATTTTAGCTCCTATATTTTTTGTGTATCTGTAGTTTTAGTGTGTGGCTCTGCATGCCATATTGGGTGCTAAAACTTCTGTTCCCAACATATTTTAGCCAAAACAATTCCTCTAAAGCTCTGGATCCAAGGACATTTTGCTGCCTCAGGGCCCCAAGGTATGTAAACAAGCGTGGATTTGGGGGAGCAAACTTGGAGTAATTGACTTCATCACCTGAAGCTGTAGCTGGAGGATTAAGGCTCGAAATGCAAATGGACTGAACTTACAAAGTGTGAAAAACTCATGACTCACCACCCATTTTGGGAGTAGCCTCTTGAGTAGGTTCTGTCTGCCCTAAATGCACCTGAAGGCCCTTCAATAAATTTAACTGCTTTTTATTCTCTTACCTTTGTCCAGCCTCTGTTTTAGGTGAGCCTGTCATGGCATCAGGAAGGTTCTGTGCACCTCCCATCACCGCTGCCTAGGCTCACCTCACCCAGGAGAAAACACAATGAGAATTTTCATTGGGATGGAAAAAGTAGCTCAGGCTGGCAGGTTGGGGTGTTGGTCTCGGGAATCCTTTACAGCCTGAGAGCCGGGATTCGCTCTGCACATCACCAGTTACTGAGAACTCTGAATTCCAGACAAAATGATGTATGGGTGTTATCTGAACTCCGAGGGCTTTGAACAGCCCCTTTGACTTTCCTGCATGTGCCACACACGTTCAGACCCCATCGTGCTCAGCACCCTGCAGGACTGAGCCCTTCCCTAATCCTCCTAAACCCAAATCTATTGACTTTCAAAGCAACCCGCCAGGGTTTCTTATCTACATTTCCTGAACAAGCTGCTTGCTTAAGCTGAGCCTTTTTGCATTAGTCTTCAACCAGAGTTGATTTTGAGCAATGAACATGATTAGATTTTCATATCAAGAGAGAAGGAAAGTCTGGAGATAGTTCACAAGTATCCTGGAGCGAGGCAGGAGTGATCTACCTTAATCAAATAGCTTGTAAAGACACAAAAGATCAGAATTATTGTCTAAGTCCAACTCAGGCAATATCCAGGTTTTTCTTTCTCATCCTGTCATGAATCTTAACAGAACCCTGAGTCTAAATGTCTTAGGGAAGTTTGAAAGCCAGATCTCAGCAGTTAGATGCCTGACATTTGCAGAATATGATCCTGTCACCACATGGCAGAACAAGATTCAGCCCTAAAACACAGCACAACCCCACAAAGAAGGAGAGGCTGAATGAGATCAAGGAGCCTGCTCCAGAGAACAGGATTGCTTCATCTCCAGAAAATTTCTATTATGGGGTTCGCTTTACCCCAAAATTGGGTGAAGGCTGTCCTTTCACACTTGACCTGAGCATTTGGGATGTCAGAAATCTGAAACAAAACCCACATCGTGGCAGCACAACACTGTACATCTTCCTCAAGGTCACTGCCTGTGGGGGGGGGCAGTCACACTCCAGGGGCTGGCTGTGGAAATAAAGCACACCTGGAAAAACCTGGAATTCCTGCCCTGGCCTTTCTCCTCATCTCCATACAAAGGCCAGGCTTAGGGCTGAGACTGCAGGTGAACTCTGGTCACAGTTCTGTGCAGGATCTGCCACAGCAAGTCACTCTCTGTCCATCTTAGGCTTCCTTTTCCCACCTATAAAAATCAGAATAGTCCTAAACTGACCATATCTGCGCAAGTGGCAAGCTTGTATTAATTCAGTGTATGCTCAGGAGCAAACACAGTGCGAACTGGATTGTAATTGAGACTTCAAAATATAGATTAATAGCTAAATTAATAGATGCCTGTTAATAAATTAAAATATTGATAACACACACATATCAAAACAAAAACCTCCATATAGAAACACAAAAGGTGCAATTGTGTTTCTGTCCTCCTGATGTCCCATTCAGCCTCTTGAATTCAGCAGCACCATCATCCAGGTGCTCTCTCCTCCCTTCCTGGCAGCAGCTTTGAGAACTCCTGACCTTCAGCTCCCCTTGGGAGGAGCAGCTCCCCTGTTTGAGGAGTGTCTTGGAAAATCACCCCAGCTGAACTTCTCTTTCCTATTTAGACAAATCTATGTTCTAGACAACGTGACTGACAGTATTAAAACACGGGGCTAACTCAGATTCTCAAAAAGTAATATCCATCCCACGTTTGTCAGTCAAGAAATCTTGATTTTAAATTATGTTTTTTTATACCTAAAATTTCAGCCAGACTGATTCAGTTGGACATTTTCTGCTGAAGCAGAAAATGTAGTTAAATGTTTTAATGTAGTTAAAAATTAAGGTATCTCACAGTAATTTATCACTGGCAAAAACACCCCCAATAAACAAAATGAGTTGGTGCACTTTTCCCATTTCATTTTGCTTTTTCCGCTCAGTTTGATTTAGTTGACTTTTTCAGCATTAAAATATTATTTTAAGCTGTGCTTGCATGATGTGTGTTATATATAATATCTAATGGGCTGGTTTTGTTCATCACCGAGCCAAAGTTGAAGAGAGGAGGTGATGAGAGACAGGATGGGCTGGGGGAGTGGAAGGAGTCCTCCCTGAGAACCGAGGTCAGTAATCCAATTTCTTTTGTGCCTGCCTGTATCTCTTCAGGGTCACCTCACCACATCTCTCTCCTCCACAGATTCTGCTGCCCTGGTGATTTTTTCCAGCAGTACCTTTTGGAGTTCTCCTGGGGAGGAACCCATGGCCTGGCTTTTTTAGGTCTCCACACAAGGTCAAATTTCCTTCTTGGCTGAAAAGCAGGTGCTGGAGACCAACAGGAACCACCTGGAGATTGCACTGCTCTGCAGATGAACACTCAGCATGGGGACACAAAGATGGGTAACAGTACCTGGGGCTGTTCCTGGGGATGTCTTTAATATCCAGGGGGCAGAGGCTTGGATAATTTGCCTTTTTTTCTTGTTACACTGAAGGAAGGTTTGATTGAACAATGTATTTGTATAAAGCACCCATCTTGTGTCAGTCGAAAATCCAGGACGAAGGACTGAAATGTCCGGCAAGGTTTTTATATAGTATTTTAGACCTCACTGTTTTCCAGATTTATTTAATTCACAGAAGAAGGATAATCCTGGTGACATTAAGAGAAGGCAGTTTTAGATTATGGCATAAAAATATTATTTGCAAAGAAATCGTGAGGGTGAGACAATTGATGTGTGGATTCCTGGACTGATCTGATTGGGTCCAACAGGGCTAATGTATGATTTCAGATTTTCCAAGGTGGAAAGAACATGGGAGTGCCTCTCTTCAGCCTCTCCCCACCACACACACCCCAGACCATCCTCTGCCTCTGCTCTCAGACCACGACCAGCAGCACCAAACCCTTGTGCCATTTTTCCCTTTAAGTGAACACCGGGGTAAATTCCTCCAGGAAAGCGCTTTAGGAGACAGGAGCAGGGAGCTGGGATTGGCACCCCGAGTGTCTCCTGCAGCACTGGGATTGAGCAGCCAGGCTTGGGATCCTGCTACACCCTCGTGCAGGAGGCACCATCTGCCAAATGTCCTCCCGAGCCGTGTGTTAGCACGTGGGCTAGAGAGGTAAAAAGAGCATCCCATCCATGGCAGCTGAAGTCCATCACAGCTTGCTTACAGGATTCTGGCTCCGAAGGGAGGCTGGGCAAGTGGCCAAGAAGGCTCTCTAACTTGCCCATGTTTCTCTTTGGGGAAAGGGATTCCTGGTTTAGCTTGGCCTGAGGTGGCTTTGGGGAGCAGGATGGCACCAGGGAGCATTGGAGTTCTCTCATCCCAGGTGCAGCCCACCCCAGGAGATGAAAACTCCATTTATGGGATTTGCCAGGGCCTTGGGGCTGGTCTGGATTCCTTTGAGGTCACTGGCATAAGCCTTGACAGCTCAAAAAGCAGCAGATCTCTGGTGTTCTTTTATGCAAGAGCATCCAGACTTCCTGGGAAGGGGGAAGAAAAAGGGGAAATTGTCTCCATCTTTTATTTATTTCTCTGCCTTCCACCTTTGCCACCCCCTCCCCTTTCTCATCCACCCACTTCTCATCCCTCCAAGCAGACATTTCTGCTCCAGGATGTGGTTGTTCTTGGGCCTGACTGGGGGGTCACTGGGGCTGTGCCCTTTGCCTCTGAGGAGGCCAAAGCTGCTGAGGGCCAGGTTCCTCCTGATGAGTCCATGTGATAGCTAATTAATGGCCTCCCCATGTTTCCATGGCAACTCCATGCTGTGCTCTTAGCCCTGATCCAAGTGGACATTCTACACACTCCCGAAGCCATAGCATCAGCATGTTAATAAGACTTGCTGACGTCTTTTGCTCTCTGTCACACCGGCTGGTGAGTCTAAATTTGAATAATTTAAAAGGAGCAGATTTCTTAGGAAGCTCCCCTGCATTTTTGTCACGTGACTTGGAGAAATTGGTCCCAGAAGTCTTCTGCATCTGAAGGGAAGAAGGATTCTGCCCTACCTGCTGCTTTTTCCATGCTTTGGCTTTGGGACACCTGGCATTGGCTTTTCTTTATTTCTCACGGTTATTTGGAAGCTCCAGCTTTCCTTCAGTCCCTAATTTAATGACAGCAAGGGACAAATACCTGCCCTGAATTGGTAGGAGCATCTCTATTGGCTGAGCTGGACAATCTGATGGATTGCTCCCTAACTCCTTCTTGTGCCAGGGAGGGAAGCTGGGTTTTGTTCCCACCCACTCAGAGAATGGATACTCTGATTTGAGAGGGTGAACAGCCCTTTTATCATTAAACTCTACAACAGCACCCACTGATCATGCAGGGTAGGGAGTCAAGTTTTAGGGTGAAAATGTTCTCTTGGTCCCACCTAATCCTGCGCTGTGAATTACTTCCTATTGCAGTCACTGCCTTACCAAACACATTTTTCTGACCCTCATTTTCTCAGGAGGCTCCAAACCCCACTGCAGCACTGGTGTGGCCTCTCTGGGGGATCCGAACTGCTTTCTCTGGCTGAGACAAGAGCCAGATGCCTCCACATCTCCTACGGCCTGCAGAACAAATTCCCTAAACCAAACCTGGGGGATGTTTCTGGATCTGGCTGTCACCAGCTGACCCCTTACCTGGAGAAGGTCTTTTGGGACTGAGCAGTGGAAGCAGAGCCTGGGCCCTGTTTAATTTATTTCCTAGCACCAGGATCATCACCCAGGCCACATTTGATTGGCTTGTTTGGGTTTTTTTCCCATTTTCTCACTGACATAAACTTTGAGCCCAAAATGGTGGTAAAGCTGCCAAATAGCTTCGTTTTCCCTACCTTGAAGCACGTGGGAGTTTATTCTTGATATTTTTGCATTGTTCCTTCACCAAATTCCATCCAGCCATGTTGGAACGTGGCTCCAGGCTGTGGTGCTGACGTGCCATCCTACCCAGGTACACCCTCAGGTACTCCCAAGGTGAGTTCCACACACTGACAGCATCTCCATGCCAAAATTCCTTCCATCTCCCTGCACTGTTTCCCTATGCTCCAACTTCCCACCCCCAGACATGGTGGGAATGTTACCTCAACTCCACCCTGTCCATCACTGCTTGGTTCTGGATGGGTCAGCCAGGATTTAAGGTTGTGTTGGCACCCAAAACTGTCTTAAGGTTTTGGGGTTGCCCCCGCTGCTGAAGGCAGTAAATGCAGGGGGTTGCCCAACCCCAGGCATCGTTAAAGATACATGAGGGCAATTGATTTGATCCCTACCAGTCCCAAAAACACCAGGCAAGATTTAGGTAATGTGCTGCAAGTTACCCATGAGATCTGAGATTTAATTGCAGCTTCTTTGGCTTCTAGTCGCTAGAGCTGGATTCTTATCTCAGAGGAAAGGAATTTATCGAATTAATTTCACTTTGTGTTGGCACGGTCACTATTCCCAGGCATGAGCAAATCCCATCATTGCACACAGGCTGCAGCTCGGGCTGCTCAGAGGCAGCACTCAGTATTTTTAGAGCTATAACCATAGTTCTTCCCAGTGTCAGCTCTTTGGGTCATACATGTAATTTAAACAGTACATTTCTATTCCCTGCTTAGATGGATGTAACTGTCAGGAACATTATTTCTACTGGTAATTACAAATTTGACATTCATTTCCCATGAATACTCTCTACTATTTGCTTAAAACTCACCTCCATGCATACGATTGCTGCTGAATGTTCTCTTATCAGAAAGCTGAGGCAGAAATGTCACATCTATAAAGAACACTCTTGGAATGGTGGGGTCTAACAGGAACCTCCACTACACAAAGCAAAGACCAAGCAAATGAAAAACAAACACTGGGAAAAGTGGGCAACCTGAGGCCTCTTGTGTGGACTGATAGGAGAGAGAGAGATCTTGATACAAGGTAGGGAAAAAAAGCTGCTGCTGAAGGAAATGTCCCTAAAAATCTTGGCTGTTTGGTTCACCCAGCTCTTCTTCTGGTACCCATTCGTGGATAGACAGACAGGGAATTCTGTGACTAATCCCCCTTTTTTGGGGTTCTCCTGACTACCCAGACTGCTTCTCTTATGCCCTCAGCAGGAGAGTCCAGTGAATGGACATTTCCCTCAAGGTATCCAGTTCCTTCTCAGGATGAGAATCAACCTAAATCAGATGAATTAAACGAAACCTGAAACCAGCCTTAACTGCCCAAGTTCCTGGTGTCACATGAGCAACACCACAATTCAGCCAGGTCTTTCCAGGAGAACTGATGTTGTTCTCAGAACCTCGTTTTTTTCCTTCAAATAAGGCTTCAAATAAGGCTCTACAAGACTGTTTCAAACTCAGTAAAATCAAAATGTTAAATCTTGAGCCCAACCTGAATCTTGGACTTTGGATCAGGACTGTGCCCCTTGCTCAGGCCACTTTTCCCCTGGAAGCCATCAGGATCAGAGATTTATTCCCCCCTTTCTGGAGGGCAGGAATTCCAATCTCTCACTAGCATTTCTCAATCAACTCCAACTAAAAAAGGCCAGTGAAATTAAGAGAAACACCTCACTACTCACCACCCACAGTGTTCAGATTTCATCACCCAGCTCAGCTGATCCTACATTCACACACTCCATTCAACATTCTATTTTTTCTTAAAATCCAAACACATGTGCACACACATTCCAAAAAATGTTACCCACCTTCTAGTTATTTTAGTAATCTTTTGATAACTCAATTCTTTTTAATTTGGCTTTATCCTTGCAAACTCAGGGTAGGTTTGGTTGTTGTGCTCTTCCCTCCCACCCCTCCCTTGTACTAATTTTGCATATATTTTAATAAAATTTTCTCATATATTTGCTGTATTTTTTTTTTTTTTGTGGACAAAGTGTAAGTGAGACAAGGATATTATTCACAGCCACAGAAACATAAGAAAGTAAAAAGGATTTTTTCCTTTCCCAACGAACAAAAATGACCTATGTACCCTTCAGTGTCTCCAGGTTTCCTTGGAAATGTATTCCCTTGCATTGTGCTTTGGTTTTTGTGGTGATAGGGGTTCCCCAGCGCTACTGGAAAACCCAGCACCTGAGGCAGAAAGCCAAACTCAGCTTTGCCTTTATGATTTTGGCTTCCTCTGCTTTAGGGACTCTGTAGAAGGGCCTGAAAGATGAGTGAGTGAAGATTTACAGGTGCTGCTCCACCTCTGGCACCACCGAAGGCAACAAGAGCCCGAGGCAGGGCACGAACGGCAGGGCAGCAAAACCCAACACATCCCATTCTCCAGCATGTGCTGAGCCTTCACCGCTGCTGAAAAGTCTTCCACGATGGAAATCCCAAAGTGAGGACACCGGAGCCCTGAACCCACCCTCCACCTCTTCTGTGTGTTCTCACCAAGGAGGCGACAGTTTTACACCCCAAGGGCTGCCATCCCCTCCTGTCCTCCAGCAAAGCTCAGCACAGGCTGCAGGAATAACTCAACGTAAAGCTGGCATAAATCTCAACAGAAGAAATATCTTTTATCTTTAACCATTTACTCCCACTATAGGAATAATGGTAGCTCTTTTACATTTACATATAACTCTTGTTTGTTTGTTTGCTTTGATTTTTTTCTTTTTTTTTTCTTTTTTTTTCTTTTTTATGTCTCTTTGTCTTGGCACCTGCATAGCAGAAAACTTTACAGTTCAGTACAGAAGTTTGCCCCTCTCTCTGCTCCTCCCTTTATTTCCTCTGCTGCCCCTGAGGACTCACAAGCAACACCCCCAAGGTCAAGAGAGAGTACGGTGTTACCCTTTTATGACGGATTATAGAAATAACAAACATGCCTGACAGTTTTATACAGCTGCTAGAACGGGTTTAGTTTTCAACAAATGAAGAATTTCCTCTTTGTTTTTCCTCTTTTGTATATTAATTACATTTTACAAATCTTATTTTTCCCCTTCTCTTTTCCTTCCTTTCCCCCCGCTTTTCCTTCTTCCTTTTTACTTTTTTTTTCCCTCTATTTTTTTTGTGGTTTTTTTCCATTTTATTTATTTTTTTTTTTTATACAGCAAAAGGCTCGATCACCAATGTGTCCATTGCTAAGTCCGGGGTTAGCAGAGTTTGGCTGTCATCTGGTCGGACTGTTTGAGGATCTCGGTGTTGTACAGGTCCAGCGCGTGGTTCACTCGGATGATCTCGCTGTTGGTGAGCTTCAGGCGGTGCTTGAGCATACAAGAGAACAGATCCAGCTGCGGCTTCCCCGGGGCCACCGGAGGCGCCAGGCGGTTGATTCGGTCCCGAATATCCAGCAGCAAGAGCATGACGGAGGAGGAGGAGTAGAACTGCCCGCCCTGCGTGTAGGACTGGTTGACCTGCTGCACCGCGCTGCGCAGGAGGTCACCGTTGAAGCGCAGGCTGTAGCCGTAGACCTGCACGTCCGAGATCTTGATGTAGAACTGGCGCTTGGTGGGGTCGGAAAGGTCCACGGGCCCTTGGCCAGTCTCGTTGCGCAGGAGGGAGGGCAGCCGAGTCCGGCTGCGTAGGTAGATGTGGACGGTCTCAAAAAAGGTTTTCCACCGGTTGCCCAGCAGCAGGGTCCAGTTGTAGCACTGGCTGTTTTGGAGGCGGATTTTCTCCCAGCGCGGGTAGCCGTACTCCCCGAAGGGCATGTTCCAGCCCTCCGAGTGGCTCCCGCTGAACGGGTTGACGTAGACAAAGAACATGGGGTCCAGGCTGCTGTTGCGCATCTGGCAGATGCGCATGGAGATCCCGATCACCATGTGGATGAAGTCCATCCGGTTCTTGTTGCTCTTCAAGGTGAGGGACATGCGCTTGCGCCACCGCGGGTCGAAGAAGGTGTCCAGGCGGATCTCGTTGCTGATGAAAGTGGTGTGCACGTACAGGCGAGAGTCCATCTTCTGCAGCAGGTACTTCAGCTCCAGGTCCTGGAAGTCCAAGTCCGTCTCAAAGCTGATGAACTGCTCGCTCCGCTCCGAGTCCACGTTCTGGGGCTCGCAGCGGCCCCGGTAAAGCTTGTAGCCCTTGTTGCACGAGCCGCAGAGGGAGATGTTGGCCAGGCTGCACATGGCACAGCTGTTGTTGCCCCCGATGATGCAGGGGATGGGGCGCTGGCACAGGCTGGTGCCGCCGTGGCAAACGCAGCTCCGCTGGCTTTCCAGAAAGGTCCCCCAGAACCCATTCTCGTTGCAGTAGAGCAGGGACTGGACTCGGGTAAGCCATTCCTGTATCGTCCTGCAGGTGGGGAGAAGGAAGCGTTAGCATTGTAGGGCCTCACAGGGACTTGGTGTTGGCATCTTGCTGGAGCTACCGTGTTTTCAGGCAGAGCTCTCGGAACATCGATGCCCTGCTGTGGCATCTGGGAGCTATTCCAGTCTATTTCTAGACTGAATCTTTCATCTGCTGTTTACTCCTTTGGTGATGAGCAAAAGCCTTCTAAGAAATAGCTACAAGTGAGAGCTGCTCATCTGATTTCTCTCTCTTCAGTCTGCTCTAGGAGCCGAGACAGGCACGGTGTCCTGCCCAGGATGCCAGCAGCACCACAGTGACATGGGAATGGAGCTGTAAAGCCATGCCAGAGGCTGAGGTGATATCAGACATCACAAGGGCAGCAGAACTCCCAGCCTGGCAGGAGAAAGCTGCTCTTCAGGTCATTGGCAATTGGCCCCACTCTCCAAAAAATAGACCCATAACAGGATAAGGCAAAGCAAGCAGCAACCTCTGCTTATGGTGCAGAGCTCAGAGCAGCAGAAAAGAGAGTGGAAGCCAGGGTGCACAGAGACAAAGCTGCTAAAACTGTTCCTCTTTAAAAGAAAACCCATAAACTGATGCTAATTAACCACTTCTTGCAGCCTCTCCCCTTCAAGTCAGCCCCACTCGCCCACCACTCCCACAGCTGCTGTATCAGCACCTTCACCCCCATGTCCTGCAGCCCTGGAATGACTCCTAGAGAATGACACTGCAACCCACATTCTTTTTTTGCACAACCCACTGGCCACGTTGCCTTGTTTGCCCCTTTTCCCCCTTCCCAGTGCCCCAGGAAAGCTGGGCACAGCTACTCCTTTCTCAGCAGAGCCCTCTGTGCAGCCGCTGTTCCCTCCCCTCCGCCTTCCCCCTGGCTAATGAATACTTCATTGTCTCCTCTGGGCAAAAAGTTCTTGGTAGTGCTGCAGTGAGAGGACTGGCTAATGACAAATTAGGATTCAGGCCCTGTAGAACGGGAGGAGTGATTATGGACAGAGGCTCTCAGAGCTGGATTAGTGAAATTCATGGCACCTGCATCGCCTGACCTCCGAATAATCATTAAGCTGTAGGCTGTATCAAAGAAGGCATTAAATGATACAGCAGCAAAGAACAGCAAGATGATTAGGGGGAGGGAGAGAGTGGAGGGATGAGAGTGTAAAGGAGAGGAAAGCACTGGAAGGGAAGAAATAATCAAGGAGCAGAAGCAGAAAGGTTGGGGAAGGAAAGAGAAGAAAATGTGCAGGTAAAAGGGAAAATGAGGAAGAAATGCAGTGGGCAGGAGTAATAGGGATGGAGAAAGGGAAACATTGCAACAGCAACAACTGAAAGAGAACAGGCAGGAATGAAAAGCAGGAAGAAAAGGAGTGAAAAGAAGGGGGGGAAAAGACAGGGCAAGGAAAAAGGAAGGGCTTAGAAGAAAAATTCTGAAGTGTTGGATATGGGAACAGATAACTTTCACATTCCTCCTGTGGCACAGGTCTCCTTCCCCTATTCCCAGGCAAGAGGATCTCTCCTGCTGGTGGAAAGGACAAGGATGACTGGGGAGCCTGGGAGCAAGGCAGTGACCTCCATAAATATCTGCCCTAGAGGGACACACTGACAGCCTGGGTCCCTAGAAAAAGTGCACAGGGCTCCTCCAGATTCCTGGCACAGCTCTGCCTTGGAGGGGAGGGGACAGCCAGCACAGGGGGGCTGCAAAACACAGCAACAAGCACTTCCAAACCATGCCGGGGGCTGAGGCTGCCTTCTGCTCACAGGTGAATTTCTGCTCAGTTTTCAGCAATACAAAAATCTTTCACCCCACCTGGAGCCCCGTGCTTTCTGTTTGGAAAGGCAGCCAAATGCACCTGGATTTGTGCGGTGCTGGACTGATGCTTTACACGGGTTTTAGGTGTTGATAATGCCCCTGAGTTCCTGGGCCAAGGACTGCCAGGCTCCAGCAGGGGACATGACATAAATTAGAGTCAGGTGACCACATTCTGTCTATTTTGGGTGTGTTCTGTCTTAGGAAAAAATCACCAGATAATCCTGTCCATTTGTGGAGGAAAGATGGGAGGTTGGTTTTTGCTCTGTGTGTGTGTGTCTTAGCTTTCAGCAAAGACACAAGTGGGACTAAAAAAAACCAAGAAGAAAATGAAACAGGAGACTACCCACCATCTGCTGATGGCAGCAATAAAGGATGTAATTAAATGAAAATGCAGAATCCAGGGCAAAGCTGGGCATCAACTACAAACAAAACAATGGGAAGTGTAAGAGAGTGAGAGAGAAGGAAAGTGGTATAAATTACCCCATTTTTTTCTTGCAGTTGGGACAGGTTGAGAATATACACAGGACCAGTCAGAGCCCTTCAGCTGACAGGAGGTAACTTTTTAAAACCCACCCCTCTGATGGCTCAGGCTCATGGGATTGTACCAAGAGGTGTCAGGGCAGGTGGGTGATGGAAAGAGCCACTGTTTAAAAGCTGGAAGCCAGTAGCAGAGTAGCCACTGATTTTCCTTTAAAATATTCCCAGGGAGTTGTTGGGAGTCCCCACCCCTGGAAGGAAGGCCTGGGAGTGGCACTCAGTGCTCTGGGCTGGGGACAAGGTGGGGATCAGCACAGGTTGGACCTGATGATCTTGGAGGTCTTTTCCAGCCTCATTGATTCCATGATTCTAAAGTGAAAATAAATATGACATGCAGGCCAAGCTCTGAGTGAGAATCACTTTGCAGTGTTTTGTGGCTGTTCTCTCTGGACACGTGGTTCCCTGGCAATGCTGGGTACAGGGAGCCAGGCAGATTTTAATTTTTTTAATTGCAAGGAAAAAAAAGGTAGGGACTTAAACAATTTTCCTTTGCAAACTGACCTTTCACTTTCCAACCAGCACTAGCTGCTCTGGGGGTACTTTTGAGTACAGAACAGCGAATAAAAATGCTATTTTTATTCTCAGCAGCTGTGAGGTGTGTTCTTAGTTAATGACAATTTGGCTGGAGCCCAGAACATGTATAATCCCCCTTTCCATTGGATGTTATTTCTATTTTACATCCAGTGTTTTAAAATGAAACTACAGGTGATCATTCAACATCAAAGCTCTGTCAGCTGAGGAGTGGTCTCCTTTTTGAACCAACAGACTTGCCTCTCTCTTAAACCTGTAAACTTTCCTGGTTTTTGACAAAAGCAGTGCAGACCTAGTATATCTCTATCTATATATTGATATATCTAATATGTATAGCTATATATCTGTATATCATCTAAAGATCTATACATCCATATATCTATATATCTATATCATTATCTATATTTCTATATCTCTGTCTCTTTAGCCGTTGCAAAGGGTCATGGAGAATCAGCCTAATTGCCAGAATCCCTACTCTTCCTTTCTTATCTTCCTTTTGGAAACACCACCTCTTCCTTTCCCCAAGGACAATCAACAGCAATCTCATTTATTTATTATTTTTTTCCCTACATTGCCTTTGAATGTATAATGCAGGCTTACAATTATGTGTATTAAAGAGAGAGAGGTTTGCTCTTAATAGAACCTTGCCATCCTTTCAAAGCCACTGGCACGCTTGATAAGCCTCTGTCACTCTGTACAGTAACAATTAGAAAATGAGAGTATTTCCCAGCTCTGTGAGGAGCACGATGGGTTGCTCCTCTTCCACTACAGAGCTCCTACCACGCTGCTCCCCTGCCTAGCTGCAGATGCAGAATGACAAATAAGAAAAGAAATTATAATATGCCTGCTGATGTTGACTTAAACAAATCAAGCACATCAGTCAGTTAAAAACCCAGCTGCCATCATCCATTCCATCCTCCTTCCCCCAGATTTCATTGCAGTAGTTGGAGGCTCCCTTTCTGCTTGGCTGGGTTTTTAAAATAGATGAGAAATGCTGAAGACATATTTGTCTGAATGCTTTGGAGCAACGTGGTTGGCTGGAGATTTCCTCGCTGCTGCTTCGCTTTGCCGTTGTTTTTATCATGGCACAACTGAAAATTCCACCTTGGGCATGGCTGTGGCTCCTCCAGCTTCCATCCTGGTCAGAGCAACTCAGCTAAAAGTTCAGCTCAGCTCAGTTGGCAGGGATGGGCCAGGTTTAGGAAGCTCTCCAAAGACTTTATTTCATAATCTCTTACACTTACTAGATATTTCTCCTCATCCCTAGTAAGTCCATCAAATCTTTGTCTAGAAACATGAGATTTCTCAGTAATTAAAGAGGTGTTAAGCCCTGGAAGACTTTTCTGAGCTGCACAGTGATGAAATGAAAAGTCAGTGTGTTCAGCAGCCAGGGAGATGGATGAGGGCAGTAGACAGCAGTCAATCTGTCAATTTTCTCTTGAAACTGAATATTTAGGTAATGAAGGAAGTGGACAAACAGTTTCTCTACAAATATTAACTTGGCCTGACCCTTCCAAGAGAAGCATGGAAGAAAAAGCACTCAGACTCATTTTTTTTCCCCTCAAGATTTTCAGTGTTGCTTCACTCCAGACAATGTAGAAAGACACAGCAAGAGATGTTTATTAAAATCCATGAATGTAAGTCCCAAAAATGACTTGAAGCAAACTCAGCTGCAGGTCAGGGCTGAAAGGAGCCAGCAGGAAGGGATTATTAGATATCAATAGTTGCTGTAGCAGTAATGGAAAATTTGCTCTCTCCACCTGTAATAACCTTGCTCTGTGAGGTTCTGCAGGTTCACTCTGCATCTCACAGAAGAAATGTGATGTATTCCAAGTAAAACTAAAGCTTCTCTTTCACTCTGGAGATATTGAGGAGCACAGCCCCAAAAGGGGCTGAAGCACCTGGTGCTCCACAAGTCCCCTTTAGCGGGAAGGGGAGGCTGTGGATCATCAGGGAAAAACCACCAAAAAGCAGCTTAGTCTGCAGAACAGACCAAACATATTCTTGCAGAACTTAAAAAATAAGTGATGCCCTTCCCCTGGGTGGGTGAAACCACACAGAAGGGATGTTAGAGTAGTCAGGAACGTGATAAAAGCTGCCTACAACTCCAGGAATTTCAACCCACCCCCAGATTTTACCGTTTCCCCCCAAACCTCCGTGCCAGCACACCCTATATCCAAAGATTATGGGTGTTTGGGGTTAGATCCAAACCCAAGCCGCCCACCCCAGCACCCCACAGCCCAGAAAGGATGGAGATACCTTTCCCTAGGCAGCTGGTGGTTAGGATTGTGCCGACACCGGACACTGAGGCCAAAGAGTTTGCGGGCAGTGCGCTGGATCTTCTGGCGCTGGGCTTCCAGCGAGCTCTGCAGCAGCTTGTAGCGGTTCTGCAGGTCCCAGTCGTTCCCCCAGTGCTGGTGGATGCTCCCAATGGTCAGGAAGTGGTTGCTAGGTAGCCTTTTCATGAAGGATTTAAACTCATCTGGAACACACGCACAGAAAATGGGAAACACGGAGGTTTTGGAGCTGTAATGGAGTTACAAGGCTTTTCATTAGTAGGGTGGGGACAGAGCGGTGATGGGCGAGGCCATCAGCTCTGCCAGGGGAAGGTGATGGCCATTAATTCACTGCTCTGTCCCTCTGCCCCAGGAAGCCACAAATTCCATGGCTGTTGTTGCCCCCATAGAGGAAAAAAACCCTATAGTGAGTATCAAGGTGAAACAGCGCAGTTAAAGTGTACAGGGTGGGGAGGAAAAAAAAAAAAAAAAAAAATTCCCTGGAGCATGAGATTATAGTCTAAGGGTTATAAACAAAAAGCTGGGAGTTGTAATCATTGTCAGTTAAAGAGTTCTCATTTACATTGTTTTTCAGCTGCTCCTGAAATGCTGTTTGTTGTTGAAGGCAAAGCATTTGGCTGTGTCATTAAAAAAAAAAAGGGGAGAAAAAGCAAGCTTTAAAAATTCCCCAGAGGAAAGGTTTGGATGCTGTTAAAATGTCCTGCTTTTGCATTTTTTAAAAAGAGCATTCTGATTCTTTCCTCTCATTTAACTCCATTTGAAGTTAAGTGAGTTGCATTTTGTAACAAGGAAAATAAAATAAAATAAAATAAAATAGTTTGCAGGGCTCAGGTGAGAACAAAAGGTGTCAATTTTAGCCAAAGGGAACAAATCTAATTGATCGAAAAATATATTGTTCAATGTTGCTGGTTTTGTGTTTGTTGTTTTTTTGATCAGTTTATTTCCATTTTATTTTATTTGATAATGAAAAAAGCCCCACCATTATGCAGGGTTTGTTTGAGGGGTTTTTTTTCATCACAAATCAGAAATTCTGATACTCTTTCTGTTTCTGATCACCCCTTCCTCCCTACCTGAGAATGGTGCTTTTCTCAGACACTGATTACCAGGCTGGGACATCCTCAAACTGGAAAAAAACAGATGGTTCCAACTTTCTCAGGGGGAAAATAACTCAATTTTTGATGCTAGAAAACCACGTTTGACATGCTGAGACCTTGACAAATGCCATGAGTGGGCCAACAAGAACTCCATAAAGTGCAATAACCACAAGTGCAATGTTTTGTAGCAGCAGAGAACAACCCCAGGTGTCAGCACAGGGTGGGACAACACCCGCTGGGGAAGGTCCTGGGACTGAGCTGGGTCAACACTCTGTTTTCCCTGGAAAAAAACTCCATTCTGGGCTGGATCCAGCTGCTTGGGGAAGTTTATATTCCCCTTTTCTTGGCACTACACCTGGGGCACCCATCTAAAAGTGGTGAGGAGAGACTGGGAGGGAAGAACTGAGGGACCCCGAGATGCTCCAGGGCCTGAGCCCAAGTTCTCCACAAAGTTGGGTGTGGGAGCTGTGCTGGTTTAATTTGGTAAAGAGGAGGCCAAGGGATAATTAATTAGAGCTGCAACTGCTCAAAAGGTACTCAGAGATATGAACAAAGCTCTTCTTTTCAGAGATAGTTGCTATAACAAGGAGCAGTGCACAGTTTGCAGCTTGAGAAATTAAAATGATTTACTGAAAAACACCACCACTTGGAGGTAATGCAGCCCTGGAACATGATCAGAAATGTATAAAAATCTCTCATTTTAGGCTCTGCTAGACAAAACCATGGCTGACCTGACCTAGTGCTGGCTGTGGTCCTGCTTCTAGAGGGAGGCTGGACTGGAACCTTGCCATAAACTTCCCAAACAAGCCAACAAGAAGTACAGCCATTTTTCCTGTATATTATCTACATTATTTCTGATCATCTCCCAACCTTTTTCTTTTTTAAAATTCCTTTATCCTATTTTCAGGAGGAAAAGAGGACAATAGCAGAGAGAAAAAAAGTCAGAAAAGGAGAGCTTGTAAAGGCTGACATCTTTTCAAATAAAAAGAAATAATCCATAGAATTACTGGAGAAAATCAGACCAGATAATTTACATCCTATAGTACAAAGTTAAAGATATTTGCATAACAGATTTCCTATTATTCATCAACTTGCAGTTCATGCTTAACTGCCTAACAAAGGATATCTGTGCATTAGTCAGCCCCATCCTGACATGGATGGTAAATGGATGTTCTCATCCTACTCATCACATGCTGTAACCAAGCTCCTCATAAAATAAAAAACCATCATCACTGCACTACCAACATCCGTGGGACATCTGCTTGTCTCCTTTCTCCCCCAAAGATAACTAAGATTTATTTTTAAAATCATCTTTTGGGTTTTCACTCTGTTTTAACGCTGCTTCCAGTGCCCTTCTCCTCCCCAAGCCCCACTCTGTGCTGTTGCTGGGCCTCTGAAACCATCGCCACATCTAATTGTTCTGTTGACCATGCTGATTACTCCGGGTACCTTTCAGCAGTAAAAGCCTTGCGTTTGCTTCCCGCCCCTTATAAATCAATTTCCTCAAAAGCCTGTTTGTGCAGGAGCCCAGGCTCTTTTCCCTCTGATGATGAATGTGCTACATTTTTCATCGAGACGGGCAAGGCAGGAATTTCGGTGCAGTGTGCACATTTTGCTACCGCAGTGCAACGTTGGGGGAAAAACAAATGAGCAGCAAATCTGGCAAAATAAAAGCTGGATGGGGTGGTTTAAAGTGAGGGTGATGAAGAATAAAACAAAAAAAAGTACTTTAAAACCAACACAGTTTCTTCATTATTTATGTTTATTTATAACTCTGCCTTGAAACCAACGGTGTGGATGGGGACATTCCCTATTTCTGGGAATAGTTCATTCTTAACCCTGAGAATTTCCAATTAATTAACAAGTCTGTTTGTGTATTTGTTATTTTATTCCTCTGCAGAGAAAACCTTGCTGATGGCTGGGACTACATCTCCCGTGCTGCAGCTTGGCCCCTCTTTCTGCCGAGTCACCCCGTCCCTAAGGCAGTCCTGTGACAATGACTCAGCAGCACAGGTGGCACCACAGATGAAACTTTCCTTTTGCCAGTGTTAAAAAGATTTTTTTAAAAATCCCATTTGCATCAGAAAGCAATAATCTTGAAAAACAAAGAAACAAATAAAACCCCACCCAACGACTTAATTAAAAGTTGGTGGGGTTTTAATCTATAATCACAGACTTTCTTGGCCAGCCATTCTGAAATGCCAAGAATAAGGCAGCGTTATTTTTCTCAATTTACACATGAGCAGTGAAGCACAGGGCTAAAAAAACTCCTGAGCTGATTCAAAGCAGCTTCAATTCACTGCAGCCTCCTTGACTTTGAAGATACTATCCCCAACCACACCAACTCTTGATTCACCCAGCACGATTTTTTCGAATTAACAGAGGATCCAGCGCAGGCCAGAAGCAGAATACAAATGTTTTGGGCTCTCAGTAGCTTCCTGTGCAAAATGGTATTTGCTTTCAGAGCACTCCTGTGCCTTTCAGTCCACTTTATTGGAAAAGCCTTCAGATGTCATCAGAGATTTCTCCTCTGCTGTTCATAATGAAGAAAATCCTCTAGTTATTGGGAATATTTATTAAAACAAAGAAGCAAAACACCAATACTATAGTCTTTTGTGATAGCAACTTTCATCTCAAAGGATAAGTTCACGCATGATGCAACAAAGTGATGAATCAGATGCAGCAGCTTTAGACATAAAGATAATCACTCCATCTAGCCCTGAAAAGCCTCCAGCCCTGGGTGGAATATGGCAGAAATTGCACTGCAATGTGTCACTTTAACATGGCAAATGAAAAACACCTTCCCCCATTCAAATCTCCAGGGGAGGGAGCCTGAATGTAATTATCCACCCCGGCCTGTGCTTGGATGGAGTGCAGCAAGGACAGAACGGGGCAGGACGGAGATTTTGGGGCTGGAACTCCCCTCTGCACAGGTTCCCAGCTCACAGGACCTGAGTTGGATTCCCTGGGCAGGGAAGGGGGTGATGAGGGCACCCAGCTCGTGGCTCTTGAGCACCTCGTGTGCAGATCCAGTGCCAGAACTCACTGGTAACACATCAATGGCACAGCTCTGCTGGCAGGCACTGCCAGGAATCCTTGTCAACTTGTGTAGTCCTGAGCTGGCAGAAGCTCCTGAAATCCACATTTCTGGCTTGCCCTGGTGTTACCCACCCCACCCGTGAACCCGCAGAAACTCAGAACACACCTGACCTCGTTTCGCTTCTGCCCCGCTCCTGGAGCTGCCCCAGCCCTGGGGTTCCCCAGAGCACGTGGGGGGATCTGTCAGGATGGCCATTAGCCTTGGGCCATTAGCCTTGGGCCATTAGCCACCCTCTGACTGCTCAGCTGAGCAAAAAGCTGACAGCCTGAGCGGGACATAAGGCTCTGTGCAGCACCACAAACACCAGCACTGGCCACATGTCTGAAGCAAATCCTCAACAGCCCTGCCAAGAAACTCACAGGCTGCTGCATTTCAGCCTTTAAAGGGGCTGAGGTGACCTTCAGTAGGAAGAATGAAAGAAAACTTATGAAGAATTCTGCTTGAATTGAGCTAGGTGGTCCTTTCCTCAGAGTTTTCTTTCCTGACAATAATCATTAGAAAAAATGTGCCAGAAAGGAGCTGGTTAAGACTGAAAGATGAGAGTCAGCACAAGGACAAGTCCTTGATGAAGTTCTGCTTGATGCCTGTGTGGCTTCAGGGCAGGCAGACCCTTGCTAAAGGATAGAATTCACCGATTTTTTTCTGTCTCAGCTCTTGAGAGTGTGTATCCCATGAGTACAACACACCTGCTATGAGTAAACCACTACTGCCAGCATCAGCGTGGAACAAACTCTGCTGACACCTCCAGCCTCACTTGGGGAGAAAGGGGAGAAGAGAAATGTTCCCAGCAGCTCCTGCCCTGCTGGAGAGAGGAGTAATTTCCCTTCTCCTCCCTGCCTCAAAGGTGTCATCTGGCCCATGTCCTGTCCATCAGAATTGCCTTTCACCAAAGCAGAATAAATCATTCATGCAAACCTGAAAAGCAATTTCTGCATCATTCATATTGTGGAAGTTTCTCTAGAAACTTTTGGCACTATTAGAAGAGAGATTCGGGGCTATTTTGGTGTTAAATAATAGATTTTTCACCAAAAAAATACCTCCATGGAAAATATCCCTGTACATGTTATTCCACGTGTGGTGCGTATTGTTGTCTGGGTGTTTAACAGAGGAAAAAAGGTTACTCCCTCAAGACTGGGTTTGGGTTCAACAGCCTCTATTTATTCAGCCAAACCAGAGCATCACACCGAGGGAAGATTTTTATCCAGCACAACCTGCCATGAATAGAAAAAGTGAGTTTTGCTCAGTTACCTGAATTCTCCAGATCTTTATAGGCTTCTGTCCAGGTCTTGGCCATGTTTGCCAGGGTGTACTCCATGATCTGGATGTCGGTGATGGGGCAGTTGCACTGCGGGAACTCCTCGGAGCACTGGCAGCCGCACTGGCTGTCCCGGCAGATGTACTCGCCCTCCCCGTTGCACATGATGTAACTCAAGGCAGACTGGACAAACTTCTCTTGTAAATACTGAGGGAAGATGATCTGGAGACCTGGAGAGGGAGCAAGAAGGTGATGGGGCATAAAAAGTAAGTGAAAAAGTCGTTTCAGGTGTTTGTTTCTCTTTTCAAGACGTGTCTCATTAGCAGTTTGGGAAAGTTGTGATGGAGAATTAAAAGCTTTCATGAATAAGGGATGTACAGATTGCACCTCTCCAGTGCAAGCAGTGATTTAGCTGAGAGCAGAGCCCATCTCCTCTGTGGGAGAAGGGTGACAAGTTACTTCCCCCTCCCCAACACCCCTTCATCCCATTCCCAGACCCCAGCACAAAGGCCCTGAATGCAAAGCCTCCCTATTCCCAGCTGTGGGTTTTTTGTTCCCTAAAACCAAGTGGTAGTTCAGAAGCAATGAGCATTACGCTGTTTGGAGAGAGACTAAACAGGTTTGGTACCACAGAAACAAGGAAAATACACACTGAAGGACAAAATAAGAAAGAATAGGAAACAGAAGAAAGGAAAATAACATGGGAGGGGATTTATAAAAGACCCTTGCAGAGTTAAGTGCCCAGCTCCCACAGCATAAATCCAGGAGCTGGGCACCTGAGTCTTCGCAGCTCGCTCCCTGCTAGGAAGGCTACTTGCCAAATCCTATAAAAGTGCAAATGGATTTAGTGCCGATGATTCCAGTGGCAGATTTCCATGAGCTGGGAGATCTCTCCCCTCACCCCTATCTCCATGGTGTTTGTGTATCCAATCTGTGCAGGCATCAGGGTAAGGCACCCTCGCTCAGTACCAGAGGACACCAGGACAGTTTCAGTGTTTGCCTTGTGCACAGTGTGCACGGTTTTCCATCCCAGCCTCCTCCAGGCTCCCTACGATCTCCCCTAGGATCTGCAGCTGTTTGCTGCTACCTGGCCAGCCCTGCCTGTCAGCCCCTGTCAGCATCTGTGCTGCACGAGGACAATGACTCCAGGCGAGCCTTTCACGGGAGCCCATTCGGAAAAGGCCAGGGAGTTTGGAGTGGCAGGGAAAGGAGTTGATGGCCTGAACAGGCACAACGAACCCCGGTGTAATGAAGGCACGCGGGTCAATTACCCATCTGTTTGTGTTTCTGCTGCGCTGAATTACCGCAGCCGTGCCTGACAGCTCAGCGGAGTGGAATGAAAATCAGACAATAATTCAGAGGATGAGAGTGTGCAGGAGTGGCAAAAAGGGCTGTGACCCCTTTCAGGAGTGCAGGCCCATGTCTGATGGGTTGTGCTCACCTCAGACAAGAGAAAAACAGCGGGTGGTGACCCTGGGACCCCCAGTACCCTTTTGCTTCTGGATCCAGAGAGACACCTCAGCCTCCATGAGTCCCTCTGGAAAAGCAGCTCTGGGGGCTCGGGAGGCTGTGGAAGGCACTTGGAAGTGTCCAAGGCCAGGTTGGACAGGGCTTGGAGCACCCTGGGATGGTGAAAGGTTCCCTGCCCATGGCAGGGGGGGGAACAATGAGATTTTTAAGGTCCCTTCCAACCCAAACCATTCTGGGATTCTCTGATTTATCTGAAATCACCACCACAGAGGGACAGTCCCTTGTCAAACCCTCACACTGACATCAGGGATGGTCCCACCTGCCAGGACCCAAGATTTTCCTTCAGGATGGAATGAAAGTGCAGTGCTGTTGGAGAACTGACCCACGAAGGGGACTGGAGAGCCCAAGGCAGCTGCACTCACTGAGCTTTCAAGCCCACATGAGAGCAGAGCTGGACCTCTCGATGTGCATTGACTCCTCATTCATGGTCCAAGTCCCTGAATACATTTTTCCACTCCACTTCATGGAGGAACAACCTGCTCTGGCTCTTTGAATATGATCAAATGACCTCAGGCTCTTCAGTTCTCCACAGTTTCTCTTTGAATTTTAACTTCTTGGATAAAGCACAACAAGCTGTTTGGTCCCAGCTAAACATGATCCTGGCTTTGGAGATTCTGGTTTTATTTTTTCCTGGAAGGAATAGGGGTGAAAAAAAGCAGCTGACATTTCAAGGAAGGGACTTCCCATTGCAAGGGACATCCACTGTGCGTCCCAGCAGATGCAAAAAACGTGAATATCCTGTAATCCCCAAAACACAACATATTTTAGCACCGCAGAGCTTCATATGGATACTCGCTTTTTGCCCATAAAACTCGTGGTTCTGACAAAAAAAAATAACATTTCCAAGGTAATTTCCTCTTGTAAGAAATAATATATTTAAGGGGCAATCAGACGTCTGTACACTTAGCACCAACTCAACAAAGCACTCATATAAATACTTCACTCCATCAGGAAAGCAGTTTTGCTGGAATCCATCAGTTACCTGCGGCATTTGACAAGTACACACTCAGAGCTCTGTTTGCACAAGTGACACCCAAATCTGGCCACGATTTTGCACACTCCAGACACAACCCCCTGGCTTTCAAACACGCCTACAGGATTATATGGGACTCACATCTTCCAGCCAGGAATTTCCTCGTGGAAGGAATCAGTGTTACTGAAATTCAGCTGTGCACGCTTTCACAGAAATACTTTTATATTTATACACATAAATATTCACAGGTTCCTCCTCATACCCAGGCAAGGGCAAATCCATATCCATATTTTTGGTTTCACTTTGAGCATCCCTGTGATCAGATCTCAGCAAGAGATTTTACAAGCACGGTGCCAGCAGCATCTCACCAAGTCCTGGCATCCTCCCCTTCATGCATAGTCCTATCCCATGCCCAGGGACTAAATATTGCTGGAATTCAGTGGATTATGGCTGTCAGTAAAGCACAGGTGGCACCAATCTTTTGAGACCACTGCTCTGGGTGCTTCAGTGGCTGCCTGTAAAGCAGGAAAGCTGTAATCCCAAGGACTGTAACAGCTCCACAGTGCTAGCTGGGAAAGCCCTGCTGCCAGCCACAACCCTGATAAAATATCCCAAATGCTGGTTTGTTCTCTAAGAAATTTATTTGGATATTGCAAACATTAAAAAACCCTATATATATATATATATATATATATATTCAATCTTCCACTGTTGTCTACTGATGAAGCAACTTCATGTCAGCAGCCAAGAGGGACAAGCTGGTCTTAAAAACTGAGATATTGGATCATTTTCATGGGGAGAATCCCTCAGTCCAAGCCAGGGGCCACAAGGAATGGGCTCTTCCCCAACAGCAGCCTCAGGAGCTGATAATAGACGCCCAAGGTAAGTTTGCTGCTGACTTGAATATCTTAGTTTTGAAGGTAACTTATTGATCAGAGGAGGAATTCTATCACATTGAAAAGCATAAATTTCCTCTTTAAAAATGTAGAGCAGAACAGATTTGGTATAGGTTTATCTTAGAAAACTACAGGCAGCATATGAAGTGTCTGACAAGGGAACGTGTCCTTAATTCACCTAGAAAAACTATTAGAGAGAGATGTTTGGCTTTAGACTGTATATAAAAGGCTTCCTGCATTAAAAGAGGTAAATTTCCCCAGCTCTAAATTAGAGCTATTTGAAACATTTTCCACAGAAGAGTTCTCTGTTGAAAATGCAGGTTCATTGAAGCATTTTGTGAGAGCATGTTGACTCCAAAAGCACTTTTGACTTTCTAAATGTATTTTTTCCTACTCCCTCATTTCACTGCACTGAAAAGCTGAAATGTTTTGTGTTGTCATTACTGTTCTGCCCATTTTGGTCATTACTGTTCTGCCCATCTTGAAAAGAGCTTTAATAGTAATTGCAATGTAAATTCTAATGTTATACTATCCTATCTATTATGTCAGTATATAATATATCTCCCTATGTATCCCTATACGTCTGTATAATATATAAGGGTATTTACACATCTATGACAACATAATATTAAATATAGTAATATAAGATATTTAATATTATATGAGTATTGTATATAACATTATGTGTTATGGATGGTGTTGTAATATATGGACATATTTGATGTAACAAACTACCTGACATGCAACATTTCCTGTTTAATGTTGCAATGTTTAGAACATCACAGAAGGATTTTACCTCACTGAAACAGTGCTATGCTCCAATACACTGTCAATAAAACAGTATTGATACAACAGGACATGCCTCTGAATTCTGGATTTTCTGAAATTTTTCCAAGTGTTGCTTTTTTTCAGTCAAATTTTCCAATTTCAGCCCAGGACACTTGTCCGGGGAACAAAAATTCCCATTTCTCACCACACTGCTGTAGAGCTGCTGGCATCCTGCCCTGCATCTCCACAGGAATCCTGCTCCAGGGAGTGCTGGGGAACAGGGAGACCTTCTGTGTTCTGTGATAAATACTGTATATATATTTATATTTATATATACACCCCAGTGCATGTCATGCATGCTGGGCCCGCAGGGATATTGGTTTATAAATTCATGATTCTTTTCTGTCCCAGTAACCACAAGTGCAGCACCAGACACCCTGTGCTGTCCTCCCCTGAAATCTCCAGGCTGGAGAACCTGCCCAAGCCCTATGTGGGTTCATGGAATCATTCAGGTTGGAAAAGACCACCAAGACCACCCAGCCCAGCCTTTGGCTGCTCACCCCCTTGTCACCCAGAGCAGGGCACTCAGTGCCACCTTCCTGCCATTGTTTCTCCTGAAGGGCACAGCTCTGAAACCCCAGCTCCCAGGGCTGGGTGGCAGCAAGTTCTGAGAGAGAAATTCTCCCTGGCACGAAGGAGCTGCTCTTTTATTGAGCCAGGCTCAGAGCTGGAGGGCCACGAAGGCAGGAACATGGATTTCTGTCAGCAGCTCATGCTCGGCTGCTAATCAGATCAGAGGAGAGTTGGTCACGATCCATTACCTGCTGCAGCTCTGTGACTAATTCCTAATGAGGCCTCTCAGAGCACAGGAAGGATCCTGGGTAATTATCCCAAGAACTCCAGATTAGGTACAAAACTCAGGTGGAGCTTTAAAGGTCATTTTGTTCTATCAGGAAGAGCTCCTGCCTTCCTCCCTTCCTTCACTGTCTCCTTGCCTTGGCTCCGGGTTCTCTCCACACTGGGTTCAGCCACAGAACTCCACAAAACCCAGGTGTGGTTGACCCCATCGGAAATCACAGCCACATCCACTTCAAATCCCCTCTCTCCCAACTTTTCCCTCTTCCTCCACCTCCCTCCCCCTCCCTTGGTTTCTCTCCTCTCTTGTAGGATCAGATAACCAATAGAGGTCTATTGATTTACCCACTTGTCTGCCTATAACCCGAGCTGCCTGCTGATTTAGCTGCTTCCCCACTTATCTCATGTGTCATCCTTGGGTTTTCATTACCAGCAGTCATCATCACAGTGTAAAAAAACCCCTCAAATTGCTCATTGTTAATTAGGTAAGAGCCAGAACTCAGTGATTTGGATAATCACCAGCATAGTGAAAACAACCTGCCTATTATTTTTAAAGGCAAATAATAACAACAATAATATTATATCCACAACATTACTTGGTAAATGAAACCCAGTTTCTGTGAAACCAAAGATTAAAACAGCACTTGCCAAATTATACTCAAAGCGGAAGATGTAATGTAGCCCATTCATCTGAAAAATTAAAATTTGTGCAAGTACAAGGATTCCAGAAATAAAACCATCTGGGCAAATGAGCAATTAAATCCCACATTTCCTTATTTTGTCGAAAACTTGGGAATAACCTTCGTAAATTACATGCCCAGTGAATTTCCTCCTTCTACTCAAGTTGACTTCTTGCTAACCAGCATGTATTTATTTATTAATTCAGCCATGACCTCTATCTGTTGACTTCTGGACTAGCTCCCCAGCTGGGACTGAAGCCATGGCTTCTAGCATCCAAACAAAACCTCTGTGACTTTTCCCAAAGATTACGGTCATTAGAGAGTCCCGAAAGCTGATCTGCAAACCTCTTACACAAATCAGCAATTCGGGAGGGACGGAAGAGACGTGGGCAGAATTCTCCTTCAGTATCGATGGAAGAGGTCACATTTTTTTATGTTGGTGTGTGTATCATACACAGAAGTCCATCAAAATTCAGTGGCAGAGGGCACTCAGACACTTCACTGGGGTCAGCCCAGCTGTGCTCAGCTGAGCATCACGTGAAGCAGCCAGAAGCTTCAGGGAACTTCCAGCCAAGGCAGAATCATAGCAAAGAGGGGGAAAGGCTCAGAACAAGGGCACCCCTCTCCCATTTCCACCCCCTCCCTGGCTCCTGGGCCCTACCTTGCAGGTGGAGTTTGCTCTCAGTGCTTTGCAGAAGGACAGAACTCACAGAGTCCAGATTGTCGTAGCTGTTACAGCCCAGAGGGCCGGTCCGAGTTTCTGTTACCTACAGAGGATGCAGAAAAGAGAGAGTGTTCCCTTTGACTGCAGCACCACGCCTTCCCCAGGCCTTTGAAATCTTTTAATCCAAGGATTCCTTGTCACCCCAAACGCATCTTCCCTAACTGGGGAAAAATGCCCCACCCTGCACAGACACAGCTAAGGTTTGGTGCAGTTGCAAGCTGAAAAACCAGAATGAATTGTGCCTGCTTTCTTTAGGGTACTGCAGGTTATTCTGGGCTTGGCAACAGGATCCTGCAGATTGATGTTGCTCATAGAGGATCTCCACTGGAGAACATCAGAAGCCCATAGAGGAATGATTCCCTGGCTTCTCTTGTTGGAAAGCAAGAACCAGAGATGGATTGCCAGCCCACAGCGGTGCCTGGTGCTCCCACAGCAGCTGTGAACACCAGGCCTGTGCTGAGGATAGATGGAGGCACAGATGACCTGCAGTGCTGCTGCTGTTGGTTTCCAGCCATGGAGGAGAGCTGCCCTTCCGGAATTCACCACGGGTGATTATCTGCTGTCACTGTTTCAATATCTCAATACTATTTCCCATCCAGAAGGGAACAGACTCAGCCATGAGACAGCACAGAACAATAACGAGAGCTGAAACCTTTCAGAAATGGCTAACAATGACGACTCCATCCACATCACCTTCCCTGGAGTGAACTCAGCAACAATAAAATCCCTGCCCAGTGGAGGATGATTGCTTTCAGAGAAGGCAGCCTTTGTCTGCAGAGCCATTTTCCCTATTTTGTATTCTCTGAGCAGCTTCCCTTCCTTCCTGCTGCAACCCCCAAGCTGTCTCGCAGTCCGTTTCATTCCAGATGCCTCCGTAATGCCACACTGAGTTTTTCACCTTTTCTTGTAGCAAATTCAGCTGAGAGATGTTTTGCAGCCTTACACCCACAGCAGACAAATACTCCTAGGTGGCACAGGGCTGTTCATTTCACAGACCTGCCTTTCCCTTCCAACCTCCATCACGGATCTGGGTTCTCTGCTCCCTCCCTCCCTTCCAGAAGTCACCGTCACATTTAGCAGAAGTCTCCTATCCTTCATAACCCACCTTTTTCCAGATATTAGTGGCCCTGGGGAAATCAATTCTTCAGCTGAATAAGAGAAAAACTAGCCCTGGGAATGAAACAACTTGTGATCACAGATGACATCAGACCGGCAAAGTCCTGCCTCAAACCCCTAGAGAATCCACTGGGACACACGATCTTTTTCCTCTTCCTAAGGCAAGATGCGGTACCTTGATTGCTCCGGTAGAGATCTGGATCTCATGGAGTCTCCTCATGGTGCCATCACGGTCTACAAAGTAGGAGGAGGCGAGCTGGTGCAAAGCTTCAACGCTCTGGGTGGCGTTTCCTGACTTTCTGTCGAGGCGGCTTTTGTCCATGTACATGGTCAAGGCCTCCTCTCCTGCAGCAGAAAGAAAAGGAGATTTCAGGCTGCCAGGCAGGGCCATCGTAACAGGAGCAAGTTCTGGCATCTGCTGCACCTGAAGAAAGAAAAGTCCAACACCTGAAGCACTCTTGGAGGGATGTGCCCTTCCTCACCAGCACCAGGACCCCAGGGGGACACACAGGAGTTTCCTCCTCTGCTCAGAGAGGCCAAGTCCACCATACAAGCAAAGCAGCTCCACTGAATTGAGGAGACAACATTTTGGGTATTTTTTAGCCAGCAGTGTTTTGCCACAACTTCCAGAGAGGATTCAGCCCATCTGTCCCACTGGAGGAACAGTCTCTGTGTGGGCAGAGCCTCCAGAACAATGCACACCCGGCAGGGGCAGACCCCACCTTATGAAATCTCCGTCTGACCTGGTTTCTAGAAGGAATAAATGATGATTGCAAATTGAAAATAATTGCGTAGGTGGGTACAGTGGACAAACAAATATCAGTTGGGCCTCTTTAGTTTCCAGTGGCCTTGCAAAAGGGGAAGGGAAAGGGGCTGAGTGAAAAGAAATAATCAGAGGAAAGAGCAAATAAGAAAGTTAATTCAAACTAACCATCCTTCTTTCCTCTCCCAGAGGCTCATTCAGGGAATTTAGGTGGAGAGAGAAAAATATTGCACAAAATAAGGGGCAAGAGCAGGTGATTTTGGACTAGCAGCCACAGAGATTTTGGGAGTGAAACAGTTTAGGGCTGCTAAACATCCAGAAACCTGAATGTAACAAAATAGATCTGAAAAGCACATGAAGCTGAGAAGAAATATTCACCTAAAAGTTCAATTTGTGCTGGATGAGGCACATGAAAATCCAGTTCATTCTTAACAAAACGCTGGCACTATCAGAGATCTAAAAAGGTGGAATGCCATCCCGCACCCTTAACACATGAAACTTGGATTTTAATAAATGAAGAGGAGACACAGCTATGGCAGGAATGTGCCATTCCTACATAACTCTCTTAATGAGAAGAATGGTGCTTGTTCTGATTTGATAGATGAACCACAGATGAATACACTGCCTCTGGCAGTGATAGCATGGTCAAAAAAAAATGTACCACCACTTGCAAGGCCAAAAAATATTTTGCTCCTCATCATCTTTGCATAATTTTTTTTTTTAAGAGAAAAAGGACTTCTTTTTCTTTAAAATTCTTATTAGCTGAAATTGTTTGATTTGTCCAAATTATTTCTTTTATTGAATACATGAAAAAAATAACCCAAAATCCCTGTAAGCCCTCCCCCTTGCTTTCCCTGGAAATTTTCCAGCTTTTATCTGGAAGCCAAATGCCTGAAAACAAACCAAAAATATTCTGGCTGAAAATCAAAATATTTTTGTTAGATTTCAGTTTTCCAAGCAATAGTTATGTTGAGGATTCAGTCTTTGGCTTTGAGATGAAAAACGGACTTTTTTTTTTTTTTTTTTGTGGTAAGAAGGTATTTTTCATCAGAAGAATTGATCAGTTGAAATCTTTTAATTGGCTTCTCAGGAGCTAAGTGGAGAAGTTTGGCATGCAAAACTTTGTCTTTACTATTTTTAAAAAAATAACAGTAGCCTTTGACCACGATCAAAGCTGTGGTCGTAACAATATCATCGCTGTTGCCCCTCACAAAAACACTTTCCCTTGAAAGTGACCAGCTTTGATTTCCTTTATCACCATTAACATTACTGAGTACTGAGCTCGTGGCAGGGATCAAGGCTCTGCCACATCAGGCTCTGTCCACACAAACAAAATTAACCCACATTCCAGAGGATTCAACCCCCTGTATCTTCTGGGAAACAACAGGTGAATACAACAAACAGCCAGCAAGGCATAATAATAAAAATAAAATAAAATAAAATAAAATAAAATAAAATAAAATAAAATAAAATAAAATAAAATAAAATAAAATAAAATAAAATAAAATAAAATAAAATAAAATAAAATAAAATAAAATAAAATAAAATAAAATAAAATAAAATAAAATAAAATAAAATAAAATAAAATAAAATAAAATAAAATAAAATAAAATAAAATAAAATAAAATAAAATAAAATAAAATAAAATAAAATAAAATAAAATAAAATAAAATAAAATAAAATAAAATAAAATAAAATAAAATAAAATAAAATAAAATAAAATAAAATAAAATAAAATAAAATAAAATAAAATAAAATAAAATAAAATAAAATAAAATAAAATAAAATAAAATAAAATAAAATAAAATAAAATAAAATAAAATAAAATAAAATAAAATAAAATAAAATAAAATAAAATAAAATAAAATAAAATAAAATAAAATAAAATAAAATAAAATAAAATAAAATAAAATAAAATAAAATAAAATAAAATAAAATAAAATAAAATAAAATAAAATAAAATAAAATAAAATAAAATAAAATAAAATAAAATAAAATAAAATAAAATAAAATAAAATAAAATAAAATAAAATAAAATAAAATAAAATAAAATAAATAATATAAATAAATAAATAAAATAAAATACAATAAAATAAAATGTCTGCGATTGGTATGAGGAGCAGTGGGCACTGCACTGATCACTCTCAATGCATTTTAAGGTTTCATCTCTTTGTGGTTTTCAGGGACATTGGAAGGAACTTTGTCAGTTTTCACAAGTCAACTCATTTGCCACTGAAGAGGCTGGATCAGTGTGAAAGTGTATTTTGAACCAGATGATCTGGATCTCTCATGCAACAGAAGCATTTAAGGGCAAGGAGATGCAGCAGAGAGAAATGAAGCTTTGCCACCATTTTGTGAGGCTGTGACAGGAGAAGGAAAACCTGGGATAATTTTCCCCTTAGCTGTGATTCACAGCCATCAACTCTTCATCAATTCCACCAATAACTGGAAAAAACCCGGCTTTTTCTGAAAAAATAGCATGCCTTCTATTAACAGCCAAGGCACAAAAATCAGGACTTTTTCCTTCCAGACTGTCTCGTTTTCCCTGGCGGAATGCTGGGGCTGGAGATGCCCTGGCCACAGGACAGGCAGGAAGCTGGGTGGGATCCGATCAGGCTTGGTGTCACATCACCAGGACATGTCCTGCTGGCTTTGGTCCCCATCAGGCTTGGTGTCACATCACCAGGACATGTCCTGCTGGCTTTGGTCCCCATCAGGCTTGGTGTCACATCACCAGGACATGTCCTGCTGGCTTTGGTCCCCATCAGGCTTGGTGTCACATCACCAGGACATGTCCTGGTCCCCACACAATGCCAGCCAGGCATAGAGAAACACGGCAGAGAGAGATCTGTGCTCTAGGGCACTGGGGATCAGTGGTTTCCCCACAAAATCTGACATTTTTTCCTTCTGAAGGGAGAAAAAAGAGAAAACCATGAGCTGTGATGTTATTCCTGAAGGAGCAGTGCTGTCCCTAGGATTTGGGGTGCTGAGCAGGGACGCTGCTGCTGAAAATCTGTTTTGTGTAACTGGAAAAGCACAGCATCCCCACGGAGGGGGCACATGGGAAAGCAGCTCTTGGATCGAGAGAGGTTAACAGACTTTTGCTGCATTATTAAGCCCTAATTTCTCCTTTATTAAGCGGATGCCATGCTCAAAGTTGTTTTTCCTTGAGGGCTTTTCCCGAAAATTGGCTCCGAGCTCTGTGTGCTCCATCCCAGAGCGTGGCTGCCCTCAAAGTGACCCTTCCCCAGTGCTTTGTCAGAACCAGACCGGAGCAGAGCTGGGTTTTACTGGGCTCTGGGGGGTTGAAAGACAACCAGCTCTGCAGGTTGGAAGGCACCAGAGCTGTCCCTGCCGTGGCCAGGTGTGAAAATCGCTGCTGTGCTCAGGTGCTGCTGCACCTCCCACCCTCCGGGGGCCATGCAGCAGCTGGCACTTCAAAACCCGACAATTCCTGCGTGTTTGTCACCCGTCTGCCACCCCCCAGACACCAGGCTGAGCTACAAACTGCTGTAACCCAGGGCAGAAGCGCTTGGAGCTCTGCTGAGGAGACAGCAGCTCCTGGGAGAGCCAGGACATTCTGTTTTTCCATCCCAGAGCGCTTGTTTAGCCCTCAGACTGTGATTAGAGCGTGTCCTCCGTGCATAATGCATGCCCAGCTCCATCTACATTTTCCCTGGGACTGCCATTGCCAAGATAAAACCTTCTTTTCTCCCCACCGTTGCTCACCATGCTCGGGGCTGGTGGAGCATTTAGCTCTCCCCTCCAACACCAGTTCTCATTACAAGTCTCTGCATATTTAAAGTTGTTGTGTTGTAAAATCAGGAGGAGAAACAAACCCCTGTGAATAATTTACAACCTCACCCAGGCAAAATTAAAAATATATTTTACCATCAAAGGTCTTTCTTATTCTGAATTTCCACGGATGTGAGTGGCAAGAAAAAGAGGAATGTCGATAGGAAAAAAAACAAACCCACAAACAAAAAATAAAAATAAAAAAAAATCTCGCTTTACTTGGCTGTCTTGGGCTCTGTAAAACATGGTCCTGAAAAGTGAATTCCTCAATAAAAAGCAGTTTATCTTTACCCAGACTTCATTAAGGCCTGATGAAAGCAGTCACTTGATCTCTTCAATGCTTGGAAACCTTTCTCTCACATTTCTTGCTGATGGAATGGACTTGTTTGGGTGCCTGGACTCGAAGAGCAGCCCGAGGACCTTTGAAGGACATTGCCACAGCAGAGGCCATTTGACTTCAGGGGAGCTGTGCCAATTCTCCTACCACCCAATTTGTGCATGAATCATATGCACACATCTAATCTCATCCCGGTGTCTGCAGAATGCTTTGGGAACAGACAGATGGCCAGAAATTCCTCAAAGTTCATCACAAATGTGGTGGTGCAGCAAGGCTGGAGGTGAGGTACATCAGAAGGAGCAAAACCAACAAATTCTGAAGTAAAATTGAGCCTTTACTGCTACAGAATCCTTCTCACAGATAGCAGTTCTTGGAAAAAAAGCATTTAAATGAAAGAAAGGCACACCCCAAAGGGGGAAAAGGAGAGTGAAAATAATACAGAGCAGGGGAAGAAAGAACCAGGAGCAAATATCAATAGGAGCTGCTGATTTTCCCCCCTCCAGTGTTCAAAATGTTCCTGCAGCACCCCCAGCAGTGCCTGCCCAGGAGTTCATGGCCCTACAGGGCTCGCTCTGATGTTGTCCCTGACACATTCTGTGCACACACAGACCTCTCTGCAGCCCTTGCATACACATTTTGAATTTCACTGAACTGCTGTTTTTCCAAAAGTCTGCTCCACGTTAATGCATTCAGCACAGGCCTTCTGGCCATCTCTTCCCCTCCGCTCACGCTCCCTGCCCAACTGCTTGAACTCCCTTTTCCTGGAGCTCTTTAAAATTCCTCCAGTTCCAGCTAGAAAGGATGTTTCCCCCCCTATTTTCACCATGGGCTCACAAAAACAGGGTGGCTCAGATTGGAAGAGACCACAGTGGGATTTTTGGTCCAACCTCCCTGCCCAAGCTGGGGCATCCCAGAGCCCACGGCACAGGATTGCATCCAGAAGGTTCTGGAATATCCCCAGTGAGGGAGGCTCCACAGCCTCTCTGAGCACTCTGTTCCAGTGTTCCCAGGAAAGTTCTTCCTCATGTTCAGGTGGAACTTCCTGGGCATCGCTTTCTGCCTGTTCCTCTTGTCTTGGTGGTTGGCACAGCCAAGATGAGTCTGGCCCACGCTCTTGGCACCCCCCTTTAGATGTTTACCCTCATTAATGAGGTCTCCTCATTAGTTCATCTCTTCTCGAGGTTGAACAGCCCCAACTCCCTCAGTTTTGATTCTCCAGTCTCCTCATCATCACTGTAGCCTTGCTGGACTCGCTCCAGGACCTCCAAGCTAAACTGGACACATCTCCAGCACTGCCCAGCGCCTCCACCACCCCTCCACCACCAGCCCTGCCAGGAAGCAGCCCAGGCTGGCACCTACCTCCCAGGGTGGCAGAGATGAGGATGTGGGTGCCGTACTTTTTGATGATGGTGTCGATGAACTGCTGCGTGGTGGGTCTCCTGCCCAGCAGGCGGATGCTCCTCTGGAACTCGGGCATCAGGGGCAGCGGGTTGTGGAGCAGGTCCCTCCTCTCGATGGCTGTGTTCCTCACCTTCCAACGGGCAAACTCCCTGTGCCACAACACAGGAACACAACAGGGGTCAGGCTCCCAGTGTGGAGGGGCAGGGAGAGGCACTAGGGTGGGGAAGGAGGGTGGAGAAGGGGCCAGTCCTGTTGGACACCCCCACACGGATACACACGTGAGGCCACGGGGCTGGACAGAGGGACAGGGGAGGAGAAGAGGAAAAGTGAGACATTACTGCACAATAACCACACACTGGGAGGATCAGGCTGGTGAGGAGGTGCCTTGGAGTCACCAGAGGTGTCTGGCAGAGAGCTGGACTTCCCTAGAATAAAAGCAGGCTGGTCCCTTCACCCTCCCACACTTTAGGGTCTTACACTTCTCCATGAAGCAGCACGAAACCAGAAAATGAAGCCACGAAACCTCCATGAAACCAGAGTTTCATTCTGGTCTCTCTCAGCCAATGAGCTGCTCAGTTTGAGCACACATCTAGCCCAAACTGACCACTGCTACATCCCTGCTGCCCACAAGCCTTCCTAGCATGCTTTTGCAAAGCAAAGCTGAAGGAGACACATTTTCTCCAAACATCTTCACCTTTCAGCACCAGGAGTATGGCAAAAGATCATTTTGGAAAACAATTTTTGAGTTAAACCACGTAAAAGGATGGGTTCAGATATAAGCAGAGGCCAAGGTGAAAGCGGAGGGTTTGCTTTTTCATTTGTGTTTAAAAAAAAATAAAAAAAACCCCAAAGTGATTCTCAAATCCATGCTTTTAAACTGAGAGAAACTGGGAAAAAAATAAAGTTAATGTTTGCAAAAGCAGCTCTTTATTGCAGGTATCCATTTTGAAACGATGCAGAGGGAAATGCTAGAGAAAAGCTTGCACACCTGCAATCTAAAAATCAGGCCTCTGAAACATCACCAGCTGAGCACCTGAAAAATGAGAAACCTATTAATGTCCTTTGAAAAATACTGAGCACGGCCTTCCTTAAAGGAAAGGATATTATTTATACCCATTCTCCTACAATGCACCTGCTCTATCTTAAGCTATCTCCCAGACCATCAACTCACAGGCTTCTCTGTCACTTCTCCTTCCCTTATTCCTGTAACTCGGGTTTAAGACAAACATTTTATTGAGTTTTTAGGTGTTGTGGTTTAGCCACAGCTGGCAACTCACCCTCACTCCTCCCAGGGAGGGGAGAGAGACAGAAGGGTGAAAGTGAGAGAACTCATGAGATAAACAGTTTAGCAGATGAAGCACTACACAGACAAGCAAAGCAAAGCAAATCAAATCAAGGAATTCATTCCCCACTTCCCATCACAGTCTGGAGCTCTGCAATCCCCAGGATTCTTTCACAGCGACTGAGGAAGACAAAATCCCTCACCCTGCATGTCCCCCCTTCCTCCTTCTTCCCCAGCTCTATAAGCTGAGCATGATGTGGTGTGGGGAGTTCTGATCAGAGCACTTGGCCAGAATGAAGGATTTGGGGTTGGGTTTGAGGTTTGGGTGTTTGGATGGTACAGCTATCATTGCAAGGCATGAACTGGGGTAGGGATCCCTCTCTGGAGACTCCCAGCTCAAGCTAGAACCTAAGAACTAATAAAAGACTAATTCCTCAGGCAGACTTGGCATTCTCAGCAGGATCCTGGGGTCAAATCTGTGGAGTAATCCACAACTCCCAGTCCAAAGCAGGAATGTCAACACCTGGCACTGAGGCATCGCTTCCCATCACGTGTCACCCAGCAGGACAGCCCCACCAGGCTGGTGAGACCCTGACACACGGGCAGATTTGGGGGACTCAGTTACAACACCAGGATCACAAACCAGATTTTTCTACACAGGTTGATTTTACATTCAGTCCACTCTGTTTGTGTTAGGTTATTTGAATTAATGTAATTATGCAGGTATTTATTTTGATTGGGCCCTTCACGACACCCCAGGCTGCCTAGCAGTTGCATTCATCAAAATAGAGAAATGCCAGCTATTTACCTCAAAATATCCCTTTACACCTGAGCTAATCCCCTCTCTGTAGCTCCTTGCTTTCTCAAGCCAAGCCAAAATGCCAAAACAAAACACACCTCTTATTACATTACAAGAGTCATTAGTGTCAAACCTTGAAATCTGCAGAAACATCCATCTTTCCAAGAAAAACCTCAGTCAAAAGGCCAGAAAAATCCCTCATATACCAGGACCTTAACACCAGGAGTGACTGAAACAGACCATTGGCTCCAAAGTTGTCTGTAGATAACAAGTACATCACCAATGTATTCCCTGGATGAAGCAGAGGGGTTTCTCTGCTATCCCAGATTTGTGTAAAAGTTGATTTTAATGATAGATAAAACCTTGAAAGTAAAGACAAATGGTTTCTCTGTGTCACTACAGAGAGGTTGCTCTAATCATTGCAGATTAGAGTTTCAATCCCAGAGCTTGCTGAAAAAGGAAATCCCCTTTGAGGAGGAAAGCAGTCGCTCTGCATGGGAAGAGGCAGAGCTGGGTGCTCAAAGACAGGCAAGGTTTTATAATAAACAGAGATGCCCATGTTCCCATCAGAAAGATCATAACTCGCAAGCATAGGAAAAATGCCATCTGTGCTTCCTCTCCAAAGAGACGATTATTGCTTCCTGTAAAACTCAAGCACACGTTCAGATTCCTGCCTCCTGCAGTACCCATAAAGTCAGGAGGGACTGGAGCACTCCAGAGCCAGCACGTTTTCAGAAAGGGCTGAGGGAATGTTTCATGCTCCCAGTAAAGTACAGAGGGTTTGGTTTTGCTGCTTTGGAATGGATAATTTAGCAGCAAAGAGCATTGAGGTGAAACATGCAGGTGGGCAGGTATTGATCCCTATTCTCATTCATAGAAGCTGTGGCTGCCCCTGGGTCCCTGGAAGTGTCCAAGGCCAGGCTGGACAGGGCTTGGAGCAGCCTGGGATGGTGGAAGGTGTCCCTGCCATGGCAGGGGGTGGAATGAGATGAACTTTAAGGTCCTTTTCACCCCAAACCATTCTGGAGTTCTGTGATTTATCAACACCCAAACCCTGGGAGTGCCTCCATTCAGTGTGTGCAGATGGACAGGGCAAACTGGGACCGTGGACTGGGAAACGGTGGGAGATGGAGGTGGGAGAAGGCAGGAAAGGAGAACAAAACTTTGGTAAACAGTATGTGCAAAGGGCAAGTGGGGCCATTTTTTACATCAGGTCCAACATCACCTCATGGCACCACTGGCAGGAGGGAAAAGCAGGAGTTTAAAAGGAATCACTGTCATATCTTCAGCCTTTCCTGCCCATCCCAGTCCCCATTCATGCAGCAGATGAGCCCTGAGCAGAACCCACCCTTTCAGAGTGAAGGAGACTTTTCCCACCCAGTTGTTACTGATGCCATCCCTCCCCAGGGCTTCCTGCTCCCAGGGCACCCCAGGGAGGTGAGAGCCCAGTTCTGCTGCACTCTCCCTATCTTGGGCGTGTGGCTCTCCCAGTGATGAGAAAAACTGAGCAAATATGTTATGATGAATAATTTATGCAACTAACTTAGACATTTATCTTCTGCTCATAGAATATCCATGAACCAGTTGCAATTCCCTCTAAGTTATGCATTGTTTGAATTTACTTAGTGACATTTTTCAGGTTTTTTAATATGTTTTGCAGAGAATTTGGCTGTTTTGTTCCTTTATGTGCTGTTGATGGGTTGGGATTGGAATCAAAGAAGGGTTAAATTTGGAAGGCAACACAGGCAGGGTCATCTGCTCCAACCTCAATTGTCAAACAATGATACAGTTTTGTTAAACTTCCTGTTTAATGTCCAAAAAATACATTTTAAACCTGGCTCACTCAATTCCAATATTTTCCATGGAAAGCAAACCTCTAATTCCAGCAATCTGCCATGCAGCCTACAGAACCCTGTGCTGCAGGATGCACCTGGGGCCAAGATTATGGTACAATTTTGGAAAATAGACTTAGCATTAATAGATATGGCTAGTGAAAACATTTAGAATTATCGAGGTCATAAAAAAAAAATTATATTTGGAGGGAGCAGCATAGATCTGACCTTAGGGAATGTTCCAGCCTGAAACTCCTGAAGTCTGTGAAGAAACACCTCCAAGAACAGGTTTTCTACCAGCTTTCAACTCTAGATTTAACTGCATTTTCTTCAGAAGCATAAAATCAGCCAAACTGAATTCAGGGTGCTGAGTTAGGTAAACAATTCTCTTGTCTGTTTGTCACCACTGAATCTTTCCATCTGCGAATCCTGAGAGGATTTACCAATGCCTTGGATTCATGGATGCAAAAGGGCACAGAAACCTTTCCTCACAAACCATTCTGGGCTGCTTTTCACTCATCTCAGAACCACCAGTGGCACCACAGGCTCTGTGCCACCCCCTGGGATGCAGAGGTGAGGCCTCTACAGGTCTTGAGGCATTTGATAAAGAGAAATATTGCCCTGTTCCTCACTCATCTTCCAGGGGAAGAAGTGGGAGGTGCTGCAGGGGGAAGGGAGGTGAGAGGGAAGAGGGATGAGGGGTGAAGCACATCCTCAGGGAGCCACATGCACATATCGAAGGCTTTCTGCCCTGTAGGAAGAAGGGGACACATTTTATTTGAATACGGCTGCAGCTGAGAAAATGCTGCCCCTTCAAACCTGCATTAATGAGCTTCCATCAAGGCCAGCGTGTCAGGGGCAGAAGGAGCCACTAGGAATGTCTCAGTGCTCATTAGCACTATGACCCTTCCAGGGAAACAGAAAAACAGGGAAAAAAACAACTGGAGAGGGAGGAAAAGTCAAGAGCCTGGATCAGGTACATCATGCAGACCCCACTGTGCACCATCAGAAAGGACAGCAGGACCCAAGGGCGGGAGAATTTCTACCCAGGGAGAGCAGTGTGAGAGAGAGAGGCCATTGTAGCAAATTAAATTCCCCATCTTCACATGGCCAAGGCAACCAAAGCTTGTAAGAGAGGAAACAAGTTCAGCACAGACCTTGGGGGCTGGTGCTTGAAACAAAAGAGAAATTAAATGCATTAAATAGTGATCAAGACAGAGTCAGTTTTAAAAAGGAAAAGAAAAAATAGCAGAGGAAGGCACTGAACAAAGCCTGAGTAGAGCACCCCAACCCCTGGCGGTGCTGGATGTGTTTCCTGCATCCCAGCCAGGGCGCACTCAAACAGGAGCAGCCCCACCCCTCCCTGGGGACAGGACAAGGACAGGGCACAAGCTCCTTGCTGCTCAAGGGCTCTTCAGTTTTTTTATAAAATTTATCTTGAAAGGCATCAGCAGCTCCCAAAGGTGATGAGCCTTTCTCTGGTAACACCCTCTTCAGTAACAACGCAACACAAATGTTTTTTCGTGCCCTTCCCATGCGTATTGCGCACGCAATTGACTGTGATGTGATCAGGGCTCCCTGATGGCAGAGAGCCTTAGTGTTCCCTGGGATTTTGGTGTCTCTGTCCCTGTTTTCCTTCAAGCACCTCACCATCATTAAGACAGACATTTTTGGACATGTCTGTGTATGCTGCAGACAAGTGTTAGTAGTTGTCACAACGAGTGCGAACCAAACCAGACAGATTTCAGTCCTTGTGTGGGTAAGAAACAAGTTCTGTGTTAGCCCTAAATCTTCCAGAATCCTTCCAGATACTCCTGTTGGTTTGGAGGCTTTGTTTTGCTTTGCCTTTTCTTTTTTCAGCCCAATTGTCCCAGCCACAGGCTGAACAAAGTCCTGGTTATCTCCAGTCCTCAGGGCCATGGCTCTCCCACATTCCCGTGAGCCCTGGATTCTGCAGACAATGTCACGGGACAGGGTCTGAGCACAACAACAGTGCCATAATGCTTATCTTGTTCTGCCAGATCAGGCTTAAAACCGGTCTGTGCGGGGCATCTGTGGGGTCAGGGATGTTTCATTTCCAGTCTGTGCCCTCAAAATGCCAGACAGCCCCAGGCGGAGCAGTGCAATATTCCTTTAGCACTTGCCTCTGCAGCTTGGCCTCTTCCCTATCTAGGCCAGCATGAAGAAGTCACTCTTCAAAGCTGAGCTTTTCAAAGGACCTACAAGAATTAGTTTCCTGTGAGGCTTTGGCACTCGTCCCTCCTAATTTATTTAAAAAACCTCCAGTCTGTAGATTCAAACTAGTTCCAAATCAGACAGAGGCTGAAACTCTGCCATGAAAGAGAGGGGAAAAAAAACCCAAAACAAACCCTAAAAATTTAATTCCAGAGAAATATGAAAAAGAAATCACTTAAGCTGAAAGTCCAACAGCATTTTGCATAACAACCCTTAAGCAGACAGGCTCTCTTATGACAGCTGGCAGGTGAATGAGATAAATAAATTGACTATTGATCTATTGATAAATGCTGTGCTGTCTGCAGCAGATTCATTGCTCTGAGGGCATTTACCTGATGGGACTGAAGCAAGGAGAGGACAATGAGTGTTTGAGTCATTCTGCAGAGTCCTATGGCAGGAATTAAGCAATGCTCTTGGACTACTTCCTCCTCCACCTGGCTCCAAAGGACAATGGAAGAATGTCCTGTTGCTTTTCCCCTTGCTCTGTCCTTTGGCCATGTGCTCGCTGTTGGCTGAGGGGTCTGAAACCTCTGCTACTCCCCTTTTCTGGGCAATCAGTTCTGCTTGTTCCAGAGCTTTGTTTTCATCTCTCTAATAATTTTCTTAGAGATATTAAATTATTCCAGAGTTAAAAACTCTGAGGGGTTGTTTTTTGTGGAGAGAGAAGGAGGTAAAAAATAGGTCCAGAACAACATGAGGCTTGCAAGAATCAAAAAGAAAGAAAATTCCTTCAAGTTAGAGGGATTTTATGCAATTTTGAAAGCCCCTTCGTAAACAGGTTGTTCCTGCACTGAATTAAAATCCAATCAGACAAACATGATTCCAAGTCTTGTGTTCTCTCTTAGGGTAAGACTCCATTTCAGTCTCTTAGGAAGCAACATGTAATTGCTGGGTGCCCAAAAGATCAATTTATTTTGAAAAAAGCTGGAATAAATTTATTATTGGAGACTCAAGGCAGAGTGATTCAGCATAGGTAAGAACAAGTTGAAAGATAGGTCATCAAATTTGACCATTATTAAGTTTGCTTATTATTAAATATGATCATGGCCATGATGTGCCTGGGGTTCCTAATCCTGACTTCAAATCCAAACAGAGCTGCCATTGCAATCAATCCCAAGAAAACACGGCAGAGTAGGTTCCTACTCTTCCAGCTGCTTGGGATCACCTCCAAGTCATGGGTTTCTGCATCCTCAATAACACACAGTAACTCCTGAACTTCCCCAACACAGAATCCAAACAGCTGCCTTCACCTGTCCTTCCTCTGTGGATCTGTTCCCATATCCCACCTGAGCCACCTGCAGCCCCTTCCCCTCTCCTCCATCAGTTCCAGTGCAAACAGCCTGTGGGACATCAATCCCCCCCAGCTCTCCCTGTAAGGTTCTTCGTGCAGATTTCCTTGCAAAAATCCCCACACCTCGGGCACTGGCAGGACCCTTCCCAACCCCAGCCTCCATCAGCCGTGGCCACCCCGCAGAGCTGCTGGCGAGTGCTTCCCACGCCTGCTCACACCATCTCAGCGGTTTCCACGCTGGGCTGACGGCACTTCCAAGCCACTCCAGCTTACATCAGGGTTGATGGGAGCTGCTGGAAGCAGGAATGACATCTGTCCCAGAGCTCCCAGTGTTGTTGGCGACGCTATCAACAATAGGAAATGTTCTGCTCTGTCGCTGCTTTCTCCCTGAAAGCTCACCCAGACCAGACCCGGGTTATTAAGCTGCTGAGAAAGCTGTTCCAACGGGGTCCTGAGCTCTGAGCACTGGAATGGACGACACCACAACACTGGGAATTAGGATAAAAATCACGGGAAACGCAGCCAGAACAGTTCTCCCACTGAAATGCCTGACACTAAAATATCTCCCACTAAAATTCCTAGAGGAACTGATCTATGGATCAAGCATTTTGAGTTCTCTGGTTAGGAACTCAACGATACAGATACTAATTTTCATAGCAGAGTCTCCTGGATTGCTGTCTCTACAAGTTTGACCCAGAATTCACAATCAAGCTGATCCTGGAATGTCAAGGAGCTGTGGAGAAGAAGCTCTCAAAGAACAGCACTTTTGAAGCAATGGATGGAAACATCTGAGTAATTTAAGGAATTTTAGGTATTCTTGAGGAAACCTGCGATAGTTGGCATAATTTTAGGTTCTCTTCTCCACACTTCTTTCACTTCTCTCCTTGGACACTCCTTTCCTCAGCACACAATCTTAAATCCAGGGGGATGAGGGAAGGCGTCAGCCAACAAGAGGTTGGAAGGGAAGCCAAGGCACAGGATAGGGAGACAAATGGGGCATAGACAGGAAAAAGCCCAAAATCATTCAGTCTTGTGCTGTTGTAATTTGTTTGGGGGGAAGAACGAGAAAAAACTACAAAGAAGCCCAGAAAAAACAAACAAAAAGCCAAACAAAACAAACCAACCAACCCAAAAAACCCAAACACAACACACACAAAAATAACCTAAGAAAAAAAAACAAAAAAACCCAACCCCCCAAAAAATCTAAAAACAAAAATAAAAATAAAAACAAAACCAAAACAAAAATAAAAATAAAAAATAAAAATAAAAATATAAAACAAACACCCACCCCACAACCCAGACCTTTTCACACTGATGTGTTTGTTTGGACTCTGATAGATTAGAGGGTTACACCCCTGATGAAGTCCCTCCTCTTGTGGCTAAGTAGTCCATGAGAATATTTAATCAGCTGCTTTTTAAAGCAAGTTTGCAATGGAAGACAGGCAGGGAGAGTTTAATTTATAGAGCAGGTAACGAATCACCCAGGGGGGACTGTGCCATGTGAAGTCCTGGTGAACCCTTGCTGTCCCCCTCAGCAAGGTGTGCCTACCCTGCCCCAAAATTCACCGTGTGGATCCAGAGCCCACCAATGTTCCCAGGAGCACAATGGCACCAATCAAAGGCTGTAACAAGAGCACAGTTCAGAACAAATCATTTCATTAAATTGCACTTGCTTCATTTCCTGAAGATAGATGGATGTGTGGACCACAGGCTTTTTTCCTTAATTTTAGCTGTAGCAAGCTGATAACCTCAGCCTGTGACACCACAGCCCCAAACTTTGCTCTTTACTTATCGTGATTCACAGTTTGCTCAGATGAAAAAACTGAGAAATGTCGCCTTGAACCTTAATTCCTCACGTTGCAGGCGAGGGTACCTGGCTGCTGCACTGCCGGCAGCTTAAACGCAGCATTTGTCAATACTGGCAAAGTAGTATCGGAAATTTAGCCTTGATTGCCCTTTTTTCTCAAAAAAAAAAGCACAAAATTTTCTCCAACACAGCATGAAACCGTGTTTCAAAACTCAAACTGTTGTTAGAAAATGGAGCCATCACCCCCCTCCGGTCAGTTGTGCTCCTCACTTGGCAAAGGCTCAAACTCACTGATTTAGGAGGAGAAAAAAAAAAAAGCCCAAGATGTGATGTTTAAATACAAAGCTGCCTCCTCTAGCCAGCTGAGCCCTCCAGGTGGCCCTGGCAGAGCCACCTGGGCACAGCTGCCAGGCAGGGATGGGAAGCTGTCCCCTGTCACCCAGCCCTCGTCCCTGAGTCATCCTCAGCTGATGGAGACACCGAGGATCTCTCCAGGCAGGAGCTGGGGGTGGCTGGGATGCCTGAAGGCAACCAGTTGCCAAAACCACCTGTTCCCACCAGGAATCCTTGGCTGCAGGGTTTTGTCCAGGTTAAATGGAGTGAGGAGGGCCCAGACCCTTCCCTGCCATCCTTCGGATGCAGCTCCAGGCTGCACGGAGAGGAAATGCGGGGAGAACAACTTGCAGATTTGCAACACGACAGGCAGACGGAGCCCTGCCTGCTCCCAAAGGCACAGCCAGAGGCCAGAGATGGCCACCAGCCTCGGGATGACATGGGAGATGGGGTAAGGACTCCCATCCTTCAGCACCCACTGTCTTGCAGGAAGCGTCTGGGATTACATGGCAGAGGTAGGAGAGGGCAAATGAACAAAAATTGCTTTAAAATAGTAAAACAAGGCCACACTTCCCTCCCACTTTGATCCTTGCCACTTAATTCCCATAGTGCTGGGACATTATTTGCTCCAAGTTGGTTTAGGAGAAAACAGTGGTTCCTCCTCATGATGCCTCAATTCTGTGCCTTCAGCCTCAGAGCTGGGGCTCCACATCCCTCTGGTTTCCAAGCTGGGCTGTTCCACTCAGGGCACTTTTTGTTGCTTTTCAAGCAGTGGCAGCCAGCAAGCAGGAATATCCACAGTGGCTGCACGCAGAGGATGTCCCCTCTCAGTACAGGATTCAGATGGTGCCTGGGTCTGAAATTACTGGCAAATAGCATAAGGTAAGAGGTTAAGGGCTAAAAAAAATTAGGCTGCAGAGTATAGCTGCAGCAAAATTCGAGTCATCCATAATCAGAGACATTTGTGCTTTGTTCAAGATTAAAAAAGAAAAAAAGTCCCCAAAAGCCTATGATATTTCAGAATTACAGTAAAACTGAAGAAATTTTCTCTAGGAAAAAGGTGACCCATTTCCTCAGACTACATCCCTCTTTAGCAGAAAAACCGAACACAAGCTGTGAGAAAGCCTTGAACATTCCCTGGTTGCTCCAAAATCTCATTTCTACAAAAATCAGTTTTGATGTATTTAATTTTCATTCCTAGTCATGCCATTTCAAACTCAGGCATGTTTTGATGGAGGAAATAAAAAGACTGCAATAAAATAAAAATTCACAAACTCATGAAGAAAGGCAATCTCTTTGCATGCTGCAAGTGGCCTGCAATGAAAAGATAACCATGCTTTTTATGCAACACTTCATAAAGAAAAAGCTTTATTTTTGTCCTGTCCTAGCCAGCGAACAGGGACTTGTGAATGCAAATGCTTTTTGTTTCCTGGGATCTGTTTGTGAAGCGCTGAGGCACTTGGTTATTCAGGCACATGCTTGGCAATTTCCCCATCATGAGTCATGTTTTCTTTAGCTGTTATTTGTGACTTTGATATGTGGATCTCAAAGCACCTTTAAACAAATGTGTCACTGTAGATGGAGAAGCTAAAGCAGCAGGAGATGAACAACTTTTCCAAGGAAGAGATCCAGAATTCGGCACAGCCATGGAGAAAATTCACACAGATGTAGAGACAGGCCAAAGTATTTCACCAACAAGGGCTGAAGAAGGTGGTGGGGTCATGGCCAAAGTTGGTGCTTTTTGGGGGGTTTGTTTTGTTTGGTTTGGGGGTTTTTTTTCTGCCCTGTTTTGCTTGCCCAGGGCTCAGCTCAGCTCTGCTCCCACCCCTCACTCAGGGTCCTGATGATGTGCGAACACAACCCCACACCAGCCCTGGGGAACAGAAATGGCCAGAATCACTAAATCCTTAAAGTTGGTAAAGACCTCCAAGATCATCCAGTGCAACAATCAACCAGCACCACCACCACGGTCACCATTAAACCATGTCCTCAAGTGCCATATCCACACAGTTTTTGAGCCCTTCAGGGGTGGTGACTCCATCACTTCCCTGGGCAGCCCCTCCAATGCCTGCTCTTCCACAATTCCTAATTCCTAAAACCTCCCCTGGTACAGCTTGAGGCCATTTCCTCATGTCCTGTCAGAAATACACCTATTAAAACCCACCACTGCACAGATTCCCAAATCCCAGCCCTTTCTGGAGGACACAAAAGCCATGTGGAGTGAGCTGGGAGGGTGCTGGACCTGACTGACACCAAAAGTGAGAGGGATCAAATGCACAGCCCTGGCATTTATCATCCACCAGGCAGTGGTGTGGGAATCCCTTGCTGAGTCTGGGGGGGAACTCCTGCAGGGTTGGTTCTTCCCCTCTCTCCTGTGCTGCTCTCTTTTCATGGCAGAATTTTTTGTTTGTGTTGACTTAAAAGTCAGGATCTGTCTGAGGCTGAAAATTCAGTCTGGTGAGGATCAGATGCTGCAGAAAAGCCGAGGAAAGACCCCGAGGTGTCCCTGCCTGTGGCAGAGGATTGGAGCTGGGGCATGCTCAAGGTCCCTTCCAACCCAAACCACTCTGGGCTTCCATGAAAAACCTCTCCTCGTGGCTATTTCAGGAGGGGAGGGCTGGGCAAAGTTAAATTATCAGCTCCTATTCTAATTCAAGATCCACACACGCCTGAGTTAGGGATTATGTGCTATTGCACATCTGAGCCTCTGCTCCCAAAGAATGAACTGGACCCCAGAATTTAGAAGCACATGCATATGTATATATTTATCTACTGAGCAAAACAACAATATCTGCAATGCTTTTTATTTGCCTTCTGGGTTTTGAGATTTAAAGACTTGTATTTTCTGGCTTTCCTCCGCAATCCTAAAAGACAGCCTATTCTTATTTCTTAAATGGAAGTTGTGAGTTATACAATTATATGACTCAAGCCTGGAGTGCTTAAAGAAGACAGAAAAAAAGCTAATGTGAATCCCCCAACTCTTGCAAATACCAGAGGAACAGAAAATAAAAAGCAATATCTTTGCAGTCTGGTAGAGAGCGGGTCCTGATCTTTTCTGCTACAGATTGGAAAGCTCACAATTCCCAGTGCCTGAGCAAGTGCCAGGAGGAAGGGGGACAGGAGAAGGGCTGGCTCCTTGCCCTGGGCTAGGTTGTCACCCCTGGGACACAGCCCTGCCCTCTCTGGATGAGGATGGGCCCCCAGCGTGGCTGGGTGATGCTCCAGCCAGAGGGATGTGTTTCAGCGCTTCCCTCCACACCAAGGCACCCATTTTTCTCCTTTCTCCCACTTTTTGGTGGAGTTATTCCCCGTCCTGTTTTTCTCTCCCCAGGCTCCTGCAGTGTGCAGAGCAGGACAGATGCAGGGTCCCACACACCGCATTCCATGGCCGGACACAGAACCTGATATAAACCCATCCCAACTCGCAAACCTGACAGAGGGCGGGGAGGCTCCTAAAACTGTGGGAGGAATGAATTATCCGGCTCTGTGCAAGAGCAGCACCCAGAGGCCTCCCCAACAAGTGCACGTTTATCTCACTCGGATCTGTCCCTGCACCAGCCCTGCCTGTCCCTGCTCCTGCCTCTGCTGCTGCCGAGTCCCATCCACGGACATGGGGGCACCCCGTACCGAGGTGTCTTTGTGCGGCTCTGATGCTGCTCCTGGTTTAACCTGTTCCCACCAGGAGATGCCCTGGGTATTCCCACTTCCCCAAGCCTCATCCCCCTCCTCCTGCCTGCCTGTCTCTGCCCCACTTATCCCTGTCTCTGGAAGGGCAGGTGGTGCCTGTATTTAAAGCCTCAATCTTCCTGGGCACTGGACCGTGCCCAGCAGCGCACTCATCACCGGGGCCGAGTTTCACTGACTGATTGTTTTCTGATTCTGTTTGGCATTTTATCCTGGCTGCATAGAAAACTTATTATAAAATCATGTTTGTGTTCTATAGATTATATCTGTGGCTCGCTGCAGAGCACGGCAGGTGGAGTTGGGGGCCAAGGTGACAGGGACCGAGCTGCAGTGCAGTCATGGGGCGGGCAGGGGACAAAACAAGAGCCGCCTGCTCAGCCATGGGTTATCCTGGGGGTGGGACGGGTGGGTAAAATGTTAATAATTAGCTGTTGCAATTCTCCTGGCTAGATCCATGCCACATGCTGCAAATAAATGTTCAAAACGCAGAAATTCTGTTCTAAACACAGAATAGTTTCATATCGAATGACTGCAACAGTCCCCACTGCTATTAAAAATCTGTTGGTCTTTCCTCTAGAAAGATCTCCAGCTTGGAACTGCTGTTCATTTGCACCTCTATGGAGTCCAACAGCCTGTGATAAAGAAAGGTCACAGAGAAAGGTCAAGGAGGAAAAGAAAGTTTTACCTCTGGAGAAACAACTAGACACTAGACAACCAGGCTTCTTTGGAGCTGGGGCATGCTCAAGGTCCCTTTTGGAGAGCTGAAAAAATGTTCCAGCCTCCTTCTCTCCAGAGTTGTTTTGGTATCTAGAATATGCATTTCAGGAGGAGGCTCCTCTATTTCCCCCATCCCTGAGCACAGACAGATCTGCTGGATTTTCCTGCCCACTTCATCTAAAAACAAGAGGTACCCCCTCGTTCACAAGTCCATCACGAGATGCTGGTGCTGCCAGAGGCTCCTCGTCAGTGGAGCTGGCCATCTGGAACAACCCCCGTGTATCTCTCTATCTCATTGACTCTGTTCCATTTCAGTCTCAGCTGAAATTGGATCTTCTATCTCTCCTCCCTTGCCTGTGACTCTTATTTTCCCCCTCATACTGTCTCTACTGCTATTCATGATTTATTCTCTGTCGCTTGTCCTATTTAATGCTGCAAAATGGTTGGGATGATGGTTTCTGGGGACAGTGGAAAGAAGCAAAGAGATCCTGTCCTTCACCCATCACAAAGGAGCTGACTGAACATGTCCCGGCATTGTGGGAAATGGGAATCCCACAGCAGCACCCTGGATTCCTTCCTGCCCAACACAGCAGGTGTGAAATGCCCCAGTGCCTTGGAGACAAGGTCAGAGAATCCTGGATGAAGCAAGGAGCCTCCAGGACCTGGGGCTCCTCTTGTCATGATCTCAGGGTGATGCCTTAGGATTTTAGCTTCTATATTTTCCCATGTATCTGCAATCCTGTAATTTTTAGTGTGTAACTCTGGACTCCACATTGGGTGCTGAGCTGCTGTTCTCTCATTCCTAGACAAAACAATTCCTCTCTAAGCCCCAAACTCAAGGACACCTCACTGTCTCTGTCCCCAAGAGATGGAAACAGCAGTGAATTGGGGGGAGCAAACTCGGAGTAATTGACTTCATCACCTGAAGCTGTAATTGGAGGATTAACCCCAGATATGCAAATGGCCAAAATTTATAAAGTGTGAAAAACCCGTGACCATTGTCCATTTTGGGTGTAGCCCCTGGGTGGGCTGTGACTGCCCGAAATGCATCTGAAGGCCTTCAATAAATAGAACTGCTTTTTATTCTCTTAACCTTGTCTTGCCTCTGTTTCAGGTGAGCCCATCCAGGCATCAGGGCCATCACTTCACTCCCAAAGGACTGAAAGCCCTTTCCTGAGGGAGCAGCTGGGCTGTGACCCCTGCCATGCACAGTCTCCACCCAGGCTCTGGAGAGCCCAGAGCTCCTCTGCTCTCCACACCCCAGGAACCCCCGGGATGTGCAGGACTCAGAGCAGCAAGACACGACCGGTGTCACTGCGAGGCTTCTTCCTACGCTGGGATTTTTTATCGCACGAACGCCACACTGCAGCTGGTTCTGGGAAGTCTTCTGCCCACACACTAAATAAATTCTGGTGTGGTGCTCTGCTTCTCTATGGAAACCGTACCCTGCATTTCCCTCCATAGGATTTTTCTCATTTCAGGCTCCATAATAAATTAACGAGAAGATGTTTTCTTTACACCAACCATAGGAGAGACACTTTTCTGTACTCGATTAATCTTTAGTGATCTATATTAAATATTTATCTGAAGAAATGAGTCCTGTATTGCAGCAACATTTTCTATTATGAGACTTTATCATATCAAAAGACATTTTCCTGGCGCTGACTCCTTCGTCTGTAGCCAGCCAGCATTTCCGATGGAAGGGTAACTTTTTTTTCTCCCCTTTCTCTCCCAGTGACCTTTTCCCTCCATAACAAGCTGCTGATATGTTAGAATTTACTGGGTTATAAACATTTTTTATCGAGTAGGAGGGAGCTGGCTGATTTGGCACCAGCTTCCCTAATAAAACCCAGGGGAGAGGCTGCGATGTTTGACTCCAATAAAGGCCTGGAAGGAGCTGCAACCTTCTGGGATGCTGGGCACGAATGACAAGGGGAGTTGGGGAGTGTCAGTCACGCAGCTTCGCTCTGCTGAGGCATTTTTGGAAGGAGTCCAGCTCGCTGGCATGGGAGAGGGAGCTGGGAAGGACCTGGTAAAAGACTGCTCTGTTCTTTCTCAGCATCTCCAAAATTGTGATTTATCACATGGAGCAGCGAGCTGGGATCCCCAAACCCTCCTGTGCAGCAGCTGTGAGGGGGGGAAACACTGGAGCAGTTGGGATAACCAAAGGATGAGGACCTTGGTGTTGGGGTCAGACACTGGTCCTGCAAAAACTCCGAGAACTCAGATCAGAGGTTGATTTTGAGTAAGTGGATGAATTTTCCTGCCTGAGGTAGACCTAGCATTGGCCAGAGATTATCAGAATTATGGCTGATCCATTGAGGCAGTGCCAAAGGAAAACCCAGACACAGGATTCTGTTTGTGGTATCAGGTCCTGAACAAAACATCAGCAAAAAGAGATGGTCCAAGTTCACCGAGAGCTCCCAACCTCCCACACCTCTGCCTCCCACGGGAGCAGAGCTTTAGCTGGTCAATAACTAAAATACCAAAAGCCTGAATAAATCATCTCAGGACTAGATATATACACATTATAAACGTTTAGTTCTGATAATATATGACTGAGCTGTTATTTTGACAAATAGCTAGTGAATAATATATCTGATGAACTGCATAATATTTTACTAATGATTAATTTATTCATTCGAAACAAACAAACAAAGCCCAGCCTTTTCCTTCGCTATCCTAAAGAACTCTAATGGCTGCAAAGAGCTCTGAGATCCCTGCATGAGCTGTGTCTGTTATTCCTCTTTTTATCATTGTGCATTTCTAGTGATTTATTACCAGGGAGAATAAATTCATGCCTTATGTTATGGACGGCCTCATTTCAGATTGTAGCAGATCCTGTTCAAAAACTCCTGATTTTGTAATGCCCACAAAAATCTACAGGAATTTGGTACTTAGGTAGTTATTTACCCACACAATGTGCTTAAAAACCTTTTTTAAGTCTGGGCCAAGCTTATCTGAAACATTCTGACTGGAGAAGTATTGTTTGGAATACCATCCCTAGGGTTAGTTACTATAGGATATTTACCACGGGATGGAAGTCTGTAAGATTTAGCTGAGGATTGCCCTGGCTGTGCTTTTCCCTCTCCTTCACTCTCAATCCCATTCAGAAACACAATTTCTCTGAGTTCTCCGAGAAAATAAAGGACCAAAGAGCAAGAGCTCTTCCTCAGAGCTCTCCTGCGAGGGCGGGCTGATTGATTACGGATCTGAGGCTGCTCCAGCTTCCCTTCCTAAATGAAAAATTGAGAGCTCTTAAAAATTGAATAAAATATGCCATTCTGAGAAGGATTTCCACTGGCATGAGCACAATAGGAGGTAGTAGTGAGTTGCTCAATATTTCTGTGTGTGCTGGCTAATCCTTTACTCCTCAGTCCCTGTGCAGTGTCCCCGTGGCACCTGAGGATAACTCATCTGTAATTGGTAAGGGCTCCAGCTCTGTGTCTCCAGACAAAGCTTAAATCGCTCACGTTTGGGAGAGCTCCAGCTTCAGCTGTGGCTGGAGCTGCCCAGGAGAGGATTCCTTTTAGCAGCTACTTTCAGACATGCAGAATCTGGATTTGTTCCACGTTGGAAGGATCTGGAACAGCTTGTAATGTTTTCACTAGACAAAATTTTGTCAAAATAGCTCATTTCTTAGATCTCTTGCTCTCACCGTAGTCACTGGTGACCAGAGAGGCTGGGATATCAAAAATATGTTGAATCAAATTCATCAGCCTGAAATACTCTACTGCCCACAAAATAAAGCATTTTGACAAAACCTTACTTGGGAGAAAATGTTTTTCTACCTCACTGAGAAAATTTCACCTAAAATACAAAGACTTTGCCATCCTGCCATTTGTTGTCCTCCATCCCTGTAGAATTTCACCAGTCCTGCTCCCCTTTCAGTGCACAATCCCTGCCACTGTGGGTGAAAATCCTACTTCAGTGCTACAAACACTTGCAAGACCTTGACAGAGAGCTGAGATTCTTCAGTGCCAGCTCACAGACAGCAGCTGGGCACCGAAAATCTTTTCCTTTGGATGCTCACCCACAATAGTCCAGGAGATGGTCACCAGCAGAGCTGATATGTTCAAGGGGGAGATAAAGTACTGTCTTTTCTAAAGACCTGATCCAAACATCTCAGTTCCCTGGAGTGAAAACAATAAACTTATTTTTATGACTCTTCTGCAGGAGAAAATTAAGTCCAAGTACAGTTGGCAATTATCCTGTAAGCTTATTATACAGCAGCATTCAGCCTCTTGCACACTCTTGGTTCCTCTTTTGTTACATGTTGGAAGAGCTGGTAAATTCTGTCCCTTATTACAGAGTCATTTCACAGGGAAGCATTCTCAGATTTCATTTAATCCACTGTAGGCTGTGCAAGATGCTGCAGACACCTCGACAGCTGAGTGCACCCCGAACACCAGGGGTTCTGTGGCCGTGGGGTCACTGTTGTGACCAGCAGAGCCCTGTTTGCCCTGTCACCTCCCCTCCCTTCAGCGTGAGTGCCTCCCAAAGGGAATGACACAGCCTGAATAAACCTGCATGGGGAAGGCAAATGTCACTGGTGATTCCCCTTCATCTTTTCATGCCAGCATCCCTGGTTTTGGGTGTGTAAACATTCCGGGAATATCATTGTGGCCGCCACATCCCTGGAATCGTTCATGGCCAGGTTGGAGCACCCAGTCCAGTGGAAGGTGCCCATGGCAAGGGGTTGGAACTGGTTTTGTTTAAGATCCCTTCCAACCCAAATAATTCTGTGACTGATGAATAAAGAGCCCCTGAATGGTGCATGTACCCACAGAAACATTGGAACAATTCCTTTCAATATCCTAAGGCTTTCCTCTCAGATCAATTCAGTTCATCTGAGATCATCACACAATTAGCAAATTTCAGTTGTGGCATTGCTAACTCAGCCACCAGCACCTGTTCCCTGTGCAATGCTGTGACAGGATGGAAGATTCTGGAACATATTTCTCTCTGGGTTTGCAGTGCTACTGGTCTGTGGCCTGCTCTCCCTGCTTATGCATGCTGAGGAGATTTGCCATTATGAATTGCACCACAAAACTACCTTCAAACTCAAATTTAATAACCTAAGTATTATGAAGATCAATATTATGGCTATTCTCATTCATATGATTAACACTAATATAATTTGGGGAAATATTTATGCTGCGGTAGGGACTGGAGATCTGGATTAAGAGGAGATCCTCAGCATCTCCACAGAAGAAAAGACACCGTTGTCTCCAGATGGGCACTGAAGTGCAATACTCCCTCCCTGAGTCTCCATGGGCTTGGATATTTTATGTAAGTTATCTAATAAGATAACAAACCAGCCTTAGAATCCCTACAGCCACACTGGTGACTGTTTGAAAGTCATGAGTCAGGCTCAAAAAAAGAATTAAGAGATTGGTTTTAAAATTCATGAGACTTTTAAAATCTGATAAACTTCAGGGTTTTTTTTTTCTTCTTTTTTTTCTTTTTTTTTTCTTTTTTTTTGCCTTCTGCTTTCTGAGTATGTAGGAGTCGTATTATCAAGTTTTCCTCTGCAATTATGAGGGCCGTAAACTTACTTTAAAAATTGAGTTGAGACATTTACATAATCACAGGACTCTGGAAGTGTGGGCTTTGAAGAGACATTAAATAGTCTTGAGATACAGTTCATCATGTGACTTGGCAACACTCACCTGCTGAACAGTGCAGCACAGACTCCAAATATCAAATACTCCCAAGGAACAGAGAGGAGTCTTTTATGGGTGGGAGGGGGGAATCTGACACTTTCACAGTCTGCACATGAATGGGGGAGAAGGGAAGGAAAACAAGGAGAATATATCAGTGTGCTGGGGACTATTCATTTGGCTTTAATCAGATATGGAACTGAAAAACTTCTTGTCTAATTCCCATTTTTTCTGCTTGCTCTTAACCATGCAAGACACACTTTTCCCTGTGTACCAAGCTCTCTGATTAGCCTCACCCTGGCTGTGCACCTGCACTCCCCAGGGACAGCCCCAGACATTTGGAGGGGAGTTAAAAGTAATGTTCTTTCTGGGTTTTTTGCTCAAGAGCTGGAAGCTAACACTGAAATATTTAATGCTCAATGGGCAGGTTTGTCTTTGCTGTAAAGGAAATAACCAGGATGAGAGAAAGGGGAGGGAAAGCAAAGTGAGGCTGGGCAGGGATGTACAGACAATGAAAACACCTTTCAGGGGTGCATGGACAATGAAAACACCTTTCAGGGATTCATGGACAATGAAAACACCTTTCAGGGGTGCATGGACAATGAAAACACCTTTCAGGGGTGCATGGACAATGAAAACACCTTTCAGGGGTGTATGAGCTAAGAAAACACCTTTCAGGGGTGCATGGACAATGAAAACACCTTTCAGGGGTGCATGAGCTAAGAAAACACCTTTCAGGGGTGCATAGACAATGAAAACACCTTTCAGGGGTGCATGGACAATGAAAACACCTTTCAGGGGTGCATGAGCTAAGAAAACACCTTTCAGGGGTGCATGGACAATGAAAACACCTTTCAGGGGTGCATGGACAATGAAAACACCTTTCAGGGGTGCATGGACAATGAAAACACCTTTCAGGGGTGCATGGACAATGAAAACACCTTTCAGGGGTGCATGGACAATGAAAACACCTTTCAGGGGTGCATGGACAATGAAAACACCTTTCAGGGGTGCATGGACAATGAAAACACCTTTCAGGGGTGCATGGACAATGAAAACACCTTTCAGCGATTCATGGACAGTGAAAACACCTTTCAGGGGTACATGGGTTAAGAAAACACCTTTCAGGGGTACATGGACAATGAAAACACCTTTCAGGGATTCATGGACAATGAAAACACCTTTCAGGGGTACATGGACAATGAAAACACCTTTCAGGGGTGCATGGACAATGAAAACACCTTTCAGGGGTGTATGAGCTAAGAAAACACCTTTCAGGGGTGCATGGACAATGAAAACACCTTTCAGGGGTGCATGAGCTAAGAAAACACCTTTCAGGGGTGCATAGACAATGAAAACACCTTTCAGGGATTCATGGACAATGAAAACACCTTTCAGGGGTGCATGGACAGTGAAAACACCTTTCAGGGGTGCATGGACAATGAAAACAGATTTGCAGGAATGCACAGACAATAAAACACCTTTGTTCTCCTGACACAACGCAGCTTCTTCCACCTGCAGGTGGCCGTGGGGGGAAGCGTCCCTCACTGCTCAGTGCATCCTCATCCAACCTGAATGCCCCGAGTGCTCTGTGCTGCTCAGATCTCAAATCAGTGCTCAAAGCCAGCCCATGCTCCAGCAGAGCTGCCAGTCACTGCCAGCCCATGAAGGCTCTGTTTGCAGCTTGCAGAGGCACTTTTATTGCAGGGAGGACAAGCTCACGCTGTCAGGATGCTTCACTGGAGACAGGTCCCAGCTCTGAGTTACAGGGGAGCTCTCCCAGTGGCTTTTTCATGATACTCACTCAGGGGAATGAGAGGTTTTTGCAATATCAGGAGTTTCTGAGCCCCCAGACCCTGGTGAGAGCATAGCCATCAAACAGGGCTCTCCTTCAACAAGCCTTGTGTATCCCTGGGAGTGGAGAGCATCCAGAGGCTTTTTCTTAACTGGCCACTACAATGCCTGGTTGTTCCCTCTCCTTGCTGAAACTGATGGCAGGAGAAAGCACAGCGTGGGGTTTTGGGGCCAGCAAGAGTTGATAGATGTTTCAAAAGAGCCCCTATAACCTGAGCTAAGGAACTCCAGGAGGCAAAACACCTCCTGCCTCAGTCCCAGAGAGGAGAATTCCCATGTTTCTTTTTAAAAAGCGCTGTGCACCACTGGCAGGTTCCGTCAGGCAGCTCTCACACCTCTGGGCAACATTTATCCACAAGCAGGGGCTGCAGCAGTGTGAAACCTGGCCCTGCAAGGCTGCAGGACAGCCCAGAGCAACTTGATTTCATGGGTGGCATCCCTGCCTGTGACAGGGGGTCTGGACTGGATGATCATTAAGGTCCCTCCCAACCCAAGCCTTTCTAGGATTCCACAATCCTGTTTAATTCTGCCGTGGCACAGCTTTTCTGGAATCTCCCTCCAAATAAGCTCTTTCACTGCAAGCAGAGGCACAGGCTGGCTTTGACCTGATTGGGAATTTGATGGAATGGCTTCATCTCCCGGCTGCTCGCCCCTCTGCTGGGAGCCGTCTGCACATTAAAGCAGATGTTGGTTGCACTCGGGTCATGTTTCCCAGCTTTCTTTTGCAGCCATAAGGACTGGAGACTCTTGCCTCCCTCCCTGCACTCATTTCTTAATTAAAGCTTAAATTCTGATGTCGTCACATGACTGTAGGAGCAGAGCCCCAGGCAGGCATTTAGTGCTCTGTGTTGTCAGCGGGACTTTGATTTAGAAGCATCACAGATCCTTTAGAGGATCCCATCCCTCTGGAAGCCCCAGCCTGGCCCCGCTGGCAGCTGCCATAGCCAGACCTCGAGTGTCCCTCTCAGGGCAGGTGCTGGAGCAGGGCAGAGGCTTTCCCACGCCACAGAGCGAGGGGATGGGGAGGATCTCTGTCCTCTCGGAACAGTGGTTCCAGAGCCAGGCAGCTGCGAGGAGTCTGGCAGGGAGGGAGAGGGAGGAGGAGGAAGAGGAGGAGGAGGAGGCGGCAGCTGCCAGCAGCCTGCACTGCGGTGCCTCAGCCCAGAGAGCCGGGGGGTGTAAACAGCATCCCTAACCCCCTCCTCCCCTCCCTCTCCGTGCTTTTCACTCCATGGGATGTACTTAAACATAAAAAGATAATTCCATGGTGAAGGGAACCTCATGGCAGCTTCCTGGTGGCCGCCGTGCCGGTGGTGGAAGGGTGAAGAGCTGTGGGTGTGCAATGGGTGTGAGCACAAGGGCTCCCAGGCTTGGCCACCAGCAACAAGAGCCCTGGGGCACACCCCTGGCAGCCCAGAGCTGCCTCCATCACCCTGTCCCCAGCAGCAGAGCAGGGCTCACCTGCCCAGGGCTCTCCTGAAGCCCTGCCAGGACACCGGGGTGCAGGGTCAGCTCCTTCCCTGGGCACGCGTGGGCAGCGGCACAAAGGGAGCGCTGGCTCTGCACAGCAATATTTGACATCACCCTGCCTGCAGAATGGGCAAAGGATGACCCAAACCCTGCTGCAGGCAAAGCTGAGCCCAGGATTTCTTTGTGTCCTTGGGTTCTGTACCTGCTCTGAGCAGCTCAGTGCAGGAAAGCCGCCCTGACAGCTCCGGCTGCCCCGGTGGGACACATCTTGTTCCATTTACAGAGGCTGGTGGGTGGCAATCAGCAAAAAAGAAAGGGGAAAAAATATACTTTCTGGAACCCAAGGGAAACATTGGAGGGATCCAGAAATAAAATACACCCTATAATGCCTTCTCCCAGTGCTACTTGTGCCAGAACAAAATTATTCTGTCCATCCAACAGGATGACTTTTTTATTTTAATGTAACAGCTTCTCTGCTGAAATAAGCATCTGCCTGATTTGAAAACAGAATTAATAATCTGCTCATAAAAAAATAAAAAAAAGAAAGAAACAACCTAAAAATACTTTTTTTAAGAAAGAGAGTGAAAGCTTCTCTTTGCCTTGTTAGCCTTTAAAATATGTTCCCAAGCCACTGGACCATAGTCTGCTGCTCTGGAGGAATCTGAGATGAACATGCAGAGTCATTGCTGTTGTGGCATGCTGCGAGCAGCCCTGCTGGGCACAGCCGGCGCTTGGCATGTGGAGGGGAAAACTCCCCCACCATGCAAGGGGTCTCGGAGGGGACAGGATGTGGACACCCTTGTCCAAGCCCAGCAGGATGCAGATCTCTTTGGAAAGGTTCAGTGACTAAAATATTTCTGTGCTGCTTCTGAGATTCACCAGGAGGAGGATCAGAATATTTCATTCTGGATTGAGAAGGGGAATTTTCGTGATGGAATATGCAACTCTGCAGATCTGTGCTAGAGCTCAGCCGATCCACGAGCTTCCCTGGGTCAGCAGGCAGGGCAGGCAGGCACTGATCTGCCTTTCCAGGCACTCAGCTCACAGGAGTGCTTCTCTCCAGAGGAACTGGAGTGTCCTAACCACAGCAGCCTTATCAGAATGTGCACTTATCAACAGCTTTGCCTCCTCACAGGCTGGGCGTGCGCTGCCACCTTCCCCAAACCTGCCCAGATGTTCTGCTCCCACCTCTCAGCAGCTCCAAGCATATCAAAGGCTGGTGCCACTGCTCCTTCCCCCTGCCCTCTGTTCTCCAGAATATCAAAGAGAAGCAGAGGTGTGTCCTTCTGTCAAGCCCTGCAGCTGCCAGGGATGTTCCCAAGCTGAATCCAAAGGCAGCCAGAGCAGCTGCTCCTCCAGCCCGAGCAGGGCCAAGCCCTGTGCCCGCTCCAACACCCCAACACCAAGCTCTGCACAGCCCCAGCCGCTCCCTGCCCTTCCCTCCTCCTGCCTTTGTTCTGCTTCTGCACATCCACGGGAAGCTGCACATATGCAGGGAGTTGCATTATGCAGGAGATGTAACCACAGCAGTCCCTGCACTGCATGAGGAATGAAGGCTGGGGCTGAAGGAGCTGCTGTGTGATGGAATTGTCTGGTTTATGCCCATCACTGAATGGCTCCTGTTTGCCAAACTGCTTTTAGAGCTGCCGAGACAGGAATGTAAATTGTGGCTCTCGTAAAGTTGCATAAACGTGTAGTAATGTCATTTTTAGATGAACATTTACATTGAAGACAACACTAGAAGGCTTCATTGTTTACATGCACTATGGAAATGGATTTCAGGTTTTGGTTTACGCACATTTATTTACACGGCATTTACTGATTACAAACCAATGTACATCACTTGTTTACAGGTATAATGTAAACTAGGGAGATCCTGTATTTTTGCCTGCATGGATTCCCATTGCTCATTCCACAGAGAGGGAAGAGCCTCCTTTCATCTCAGCTCCCTCTGTCCTTCAATTGCTGTGTTGTCTCCTAAAAAAGCCTTGCCTCTGACTGGAAAACATAAAAGTTGATGTCCCCTTTAAACAGATAGCATAAAACCCTAACAGGAAAACCTTGTCAGCAGAACTTCAGCGTGACTAAAAAAGCCCAAGCAAAGATTAAAAAGCCTAACAGTGCCTATCAATTCATACCAGAGCTAAGCATCACCTTAATGCTGTTTGAGGAGAACGTTCACGGTGCTTTCTTGGATGCTCCAGGCACCCAAACGAGTGGAACAGGACTGAAAACGTGCCAGGGTGTGAGGGAGGATCTGTAGAGTTCCTCACAGTCCCAGCACCCAGCCTGGTTTGGGGAGCACCACGAGCATTCCCAGGCAGAGCTGAATTCCTGCAGCTCATCCTGGCTCTCACTGCCTTGCCCAGCCGTGCTGGGGAAATTATTGTTGGGTTTTCTCTTTATCCTAAGATGCTGAACCCAGGGGAAATCAAAGCTGGACCCTCAGGAATTTTAAGATTTCAAAGTCACAGAGTGAACAACAAGGACAGTCAGACTTTTTTTTTTTCCCAGTCCTTCCCTAGCTCAAGAATATAAAAACTCCTTGCAAATTCAAATTGAAGAACAAACAGCTAAACACAATACACTCAAAATCAAAATGTTTCTCCTTTGACATTTTTGAAGTGGCAGTACTTGACTTTGTATCTTGACATGAACTTTTGTGCCTTAAAAATAGTTTAAAAAAAATGAAATTTTTACTGGATTAATAAAATGAAAACAAACAGCAAGGCTTAAACCTTTCACTGAGCCTGAAATGAAATGTTTTCATTTTTTCACTTTACTGAAAAGTTGAACAAACATCCATTTCATATCAACCCATTTTTAATGTTATTTTTGTTCTGTACAACCAGTGAACCACAAAATCAATTATTTGTACAGCCCTAGTGACCAGTAGATTAAATTCAGTGCAATAGGGAGACAGCAGGAAGAGTCAATGAGGAGTGGAGAGATGGGAGAAGAACGGCCTGAAAAGATGATGGAAGCAGCTCTAATAGATTTTGTCTCTGCCAGAACTTAGCACAACCAAAACAACTTCACAACCACTTTAAAAGAACTTTAATGCACTTTGCTGCTGGGAAGAGCAGCCTCAGCAGTGCCCTTTGTCACCCTCCTGCCTCCATCCACACAGTCCTGTCCCTTTGCTGCCACCTGACCACAGAATGAATGAGACCAGAAAACTGATCTAGTTTAAAAAAATTAACTTTTTTCTTCTTTTCTTTTTTTTTTTCTCCTAACAGACGGTTTTCCTGCCACATCAGTTCCTCAGCTCTGGAAAACTCAGGTTTGCATGAAACCTGCCTGGAAAGTCTGGTCAGGAAAGGCCAAACTTCTGTAGTGCTGGGTGTGCTGGAACACATTCTCCAGCCAATAAATTGGTGAGTTTTCCTTGAAGTCAACAGTTTCACGTATTTATGTCACAGAGAATCTGGCTCATTGTTTTTAATTTGTGGTGCCATAAAACTTTCAAAGTTTTGTGAGACAGTTTTGTGACACCAATTTTTTTTCCTCCTTTCTTTATTTTTCTTTCCCCTCTAAGGGAAAATTCAAGCAGCAGAACACCATATGCATTCCTAAATCTATTGTAGCCCGTGCTACGTGCACAGCAAAGTTCCTGGCTTCAGAATCCTTCTCTTCCTCTCCACCGAGGGACTGACACGTTTAGAGAGCACGGAGCTGCTCAGATTTGTGGGTTTTCTAGGACTGAATAAAAACCTCTAGTGTGGCTGAATGCATTCAGCAGTGCAAATCCCTTTATGAGCACACAGTTTAGTGTCCACTCCGAATTGGAGGAACAGGGAAATAACAGAAATGTTGGTTAGATGGGACCCTGGGGGTCCCTAATCCAACCTCCCACTTGAAGCAGGACCAGCTCTTGAGCACATCAGCTGTGGCTTGGTCCAGCCAAGCCTTGAAAGCCACCCAGGATGGAGACACCTCTCACCTCTCCACTGACCTGTCCTAGACCTGCACTGTCCTCCTGATGAAACAATATTTGAGGAGAAAAAAATCAGTTTTTTCCCCAGGCAGTATCCCAACCAATTTCTAGCCAGCTTGTGCAGCCAGTCACTCCCAACCTGAGCTCCTTTCTTATCTATCCAGGACCAAGTGTATTTAAGCAATCAGTTCTGTCCTGTCACCCTGCAGAGGGAGGGATGGGACAGGACTGGCTGCTTTGGTGTCACCTCCCGCACTGAGTTTGGAATCTGCTGGTGTATTTGAAGCAGACCTGACAGAGGTCTCAGAAGGATTCTGTATTTGCAGGTTTCATGGAATTAGGCAGCCTCTAACTGGTCCCGCTGCAGGAGAAGTTGCAAGGTGAGCAGATCTCCTTTTTATACCCCAGGGTTTCCCTGCTCTCTTACACAGAGAGCCAGATTTCCCCGTCCCCACTGTCATTTCAGAAAATGGAATTAAACTCCCACACATGGAAAATCCGCATTTCTCCTCGCACATGCAGGCTGCACTTGCAGCCCCGTGTGATCATCCATTTTATATTGCTGCTGTCCCTTATGTCCAAACGTCTTGCAGCTTTTAATTAAGTCTGCCCAGCAATGCAGAGCAGGCGAGTGCTGTCATCTCCTCATCTCCCCTTCTCGGGGGGTGGGGAGGGGATTGAGGCACACAGAATTGAGCTCACCCACAGCCCCAGCACCAGCCTGGGGCAAAAATCCAGATCCTGCCTGTGTCACCTGTCTGCCACTCTGCCTGGGGCTCCTCTTTCCAAGGAGCTGTGCCCTGCCCCTATTTTGCCATGGAACTGGCAGTGGCAGCCTCTCTATTTGGCTGGATGAGCCCATCTCACTTCGTCCCTCTTTGCCTCCCACCTCTGACATGGAACAACAAAGCCTCATTTTCTTTATTCTAGAAAATTCCCCCCCCCTTTTTTTTTTTTTTTTTTTGCTAGGAAGGATTTATTTTTTCTAGAACTTGCTTCAGCTGAGCAGCATCATCAGGGAAATTCCCAGCCTCTGCCTGGCTATTTGCATGGAGCATTCCAGTGCTCAGCCCACTTTTTGCTTTGCCTTATAGCTAAATAACCAGCTTCTGGGAGAAGGGGAAAAAAGGACAACACGACAACGTACTTCAAAGCAGTGGGCTGAAGCTGTTAAGTGTTCTGTGGCAACGGGGATGTTTTCTGGTCCGAGCAGGACCCCAGTCCCAAAGCCAAGCTGAGCTTCATCTGTTTTCCAGCCTTCCTGCAGTACCTCGTACCCAAGGCTCTCATGACTAGGAACAACAACAAGGATGGTGATAATGAATATTCAGACATCCCACAAACCACTCTCAGCATCTGCCATCCTATCTGCATTAGCATCAGTGTGCACAGATAATGATCAAAGCAGCATTTTCCTGCCAGAGGCCCCCCTAAACCACCCTTATTAGTATGAATCGATGCTGATTAATGTGCTTCCCTAATGCAATTGTATCCACTCCTACTGTTCATGATTTAATATAAAACATCTCCCCCTTTGCTTGCCTTCCTCCTAATGCCACATGCAAGGTGCAAGCCTTTACTGAGGGTACCAGGAAAATCAGTGATCCAAGTTTTACAAGAAAGAGACCTAAAATGCAGTGAAATGAAATGTATGGAAGGAGGGAATGAAACTTTAGAGGCTGTAGCAGTGAACTGCCTTTCTATGCCAGGATGGTAGACCTGGATCCAGGCTTCCTCTGAAAGATATCGTCATCTCTGAGGTTCTACAGCAATTCTGCTTATGCAGAATATAAAGTAAGCCTGCCCACTGCAACAGGCTCTGTGCTTGCTGCTGAGAGGCTTCTGGGCTTCTGTAGTGATGGAAGGAGGGCTCTTCCATGACTGTGTGTTACTTCCTTTTTAACATCACCTGTGAAAAGGAGAAAATGCTGCATTTTGCTTTATGCAAAGCGCTTTTTATGCTTTTATACTCTTAGCACCACCAGTGGCTTTGCCTTGGTGCATTTCCAGTGTGAATGACATGGCCCTAACATGCTGTGTTCATGTCCCCACACAGCAGGACACAGGGAAATCACCACTAAACAGCCAACACTGTTTCAGTTAGGGATGGGTGAAGTCCCTTGGCCTGATTTCACATCCTCTCTGAACCCTTGGTCACTGTGGCTGGTTTGAGATCTGCTGCCATCAGCCTTGGGAGAAGAGCAGGGGTCAGGCCAAACCTCCCTCAACAAAATCAGAAGTGCCCAAGGAACTGCCTGACAGAGCGACAAACTAAAAACCAGCCAACCTAAAAAAGTAAGGGAGGAAAGGGGCATTGAAGGAGAAGACTGCACAGAAAATTCCCATGCTCCATATCAGCTGCTTTTCTAAGGAAAGGAGTGATATCCTTAATGCAGGATATGTGCCTCCCTTGGGCTAGTCTAGTGCAAAGAGCAATTGCGAGACATCATTTGGTAGGAAAGAGGCTGCTATGTTGGAATTAAACAGTTGACAAAATCCCAACAGCTTTACAGATTCTCGAAGTCAATTTAAGGAGCCCACAAAATGAGATTTTACCCCTGTGGGTTTCAGTAAAACGGAATGTTCTGGGGGAGTGTGTGCACAGTCTGGCTCTTAACGGAGAGAATTGGCTGTGGCTCCACTAATTCTCCCTAGCCAGGCTGAGTCTGATATCCCTTCAAAAATGCATGGGCTCCATTTTTAAGTGACCAATTCTGCCAACAGAGCCAGATATTAAAAACAAACAGCCCTCCACCATCCAGCCAGCCTCCCACCTGATGGCTCCCTCTGCTCTGCTGAAGCACGTGAGGCTTCCCCCTCCTCCTCAGCTGACCATGGTGGGAGCAGCTTTGTCCCAGACTTGTATTTCCTAAGTGCTCAGGTCCCAGTAGCTCCAACCACCACACATGTGGCTGGATTTCCCCCAGCACTCAGCTCCCTCCTTCAGCTCAGTGGGTGATGTTTGGCCAGGAGATGTGCCCTTGCATCCTCTTTAAACTCTCTCCCTGCTTCCACTGGACTTTGTCTCATCTCTTTTATTTTGGGAATGGTGAGTTCTCCAGCATGGTCACCATCTGCAAGACCTCTCTCAGGCACCTCCCATGCACGCAGAAAGCTGATGCCTGTTTTCTCCCTTGTTGGAAGGAGGGTGTTGTGTTCTCCCCATGCTCTGTGTCCTTCAAAAATGGTTCAGCAATACCCGGCAGAAACAAACAGATCCCTTTCCACTTCCCATAAAGTTCATCCTGTACTGAGGTAAGACTTCAAATTCATATGAGTTTCCTACAAACCAAAAGAGAATTTGTTCCTCACCCCCTAACACAAAACTACAAACCACAGGCTTCACATACAAACAAGATTTCGGCTCCTTTATAAAAGTGGAGGAGGCAAAGCCGTGGCACAGGCTGCCTGCTCAGGGTGTGAATCCTCTGTCACGGGAAACCTTCCAGGTTCCCCACAAACCTCTCCAGACGTGACACAGGTATGTCTGAACCCGCCTTGGGGAAGAGGCGCAGATTAAATGACCTCTCAAGGTCCTTCCAGACCCGTTTCTCCGTGATGCTTAGAGACAGGATCCCAGGCTTGATGGATCTGTGGGCTGACCCACAGTGACAGCTGGTAGATGTGTCTGAACACATCCATCGCCTGGCTCTCCCCCCAGCCCCTGCAGACTCCGTGGTGGCATCCCGGGCTGCACGGCTCTTTAGCAAAGGGCAGAGCCAGTGCCAGGGGCGAGGAGCAGGGCAGGGATCTGCAGGCTGGGTCACAGTGTGTGTTGGCAGGCAGGGCAGGAGGGGAGCTGGGCAGAGGGCGGGGAGAAAGGCTTTTGGGAAGAGGCATTTTCTCTGTTGCTCTGTGCAAGCAGCGACACAGAGACCTCACCAGGGGCAGCGTGGTGGCATCACTTCTGCTTTTTGGGGCTGTCTTCCCCCTGAGCTGTTCGGGAGAGGACAAGCCAGGACAATATTTTTAACCTGCCCTTGCTGCACTCCCTGGAGGCCACGGGACAGGCACAACTCATTTTTCTTCCCCACACATTCCCTGCTCCTCTGGCTTTGTGCCCATGGGACAGCACTCCCTGCAAAGGGATGATTCACTGGGATTCCCTGGGATTCCCTGGGATTCCCTGCTCCCCCATGTCCATGTCTCCCTGTGCCAGGGGCTGTTCACCAGCACTTCCCTGCCCACCACTTCGCATGGCTGTGTTTGAAAGTGTCTTTCTGAAGCACAACAGGACCATATAATTATGTAAATGCACACATGGCTGGCAGAGTTTTGCAGCCTCTTTGGGTTTTAGCACAAATCTCCTGACACTTGCTGGCTTATTCCCCTTCACTCCAAAGTGCTTGCTGCTTTAATAGGAGGTTCATGTGAGCACCCCAGCTTTTCAGATTAAAATGAAGAGGAAAAAGTGCGGTTTTGGATAGCACAGCTGGCAAGGAGAGCTTGAAACAAGCAACAACTAAGGCTTAAAAACCTAGAAGGCAAAATAAAATCCAAATTCTGCCTATTCTCAGTAAGTTTTTTTAATTCTCTGTAGATTTTTAAACCAAGATCACAGTTCTAGGGGCAAGCCCAGCTCATACATGGAGATAAATCCTCAAAGGTCTGTGGTAGGCAGCACACAGCCAAGGCTCCTGCACAGCAGTGAGAGAACTGTCACACTGACATGCTTGGTGACATCTTTATGTGAACCTGAAGCTATTGGCAGTTCACATGTACGAGTTTGGTACAGATGCTGGGGCTGTCCAGAGCTCCATTGATTTGAAAAAGCTGCTGGGGAACCTGCCTGTGAACTGTCTGTCACCACGAGTGAAGAACACCCACCCCCTCGGCTCCTTTTCATCTGCCTCTGTGCTGTGCACATTGCCATGACACCGCGGCGCCTTCATCTCCGCTCTCACAGCGCTCCACCCCAGCCTTTGAAGCGATTTGCATCGCCAGCTGAGGGCCACGGGGAACCACAGCAGCGTTTCCAGGTGGAACGGGGACAACGATGCATCTCCCATTGACTCCCAGCCTGGAGCCCACGGGAACCAGCAGAGCTCCCGCCGCCTTACAACTCATCCGCGCCACGGGAGCCCCACGTACCTGTATATTTTATATCTGGTTGTAAATCCTTGACGATGTCTTTCCACAAAGGATAAGTAGCTCCGTGAGTGGTGGAAAGGCCCCCTGTCTGAAATAAGCCAATCAAACTCCTTGGAGACATGTTGGTTGGTAGCAGCTGGGTCCTGGTGGGAGGGCTGTACGAGTATATGGTCCCATATAAACAGGAGGTAGAGGAACTCAACAAGCCTCCAGTTCATGCTTTTCTGTCTGCCTTTTTCCTCTCATTCTTGCTCCATTCTGTGGAGTCCTGTTGGAATAGAGAGGGGATAGGAGGAAGGGGAGAGAGAGAGAGAGGGAGAAATGGAGGGGAGGAGAGGGAGGAGGGAGAGAAAGAGAGAGTTTAAAAATGAGAATTGCTCTGATCCTTTGACAACCATCTCTCAGGGTGAAAACAGATGTGAAAAATCAAGTTTTAAAAGACTTGAGTTTGTCTGTGTTACAGCTTAGAGTATTTGGCAGTGTTTTATTCATGTATTTAAGTGGTGCCTTTAACCTCCTGAGCATATATCACCTTTGAAATAACCAGGTCCTGACTTGAGACATCCTCACCCCAGCTTCTCCATCATTTCCCTCGTGAAGTTCTCCACAGTGCTGCAAAGGCGAGTGAAGGCCGGGTGCAGGAGGTGGCTGCACCCTAGGCTACAATTACCCCTTTATTGTCCCTTTAATGCTGTGCCAGAGAAACGTGTCTTGTGCTTTCATGTCTCTCTGATGATCTGTAATCCATACTCTGTGCAACCTGAGCAATCTATAAAGACCCAGCTCTTACTTTCAAGTGCTGCCAAAAAGAGAAATAAACCAAAATAATTACCCATGCTTCGGCGACGAGCACACGCAGACACACAGACACACACACAGACACACACAACCGTGAAATCCTGCCAAACTCTGACAGAGAAAAATGTCCTCACCCTCCCTTCCTGCTCGGCTGGTGGGGAGGTGTGTGAGGTGCAGGAGATGGGGTCTGCTGCTATGGCAGTTATGGTCGTGATGCCTGATGATTTTTGCCTTTTCTTTTTATATACCCTTTTACACATTTTTATATCCTTTTTATATTTTCTGTATCCTTTATACATTCTTTGTACCCTTAGCCTACATGCCTGTAATTTTTATAGTCTGATATTTTATCTTAGTTTTGGGGTTCTGCAAAGCAGAAAGACCAAACATGCACAGCAGGAGGCCAGAGAGTTCTATGCTATCTCAAAACTCTCTAGAACATGTTTTGTAAACTGGGCTCTAGCCTTATTTAGGGGGGCTGATTAGAATAGGAAGACAATTACTTCATTTATTAAGTTTCTTATTGGGGGATTTTAGACAGCTATGCTAATTTGCAAGGTTCATAAAATTGTATACGTGTTATACGGTGTGTGCATCTCGGTGTGTTGCACCTTTGAAGAGCTATGCACCCAGGATCTTATTAAAATACCGAGGTAAAAACCCTTTTACCCCTTTTAACCATGTCTGCCTCATATTTCTACCAGCCAAAAGGCAACAGTCAGACCTCGAGGCTCTTCCCAAGATCAGGGCTCTGCGGGGTAACACACTGAACACGCACATTCAGCCAGGGAGATTTAGCAGGGAGCTTCGGGGGTGTCCCTGCCATGGTGGGAGAGCGGCTGTCCCACTGCACCCCAGCACGGCAAGGATGGGGACAGCCCTGCAGAGCCAGCTCCTGTCCCCGTGTGTGACAGGACATCTGATGAGTGGGAAGGCACCCGGGGGCGAGGTGCCTCGCCAAAGGTTACTCAGCAAGCCACGGGTACAGCTGGAAGAGAGCCCTGCTCTCCTGACTCCCATTTCCAGCGTCTCAGCCGTGAGCTCATCCGCCTCCGCAGCCAGGCTGCTGGCACCGTGCCCCTCTCCCAGCAAAGCCATGTGCTCTCGTGGTGCCAGGTGAGGGGCTGGCTTGGCTGTCACCCTGCTCCCAGCGTGGTCCCCTCCTGCTTCCGAAGCACAGCGTGGTTGGGTTGTGCCTCTCCCTGCTGGGAGCTGCTTGGAAAAAGTCCTGCCTGCACTCAGGGCTGGTTCCTCCTCCTGCCTGCTGGGTTTTGTGGAGCATGTGCCAGCACTGTGGGCATAGCGGGGCAGGCAGTCATCCTAAGGATGCTTCCCCCACTCTGGGAGCACAAGGTGTCCTCAGGACAGGTGACACCAACCTGTTTCTGTAAAATACAGTGCAGAGAGACTGCAGCTACTTTTTAAAGCAGGAGAAATGAGGCTATGCAGAGCTGTGCCACAGTCAGGTTTAGCATCAGGCTTTTTTTGTACATCTCCAGAAAACCTCCTGGTTTTGAGCCTGAGTCCACTATGAGCACTCTAAAAGTTTGTGATTCCCAGAGAGAAAAAATTTTATTAAGAGTTGTGTTAGAGGTGCCACTGACTGTGTGTGAACCTTGGCTGGTGAGAGCAGAGAGCACAAACCAGAGCCCATGGGTGTTTGTGGTCACTGTGGCCATTCCCTCTGCTCCAGGAGCCATCCCTGGAGCATGGCAGAGCTGCACCCCATGGCAGGGAGGGTGTGAGGCTGCTGTGCAGGTGGATTGGAACCCAGGGCGTGGCGAGGAGCTCAGGAGCCGCCGGAGTGTGTGGGAGCCCACACGTGTGCACAGCATGTGTTCGAGGAGCTGCAGTGAGCTCAGCAGCACTTGACAGAACTGAGTTGTGTAAGTCTGGTTAAAAATGACACTCAGCTGTTGCATTACAGGAAGAAATGGGGAAAAAAGTATGGGAAAGTCAGCCAATGTTTGATTTTTCTGTTGGTCACATATAAAGTTGTCTCTAATTGCAGGTGGAATATTACTGTTACCAAATCTGAGGGTACCTGCAGTGCCCAGCTGAGGAGGCTGTTCCTGTTCTGGAGACACGTATTTACCACCAGCCTTCACCTCTGACTCCTATTTCACCCCTACACAGGGCAGTTGTCAGTGCTTTGGTCCCTCACATCACACAAGGACTGGTCCAACTTTACCTTACAAAACAGGGGAGTTTCTGCCCCACACTGAGGGGAACTGAGCACATTCCAAGTGGGCTCCAGTACATCCCTGCTTCCACTCACTCATGAGCTTAAGGTGGGTCCTGGGGAATGCTCCCAGCTACATCCCACCCTTATAATCTCCAGATTCCAGTTCAGGAGTTGGTTTTCTGCTGCTTCTCCACCCAGGCTCCTTCCCTGCCCGGCTGCTCTTGTCCCATCAGGGTGAGCAGCTGCAAGCTCAGCGTATTTGCCACGAGCTGCGAGTGCAGAGAGCAACCAGCCTCGCTGAACATGCTGTCCCAGCTTCTTTGGTTGTCTGTTCATTAAACTCACCCATAGCTCCTCCCCTCATCTGCCAGCCTGGATCAGTTTTCCCTTCAATATTTCACTTTCTATTGGATTTCTGTTGCAGAGAGAGGAAGGGAGATCTTACATAGCCAAGTGGGGGAACAGCCCCTCTCCAGCTCCCAGCACAGCGCAAGGGAGAACTGAAATCTGAGAAGAGCCAAACAAAATGGGTCCCAGAGAAATCCCAGAGTGTCCTCCTAGATGTGAACATCACACACTGGGGAAATACCAGCTTGTGAAAGAGAGGAAAGATTCCCTAATTCCCCACACACAACTCTTCATCCTCCCTTCCTTTCCTTCGGAGCACGCTTAGAGTCAGGATGATGCGGGGTGTGATGGCTCTCATCCAAGAGGAAGGATATGGGCAGAACATGCCTTGAGATCACTGAAGAAATGGCCACATCTCCAGCCTGGAAGCTGCCTGGATCAATTCCGAGAGCAGGGAATGGTGCCCGAGGCAATGGAGGATGGTGGAGCACAACTGGGTCCAGACTACTATCGCACCATCAACTTTAATTTTTTAGTAGTATCTTTTTCCCCCCTGTAGCTGCTGTAGAGATGTTGTTTCACATTAAAGATTAATCCACTCCACAGGGCTGGTCCCCGTGGAAGCTATAAAGCTTACTAAAGTGGGATTATCTTGTGTCTGAGGCAATATTGTGAGGTGCATTCAATCTACCTCCTAACAAGCTTGAATCTGAAATTAATTTGTTAGGTGTCTTTATGGGGCTCCACTGATGTGAAATATGTTCTGTGGGTTTGGCAAAAGGGACCAGGGAAGAAGCAGGGAGGGGATGTCTCCAAGTATAGAACCCTCGGGTGGGAGGCCCAAAGCTAACTAAAATCCAGATCTGGCTCAGAAGCAATCTGTGGACTAAAGGGAGGCTTGAGGGAGCCAGACACTGAGTTTTGATCCCAGAATCCAGTGTTTTGCTCAACTCTGCCCCAAACACCCCCTAAGACCTTGGGCAATGTCCTTACATGTGGGTTTTTGGCCTCACTTTCCAGTTATCAACACGGAGCCACAATAGCATTTGTGTCATTACCCGGACCATGAACTCCTTGGAAAGGCCAGCACGGGGTTGTAGCACCTCCCAAAACACAAAGCTGCTGCCCACACACCTCCAAAGGTGTTTCTGTCCTCCAAGCAGTGAATGACAACCATCTCAGCAAGCTTTGAAATGCAGCAGTTACCAAACCCAGCTCCAAAGCCCATTTCCACCGAGAAGCGCAACAGAGCAGCGAGGGAGTGAGCGGAGCCCTTCTGGCTCATGTCAACAAACACGATCATGCAATCATCACATCTGTTAATAAACATGGTCCGTGGGTGAGCCAGGACACGGCTCCAGCTCACAGCAAACACGCAGTGGGAGATGGAAATGTTGGATGTGCTGACTCTGAATCATGGTACAGTCATTTTCCAGCACCGTCCAGCACGGAGGCACATCCCCCAGTGCACGTGGAGATCCCTCCTGGAGTTTGTTAGGTGGTTGAAGATGCCCTTTTTCTATTACAAATTCGGCCTGGAACATTAAATGTTCCTTATCTTATGAGTGTTCAGGATTCTTGGAGGAAAAATAGGCAAGTACTTTCTGTAAAGTGCAAGTTGTATTTGAATGTACACTTAATTTCTTTGTGATTGATATCTGTGTGTTAATTATATTCTATTTTCGGCAATACCTTTGCTGTCACAAGGCAGTGCCTTTTATCCAAGGAGTTCAAATTGAATTAGAGACATTAATTAAAGCTCTCAGCACTCTAGTAAGGCAGGCAAGTGCTGTTACTCCCATTGTTTCTTGAAATAAGAAGAAAAGAATAGAGCTAGGTGTCTACTTAGCCACTTAAAAGGTAATTTTTATACAGTGGGAGAGCTCAGAGTGATAGATTTTGCACAAAATCGTATTGCAAGGTCTGTTTCATCTGAGAGAGGCTGTGCAGCCCCAGATCCCTGCCATAAACAGGATGAAGGCGCTCTGAGTCTCCACTGCTCGCTGTGAACACTCCTCTGCCTCCTGGGATTTTCTACCTTTCCCCTAACCTCTGCACCTTTCATTTATCCCTTCTATCAGATCCAAATTGCTCTTGCACACACTCCTTCTGTTTCCCCGTGCTCATTGTTGTGAACTATTTCCGTCAGAAATGCAGACTCAGGGAAGAGAAATTACCAAACACATTATTTGCAGTAAAGGAATAAGTCCCCTATCTCTTTAAGCTTCATGCACCAATGATTCTTCCTTGTGTCCCACATTTGGTTCTTGGCAGGTTGAGAGAGGTTTCTGCCTGCTGCCATTTACCAGAGGGAAGAGGCTAACAATTGCTATTTGTATCTGAAACACTTCTGCTCTGCAGCAACTTCACACTGCTTTAGGATGCTGATAAATTAGTAAGAGACTGAAGTGTCAGGGGAGAGATGAAACAGCTTATGTTAGTTTAGAGCTCGACCCTGTAAAGTGACGAACGTCTGGCCTCATTTCAGCAAACAGCTTAAGTGTACCCTTAATTTTAAGTACGGGATGTGCTCCTCTAGATTTTTTTCTGCCATCCCCACTTTGAGTTTTGTGCACTCAGATTCCTGCTGGGCAGCTAAATACTGCCCCACACCTTTAGGATTTAATTTGGGGAGCAGAAATATTTCTGTCCTGCCCCTGAGTGAGAGATGGCCCATGGAAGTATTGGAAAGACAGCACCCTGGAGCAGCTCTGCTTGTCCTTTGGAAACCCTGCCCAGCAACCCAACCAAGCTGGGGACACCTTCCCTCTGTCGGGGTTAGAGCAAAACAGGGGATGTGGATGGAAAGGGAAGCCAATCTGTCAGAGTTTAAGTCATATGAACTGCTGTGGATAAACCTGAGCCCTGGGAAAACAGAATTTGGGCACTTCTGACCTAGATGTCTCTCCAGCTCAGACTGCAGACGCTGATATCTGACTGAGTCAGGGCTGGAGCTGCAACTCAGCACTGGCTCTGACTCTCTGGGTGACTGTGGCATGCAACGTTGTAAAATCCCAAATGGTTGTAAAGCTATTTCTTTATGGAAGTGGGATTTCACTGTTTCAGGCAGTGATTGGCTAATCCCTCCCCAAATCTCCGTAATTCTGCTCTGATCAGTGTCTAAATTTGCATTATTCTTTAACCACTCCAGTTTTAAATATGCATGAGTGGTTAGACCTGCGGGATATTCATCAGCTGAAATATTTTTGGGTGAGGAAAGGCAAGGAGAGAAGATGAGAACTACCTCTCCAAAAATACCAACATAGTCAACAAATTCACTTCACTTTTGCCAAATTGCTCAGGCTGAAAAAAATAATGATTGGGAGATGTCAGTGTTTGGGTTGTAAGAGCTCCAAGGGGAAACATTTCCAAATCTCTATTTGAAACTACTGGAGCTTTTTCTCCTTTTGATTTGTCTTTCCACCCTCTTAAGACGGAACAGTGATAAAAATATCACTTTTGACCCCAAATCACTTAGAGGAGAATTTTTTTTTTTCTTTTCAGTTTGTCAACACTTTGCTTACAACTTGTCAGAATATTCAGTGAACCAAAACCACCCCACAAACCCTCCTTTATTAATGCAGTTCAGCCAGCAGCCTAAAGGGAGCAGGTTTTGTGCAGAAACTCTAATTACTCCCTGCCTGTAAGGAGGTGAGAATCGCAGTGGTAACAGCTCTGTACCTGCTCTCAGCTCGTTTGTCCCCACACTTCAGCTAATTATAAACTCCTGGTGTGATGATGAGGAGGATGAGAGGCGGCTTCAAACCAAACAAGAGTGGCAGGTGCCTCCACCAAGCCACAAAATCAGGTGGTGCTGGACAGAGGCAGTCAAACCCTAAATCTTCATCATAAATCTACTGGCCAAGGTGCCAAAGCCTGAATTCCAAAACCTCTGAATTCCAGGCTCCACAGGCACTTGGGTCAGGGCTCTGCTTGGAAAGGAGACCCTTCTCACAATGCTCCGTAGGTTGGGAACTGAATTGAAAGGAACTTCTGCTTGTGCACCCAGCCATGTGGGGAAGTGTCACAGGGTTATGAAAATGGTGAAGGGTCTAGAGAAGCCACCAGAGGAGCTGCTGAGGTTCGTCCAACCTGGAGAAGAGGAGACTCAGAGGAGGGCTTGTTGTGGTATTCACGTTCCTCACACGGGGAGGTGGAAGGGCAGGCAGTGATCTCTTCTCTCTGGTGACAGCAGTGGCATCCGAGGGAACGGCTGGAGCTCTGTCAGGCAGATTTAGGTTGGAGATCAGGGCAAGGTTCTTCCCCCAGAGGGTGCTGGGCACTGCCCAGGCTCCCCAGGGAATGGGCACGGCCCCGAGGCTGCCAGAGCTCCAGGAGCGTTTGGCCAGCGCTGCCAGGGATGGACAGGGTGGGGTTGTTGGGGGGTCTGGGCAGGGCCAGGGGCTGGATGATCTTCAGGGGTCCCTTCCCACTCCAGACACTCCACAATTCCCCAATTCTGAAGCCAGCCCTGCTGACAATCCGAGACCAGAACAGTGGGTGCTGCACAGCCAGCACCAGCCAGGCGGTCCATGCCCCAAAAAGCTCCCGATCTAATTAGGAGAGCAAGGACAGCAGATGGCCGGGGACAGATGGGGGAACGCAAGGGAACAGTGAGCTAATCCCGCTCAGCGGGCGCGGAGCAGCGGTGTCAGCACACCAGCAGCCCGGCTGCTGGCAAGGGTTTGATAGCTATTGTCACAAATGAGAGTTAAAAATAGGGAGGATGGATAATGAGCTCGCTTTTGTAGATGTTTGTGAGGAACTCCTCTCATTTGTGAAGTGGAAGAGATAGGATGAATATAGATGATAATAATAATGATGAATTGCAGTTTTCTGAGCTGCTTATTAAAAAAAAAACAACATGGTGGGTGTTGAGCAGTGATTTCTATTAAGCACTGTCCTGAACTTGAAATTATTCCTACTATTATTAAATTATTGTCCTAGCTAGTCCACTTCCCCATAATTTCTTTCTAAGTTACACAAAAATGCAGCTCTGTCTTCTGTCTTCCTCAGTATTTATACGCCTCATATCAAAGTCCGATAATCTCACAAGTGTTAATAGATTTTTATCCTTGCAGCACCTTTAGGAGACGGGGAAACGCTGCTTTTTTTCCATTCTGCAGGATGGGAACTGAGACACAGGGTAGATTAATGGCTTGTCCCAGATCATTTTAGAACTGCTTCAGGAATTCAACCCAAATCTCTTACGTCTCAGCTCAGTGCAACATCTCCGTGCAGTACCCTTCCTACGCACCTTCACGCTACTATTCCAGAATTAGCTGGGACTTGCCACAGAGCTGCTTAGAATTTTTTTTGATTGCTCATTTCATGTCAGGAAAATGCCAATTCATCAGAGGCAAAACACTTTGCAGAAATTTGTTGATTTAAGGGGGGAAAAAAAAAGGCATTTTGATAAAGTCAGCTTTTCTTTGGAACAGAATGTGTTGAGTGTTCCGTTTGGAAGGGATCGGTTCAAGATTGTGTTTTGTTTTTTCATTACATGTTGAGTAATATACATTCAAAATCAAAATGAAGTGTTTTCTTAAGCTGTATGTTTTGACTGAGCCGAAATAGATTTTGTAATTTATGCACAAGAGGAAATATCCAAATTCATTTAATACTGTTCTTGCAGTTTGGAAAAAGAAACACCTGCAAACCAGACACAATAAGCTGAACAAAAATCATACTAACCTCTGCAATTTTTACTGCATATTTAGGAAAAAGAGTAATCTGAATGCTCAGTTCAATGAGGCCTGTGTCAGAGCCCAGAAATCCTGGTTTTTGCTTTCATGCCTATTCCAGCCTGTGTGCCAGTTTCGCCTTTCTAACATATTCCATTGCAACAACTGTAAACTGAGAGGCTGAAAGAAAAAAGAATATGCCAAAACCACCCTGAAGTGCAATAGTGTCATATTCAAGCCAAGAAAGTCAACTTTTATCCCACACCTGACATTCTTTGTGATATTTCTGTTCTGAAGTTCATTCCTGCCCAGAGACTTTGCCACCAAAGCCACATGGAGAGATCCCACTCCATAGGACTTCAGAAATGCAAACTACCATTGCTCCTCTCAGTAGAAGTAGCTGAGGTTACCTAACCATCCTTGCAAATGGTTTTTTTCCCATGTTTCTCATCCCTCAAAAAGTAGCTTAGCCTTTGACCGGGTTTTTGAGTTTTTCCACTCTTGCTGGAGGAGCAGAAGGGGTTTAAATCCACAGGCCATTCCTTCTCCTGGTGCAGCTCCTGCTGCTTGGGTCATGCCAGCCCTCCCTGCCAGGATGAAAAGCACTTTTGGAGCCTCCTTTGGGCGCCAGCTCCAGCCACCTCTGAGCTGGATGGAGCCATGGGGCAGCTGAAGAGGGGAGAGAAAAGGGACCCTGAGCTGGCAGCTGCGAATTCCAGCCTTGGGCAGCCCCACCTTCCTCATCCCGCTGAGAGGATCAGGAATTTGCTGTGGCCATAAAGCTCTCTGTGCGCATTTAGTCCCCCTGACCCTCGTGCCAGCCCTGCCGAGACACTCAGGAAGCAGGGTGGGATGTCCTGAGGATGGCTCAGGTTTCTGTGGAGGAATGGGTCTGCAGGTGGGGCCAGGGTGAGCACAACTGGTCCCTGATGTGGGCTCCATATCCCTGCAGCTCCCTGGGGCATGGCTTGGAGCTGAGTTCCACAAATCACTGCTTTGGGTGTGCAAGACACGGGTCTGAGGCTGACAACACCCTGGGTCAGCCCCTCCTGCAGCCCTACCACCCCAAAAAGGAGAACTTGTGTGCACAGGCACTTCAATTCAGGTTAGAAATGTGAGCTAGGGTGGGTGTTAGCCCCAAACAACAACATTTCATGGGCAGCTTCTGCAGCAGAAGTCAGAAATCTGGAGCGCAGGCTCTGCCATTGCAGGTTCTCCTGGAAGGTCTATCGGAGTCAATGAGCCTTGGGTTGGATCTCATTGCAAAAAGATAATCAAATACCATATTAACTCTTAATTTGGAACCGCATATTAAATTAGAAGCTCACATTAACCTGGAACTGCATTTATGTAACGAGAAGATTTAAACTCTATGTATCATGAAGGTGGGAGAACTCCTACCCAAAGCTGTTCCCAGCAGCCCTGGATCCTGGGGCCAATCTACCTGCACTGCATTTCCACCTATTCCCCAAGCCCGAAACCTGGGATTTCCACTGGGACAGATGGATGTGTGGAAAATAACGCCATCTCATCCTTACCAGTGTTAATCTGTCAAGAACAGAGGGCTGCTAGGCTCCAACCAAAGCCAAGAACTGAGAAATCCCATAGGATATTTAGGATCTGCACTGGCATCACAAACACCCTCTCCCAGCAGCGCACCAGTTCTGCAACACAGATATAATTTTTTAAGAAAAAAATTAAAAACAAAAGGAATTCAGTCCTTGTTGGGATTAAAGTCCAACACCACTCAGGTCTGAGCATTTCAAATATTGCAGCCTTTCAGTCCCATGTTTGAGGCTGCCTCTAGCTGTGAGCTTTATTTATTTCCTTCTCTGAGACTGTTCTGCTCTGTGCTAAATCCATCTCCTGACCACCTGGAGCGTTCGAGAGTCTTGGCTGTGTTGCTTGTCTGTTTAGATAGACTGCAAGTAGAGCTGGTCAAAAAATTTTGACAGAACAGTTTTTCGCAGGAAAACGCAGTTCTCTCAAAATCGAAACAGTGCACAGGAACATGTCAATTCTGACAAACTTTTTCACATTTAAAGTGTCAAAACAAATAATTTTGATTTTCCCTCGTCATTTCAGTCATATTGAAATGTTTAATTTTGAGGAAATAAACACATTATTTTTGTTTTGTTTCAATTAATTTGTTTTGACATTTTTATGCATTGTGTATTGTGTTGATGTATGTTTAGAAAACACTATAGATTGCATAAAACATTTGATGCCTTTTATTTTATTATATGTGTTATCATACAATGTTAAATATTTCCATCTTAGTGCTTCAGCACCACAGGAACAGAAGATACCAATGATTTCAAATTATTATTGCTTTTAAATTTTTAGGTCATAAGAGATCATGATTCTCCTTCATGCTGAAGTTTAAAAAAACCCAAGCACATATCAAAAGGCAGGAATTTCCCAAGGAAATTGTCCATTTTCCAAGCAGCTCTGTCAGCTCAATGACAGCATAGCACAGCTCCTCTCCCCTCTGCACATCAGAAAACCAACTCCTCTACTTGTTAAAGAAAAAAAAAACAACAAAAAAAAGAAAGCGCAGATTTTCTCACAGTGGAATTTGCGTGCAATGTTTTCGTGAACATCAGGGATTTAAAAGTCTGAATACCATTGACCTTCTGGGACCTTTGGCTTCCAAACCACTTATGTATTTTTAAAAGATATCCCACCTCCTTCTTGGAAGTCTACCTGATTTTTTTTTTTTAATTTTTTTTTCTTGTTTGAAGCCACATTTCTGCTCCTCTGTGCATAGCAGAGGGGAATCACTACCTGTGAATTTCTGCCGCCACGGCTGTGTAGGTGGTGGGAAAAGCAGGTTGAAAAGAAGGGCAAAGCAAGTGGCAAACAGGAGGGCGAGAACAGCGGCACGGAGCTGAGCCTGGAGTGAGGCAACTCCATCGATTCCTCATTTCAGGAAGGAAAATGTCCCCAAGGGTCCCTGTGCAGCCACAGGTTCAATCAGAGATGGAGGCAGGGCTGGGTGGCTGCAGGGCATAGAGCTCATTTTAACCTGGAGAGAGGCAGAGCGTGGCCATGCGTGACCGTTCTCCTTCCCTCTCCTCCTTTTAGCAGGGTCAAAGGAAGTCCCAACACGCGATAAGGGCTGCTCCTTCCCGTGGGATGTTGCCTTAAGAATTTCTGGCTTTTAATCTTCATCTATCTGTAGGTTTGGAGTGTAGTTCTGGGCTTCATATAAAATGCTAAAACCTCTGTTCCCAGCACCTTTAGCCAAAACAATTCCTCCGAGTGGAAATCCAAGGGCACTTTGCTGCCTCAGAGCCCCAAATACATAAACAACAGCAAATTGTGGGGAGCAGGCTTGGGGTGGGTGACATCACCTAAGGGTGTGATTGGAGAATTAAGGCCCAATATGTTAATACAACAGAACTTATAAAAGGTGAACAGCTCATGACTCGGTGTCCATTTTTGGGTGTAGCCTCCCATGGGGCTTTTGTTTGTCCTGAATGTACCTTAAAAGCCTTTATTAAATTCGTCTGCTTTTTATTCTCCTAACCTTGCCTTGGCTTCTGGTTCAGGTAACCCTGTTTGGGCATCAGGAACACTCAGCACCCTCGGAGAGAGGGATCCATCCTCATCACCTCTCCCAGGGCGAGCACAGTTGTGCAGTGGGAACAAAAAACACCATCCCCAACTTCTGAGGGTCTGTTTACAGTAGCAGAGGGGCTGTTCTATCTGCTTTTCCTCCTAACGGGACACGCCTGCAATGCCAGGCTCCACGGTCGGAAATCTGAATTCCCGCACGCAGCTGCTGGGAGCGCACCTCGGAATGCAGATCTGCCTGGATGTGTCCTCGTGCTCCAGCTGGCCTGTCACTACGGATTACAGCTCTGGGCTAATAGTGAGCACTGCTGGAGCCTCAGACTTCCATTAAAAGCTGATGTTTCCACCTCCCCGCCCCACAAACAGCTCCACGCCGTCCCAGCCGGCGTTTCTGCGAGTGCGGCCTCATCTCTGGGGTGGGGAAGGAGCAAAGTGCCTCAATTTGTCTCTGCATTAGGCAACAATGGAACAAGTCGAAGGCAGGAAAGGAGGTTTGAGGATGATCAATTTTGAAAACTGCGGATAATTTACTTGAAAGTTGATGTCATCCCTTGTCAGCAGCACATCTGTAATACTGGAGCCCCACCCCTCTGACAGCACCAGCACAACCGAGCATGGAATGACCCTCTGGATGAATCCTTGAGGGAAATGCTCCGTTACTCCAAGTTATTGCAGAGTGTCTTTGGAAAGGAGGAACGCTCCTGCAGGGAGAGATTGCCCATCCGTGCCAGACACTGCGAATCATTAGCCCTTCATCGCCAGAGGGACCGAGGGCTGCTGACAGATCCAAAAGAATTGGCGTGGACACTTGACCTTTCCCCAGCGCCAGGAGGAAATCACTGACCAGGAAGAACAGCACATGCTCGGCCAAGCTCTACAAAGGGAGTCAAGAAGGTCTGGAGGAATTCAGAGCTGTTTGCAAAGCAAACGCTGCAGCCCCAGCACAACCTGTGCCGTTGGCCGGCGCTGCCACCGCTCGTGGGCAGGCCGAGGGTGACTTCCAGTTTGGCAAGTGCCAGGTGCCATCACAGCTCCTCCTGCTCCAAGGGAGACGTTCAGAGTGAATGCCTGCAAGACTTTCACGGGAATGCTGAGAGATTCACACCTCCGTGGGCTGGGGGAAGGACAGGACACGCTGAGTGGTGCTTTACAGCTTCCCCAGCACGGTGTCCTGCCAAAGGGAGTGACAGTCCCCTCCGCCAGCCTGCGCACGTTGCCCTGCTAGAACTCCTCACCCTGGATGGATCCTGCACGCCTCTGCAGCTTCCCAAAGTGACTTTGAAAGCAATCCAGAGCAGGCGTCACATTTGTGCCTTCAACAGCCTGACTCTCAGAAAGATCCTGTGCAATCAGCTGGCCAAACCCAAATCTAAAAAACACCTCCATGGCTGGTCATGATTAATTAATTCTGCCTCGACATTCCCCAGGGCACCTAGCAGCTAGTCAGAGCTGCCAGAGAGAGAGACACTGCTGTGGGAAAGGATAAACAGACTTTCCTCAACTGCAGACATGGAATTAGATAATAAATAGCTGGCTAGATAAATAATTTTGTATGAGTGTTAAATTAAAAGCAGAACAGGAATACAGCTGGCGTATCCCTGTGAAATCAAAGGTGTTTGGAAGGAGTTTCCAAAGAAGGGTATTTAGAGTCTGCTGTGCTCATGAAGACACAGCCTGAAGTTATCTATCATGGCTAATGTGACTGTTTACAGTGACAGACAGCTATTCTTGGACATTTTATTCCTGGTAGAACATCCTCAGACCAGAGCAGCTCAAGGAAACTTCCTTCTAATTTACACCTCAGTTTTGTCCCTCCTCCTGTCACAGCAGAGCACAGGGACCTGCTGGGTCCCCTCACACACATCCCAGTCCTGGAAGCCTTTGCTGCCCCCTTGGCCCCTGTATCCATGAGGAGACAAGTCCCACCTGGCAGAAATATTGATGTTCTCCTCCTGAGACATCCAGTTCAGGCTCTGTTCCCATTGCAGTGAGGTTTCTGAGCGTGCAGGGGCTTCCTCTGCCTTCTTGCACCTTTGTCCAGAGTCTGAAATCAGTTCAGATCATCCCTTCCCTCCCTCTTTGCAACTTTTCCTTCACCCACCTTGCTCCTCCTTTCTCCATCCCAGCAGGCACAGCCAAGCCACGTTGTTAACACTTGCCACTTTGTTAGTAATCTTCTCTAGGAGGAGCAGGGGAGAAAAGGAGGAAAGTGTGCCAAAAATGGAGAGTCAAGAAAGTCGAATTAAAGGAGGAGTAGCAAAGACTTGAAGGTGTGAATGAGAAAGTGCAGGAGGAGAAGGAGTATGAGAAAAATCTAATGGGTGAGAAAGAGATTTATAATTAATCCCCAGGCTGGTGAGATAGCAGAGAATGAAGTCAAGACCGCACTCTTCTCTATATGTTTCTGCTCCTGATTTACTTTGACTTCAGACAGATCTTTTTACTTTCTCCTTTTATCTCCCATCACTCTGGACCCTTTGAGTATCTGTTATTTGAGGTAGGAATTGTCTTTAACCGTGCGCAGCATAAAGGAAACTGCAGTCATAGGCACTACAGGATGCGAGACATTGTTTTTAACACATCCTAAAATTAGGCTCAGAAAAGTGCTCGGGGATTGTCTGCCAATGTTTATTAACTCAGATTGAATTCATTAGATAGTTACTGTCAAAAAATGGGATGGGAAGAAATTAAAAGAATCAAAGTACATGACTGTATTATTTCTCAACTTAAATGCTTCATGATGGGATGTTTATAAAGTGGATCTAGAAAGAAACGATAAAAAGCCCCAACCAAAAGTGAAATAATACGATTAGGAAAAAAAAGGAAGTTATGCATTTATGCAGAATTTAAAGTTTTGAAGTGATTTTCTACTCTCTTTTCCTTCTAGTCTCAAATATAAAATCTTTTCATTCTTCCCCCGCCACGCTAATTATATTTAAATACCTAAAAGTATTTTTTCACCTTCATTTTTTCTTCCAGAACTAAACTGATGGAAAAAAAAAAAAAAAAGAGAGAGAAGTCATTATTCACCTATTCCTACCAGGAATTCCAATAACTGTCTGTCAGATCTTCATAACAACATGAGGGATCTCAGCAAGGCTGAGTTTCTCCGAGTTCCTTAAGCTGACGACTTTCAGAGTCCTTTTCTCTCTTCTAGTCTAAATCTGCATTCAACAGAGAACTTAAAATGAAATAATTAGATTTACAGCAAAATAAATGAGCAAAGCCTTCTATCAAAAATGAGTGAAAAGATCCCAGGAAATAATCTGAGAGTGGATTTACTTTTTCCATTAGAAATTGCCATATGCTGCTGGTTTATTTTAAGACAGTGACACCATCCCTTTTTCACCCTCTATTTCTCTGAATTCTTCCTTTTCACTTCTCCTGGCTCTCCTTTTTTTTTTTTTTGAGCACCACAGAACCAAACAGGCATGAAGTCCCTACAGAAAATTGGAATGTGGTATTTCCAAGTGCCTATGAAATTAAGCCAAAAAAAAAAAAAAAAAGGCAGCAGAGCCCCCTCCATCAGCCATCCCCCGAAAAACACTCCAAATGAGGCACTCAGGGATGGGAACAGCCTGTTCCAGGGATCCTGCTCTTCAGGCACTGTCTGCACCCATTTTTGTGTCTCGTTTCTCCAGCACAGGACCCTGCTCACAGCAGCCTTGGTCTCAGAGGTATTTAGGGAAGCATCACCTGCTCAGCTTCCTGCATCCACAGGATTTAAAGAAAATTAGGCATGTGTATAGAAATTAAACCTCTAAATCTCTCTGGGTGTTTCCACATTGCCAAAGATCTTAGCTCCCTGTGTTAGTTTGCTCTTGGGGTTGCTCCAGAAGGAAACAAGCTTCCCCTCAGAATTAACCCAGTTCTGGGTATATTTTGCTTATTCACATCAGTGTTGGGCAGTGTGAGCAAGCACAAATCCAAAAAATCACAAAATGACAAAAAATTGTCATTTTCCACAGTCTTTCTGCACTGTCCACAGACCCTTCATGCTTGAACACCCCTCATGTGTGGCATGGAAAATGCATCCTGAGCTTCTTCATACCAAAACACTGCCTTATTGAGCTGGGAATCAGTCCTCATATCCTTTCAAGTGCCTAGAATTTTAAACTCAGACCTAAAAATAAAGTCCAGAGTGTGTCTCAGCTCTCCTGCTGATTTCCTTTTCCCCAGCTCCAGATGTTACCGATGGAGGTGTGGAGAGCAGGGCAAGGGCAGCAGAGTGTGTTTGTCCCCAGCCCTGCCATCCACCACGGCCACTGCACCCGAGGGAGGGTCGTGCCCGAGCATCAGAGTGTCCCTGGTCTGTGAGACACGGAGGGTTTGGGGACTGCCCTTCACTGGTGTCAAGGCTTTACAGAAGAGCTGCCCTGGAGGAGCAGCACTGAGAAAAAAAAAAAGCACAGCCACAGACAAAAACTGTCTTCAAATTTAACGAAGTCATGAGAAGCACTGCAGGAGGAGCCGCTGGTAGGAAGGACTTATCAGCCTCTTTTGCTCTTCTTTTTAATGCATTCTGCTTTATCATTAATTGTTATTTACTGCAAATGCTGAAGTTGGTGAAAAGATTAATACAAAGCAGAGCAGCCTTGATTCAGCATTCTTAACGCACAATGAGTGTGTGTCTGTGTGCGTGCACTTGCAAACTTCATTTTGTGTTTTGTGTGTGTAAAATACCCACTTCTGTGTGCAAGGGAGGGGAACAGATGCATTTAGCATATTCTTCTTCCCTTATCTATTCCAGTAAAGCCAGTGGTCTTAGGCAATGAGAAGAGAGATTAATTCAGGCCCGATTTCTGAAGATGGAGCCATTTTGCTGGGGCGGAGGGGAGGCAGATGCAAACCAGTGCTGCTTTTGCCCAGCACTGGAAATATAAAGAGTCAGCAGTGCTGACTAGCAGTCTTTGGGGGGTTATATTTCCTGAAGGCAGGGGTTGCCAAATTCTTTAAAAAATCCAGATTTTCCCTCCTGACAAACTTGGTTCCCAGTTCCCCGGGTAGTTCCCATCCGCTGTGCTGCAGCACTGAAGGGGTTCAGCTCTTGTGCATGGAAACACCTGCATTTAAAAAGTGCTTCTGCAAAGCTCCCAGCCTAAGTGACCTGCCCAAGGTCATATATAACGTGTCAGTGACAGCCCCGTGATTGAACTATCTCGTACAGCGCTGCTTTATTCACGCAGGGCTGCTGCATCCCAAAACAGCCCCTGCTGCCTTCCCCTCCTTATCTCATCCTCCTAGGAGACACATCTGTCCTGTGCTCCGTAAACCATAATATACCTGTAGTCTTTTATTCACTATCTGTCAGCGGGCAGTTTTATTACAGATCCCTGAATTATCCAGCCTAGGCTACAATCTACTTATTCCTGCCAGCCGTTCTCGCTTTCGACCCTCACCTCACCTTTCAGCCTTGTCAGTGTTTTAAGGCTTTCAGGTACTTGAAATGCAGGGACAATTCTGATTCTCAGGGGAAATCCAGCAGAATTTCACCGAGGCCAGCCTCCTGGTCTCCCTCTCTTTTCTAAATGCAGATGGTTGGAAATCAGAAGCCAGCACTGGTCTCTGCAGTCCCATTTGAACCAATCCTTCAAGAATACTAACTCACAGCTGCCATTTTAGAGCTCTGATCCCCATTCTTGCCATCCATAAAATTTTATTCCCCTCCTTTCTCTGCTCCTTTCATCAGAAATCAATCTTCCAATAACGCAGGTAAATTGCAGTCCTACCTTATAGGGTTTTTGGGTTTTTTTCCATGCATCTTTCTGGTGCAATTTTGCAGAACAAAAGCTCCCTTGTCCATCCTTCTCCTTCCCAGCCCAGGCCTCGAGCACAGTAATCATCACACCTCCACAACACCTCACCGGCACATTTGCACCTGCAGCTCAAATCCCTCTCTTGTTTGCAATCCAGGAAGCACAGGGATAGTTTGTCCCGATGTGGCAATTTGTCTGAGCATTCACACCTGCCTCCCCAGTGAACTTTGTGTTCCCACCAGCCAGCTCCCTGCTCCCTCCTCCCAGTCCTGCACTGTCAGAACTTTATCCCATCTACTGATGTGTTTTCCTCACAGCCACCAGCTGTCCATCCTGCCCACCCTTCTGAAGGAAGCCCTGCTTGATTACCTCAGCTAGAGATGCTCGTGGCTGCTGCAGAAATGGCCCTCAGCAAGTGTCACCTGTTGAAGCTGAACTCTCCTGTCTGTACAGCAGCTTTGTTTTCTCTTCAGCAACAGCAAAAGGATGGCTGATGGGAAAAGAATATTAAGGAGAAAGGCACAGTCCCCATCCCTCCTGATGCCTTAAGGATTTTTAGCTTCTATTTTTCATGTGTCTGTAGTTTCAGTGTGTAGCGTTGAGCTCCACATAAAGTGCTAAAAACCTCTGTTCCCAGCATTTTAGACAAAACAATTCCTCTCAGTTGAAAAACCCAAGGACACTTTGCTGCCTCAGAGCCCCAAAATCTGTAACCAAGAGTGAACTGGGGGAAGAAGGTTTGGGGTGGTTGACATCATCACCTGAAGGTGGAATTGAAGAATTGAGGCTGATATGTTAATGGACAGAACTTATAAAATGTGAAGACCTCATGACTCTCTGTCCATTTTGGGTGTAGCCTCTCAAGTAGGCTCTGTCTGCCCTGAATGTACCTAAAGGCCTTTAATAAATTAATCTGCTTTTTTATTCTCCTAACTTTGTCTGGCCTCTGTTCCAGGTAATCCTGTTCAGGCATCACTCCCACCAGCATGGTGTTGGTGGATGACCCTGGCAGGAGTCAGGACTGTGCCCAGCACGAGGCAGACAGGGGGAGTCACCTCAGGACCCCCAGGTGGATGGGACTGTGGCACTGGGGAGAAAATGTGGGGAGAGGACACAGCTCCACAGCTGATCTCTGTCCACTGTGCCACTCCTAGCAGGCTGCTCTGGTTAAATCTCAAGGTTCCATGCACCCACCTATCTGTGTCGCAGCCTCCCTGCATCAGCTTGGGCAGATTCCTTCAGGTGACATCTTACAAACCCCTTGGAGGCTGATTTTCCAAATGTTCCCCATATCCCACAGCAGTATTTAAGGTCCTGTATTCTAAAATGTTCAGCTACCTTGCCACTAACTGTTTCCAAAATCTGTCAAGGCAAAATTGCAAACTGAAATGCTTCTGCTAATGGGATTTGAATTGATCTCGGAGCCTTGTGCTGCATTTCCTCTGGTACTGAGTAGAGGTGACGACATTCCCTGTTTCTTTCCCTTCTCCTAGGCCCTTGGGCACAGGGAGCTTGTATCCACACAAAACCTGGTGCTGGGAGACTCCAGGCTCATGCCAGCTCTGCACCATCCCTCAGATAAGAGTGCTGATAGAGGAAACTGAGCTGTGCAGCTCAGGGTCACTGCTGCCGCCTCTAACCACCCGTTTTATGTCCTACTTCAATATCTACTGTAATCACTGAAATTACTTTTGTGGGAGTTGACACAGAAGAAGAGATTGCTGGATTGATATTCTGTCTGGCATTGATGAAAACCTTTTTATAATACCTTAATCCAGCACCCACAGAAGCAATTTGCTAATCTCTTGCTGACTTAGCTTCCAGCGGGATCGACCATAGCCAGTCACATTACCTGGCCAACCATATTATGTTCTTTTTATGCACAGAGAAAATGTCCTTCCTGACCCCAGAAGATGGTCAGCTTTTGCTTTGAAGCCTGAGATCTGATTACCATTGTCCCAGATTGCAGGGCTGCAAATGCTATTAATTGCTACAAAGTTACGTAGCCTTTTACACTTCAAATCCATGCGGACTTTCATCTCGGCGACATCCTGCAGCAGGGAATTGTGTGCCTTCACTATACACTGAAGAAAGGACTACTTCCTTTTAATTTGCTTTAAAAGTTGTGCCCTTTAATTTTGATGTGTCCCCTTGTTCTTGTATCATCAAAGTGTTAAAATGCTTCTGATCACTTTTCATTTTAACCTTCATATACCTTTGTGCTGGAACCCGAACGTCCCTCCTCACTCCCAGCTTTCCCAGACAAGATAAACTATTATTTCCAGGCTTCCCTTATTTAACTTGTTAATATTTGTAAAGCAATTTAAAATGTATTAATATGGTTCAATTATAATATCGCCTCTATTTTCCATCCTTCCTTTTAATGTCTCAAGTGTCCATCTAATTTGCCATCAATCTCCATTGATTCTCCCTCTGATGATATGTTAGTCTTTATAATATCCCGGGGAATATTTCTTCTGCCTTCCTGATCAGCATTTTGGAACAAAGCAGCTGAATGCCGATGGATCATAAACATGATTCACTCTGCACTCAGCGTGTGTATGGATTTGCTGTTGCTTAGGCTTTGATCCTGGAAATCAGTTTCATTATGTCCATGGCGCTGTAATTAAAAATTTGTCTGTGCGATTCCAATTTCAGGACCAGGGTCTTTGTGGTTGTGATTGCACTGGGTTGGTGGCACTTGAGCCCAGGTGTGAAAATAAATCCATGTTTGATAAACTTTGAGCAACATCTGAGCACTCAGGGACACATCCTGAACAGCAGAGCCTTTGAGACAAGAGGTGTGATTTAACATCTGTCCAGTCACAAAGAGGGGAGAGAATTGAGCCACGGTTACTCACCCCTTCTCTTTCCCATAGAAAGCTGGGAGACACCCAAGGAAATTATTAGAACTAAAATCTCCCCCCCAAAAAAATACTTCTGCAGATGGCTCATATCTTATTCCATTATTGCAGAATGTTATGAAAACCCAAAGCATGAAAGGAATCAGTGCAGAAATAGTCACAGACAGGATATTCCTTGTGGCACTGCAGATGACAGTCCTCAGACAAATACTGACTTTGCATGTCCCCAAACAGCTGAAAGGTTATCCCGGGAGTGACAGCGCTCATCCATGTCTTTCTGATCCCTTTAGTGTCCTGCTGTTGTGGTTAGAACACTTCTCAGTTTTTCCCAGTCTTAACAAGGCCCAATCCAGCTCCATCAGCAAAACATATCCCTCCTTCATCCTTCATCCTCCAGCAAATTCCCTGAGCAACGCTTCCAGTTCCAATCAGTCACCTTAACTCTTCCCTCCCAAGAAGCAAGGAAAAGGATTGATGTGCATTTATCTCTAATTGCACATAAAGGGTTTTTTCTAAATATTTCTAGAAGTCAAATTTCCGCTCATCAGTTACTTAAGGTAAATATTGTGGAAAAATCCTAATTGTTCTCTTTTCCCTGGTTGACCAGATTTATCTATGCACTGGCCTAAAACATGGTCCATCATTTTCAAATACTTTACAGTTCACGTTTAGGAGAGTGGAAATGGCAGATAAACACATTATCAGCATTCTCCAGCATAAAACAGCAAAGCCTGGAGTTGTTTTGCAGAAGCAACTCCGAATTTGGACGACATGACAATAAGCAATTCTAGAAATAGCTGCTGGTCTTAAGGCTATGTTACAAGGATCCTCGTTGCTGCTTTCTTCTCTCTGTTCACCATTCCAGCACAAACACTGTGCTGTCTTTGTTAGTTCTTTCCTTTGACTTTCGCAGTGTTTCTTGGGCATTCTTCGGTCTCAGCTTGTACCTCCTAAGCTCTTGCTGCTCCCTCAAAACGCACCTTTGATTCTGCCTGCAAACCTCGCCCAGCACGGAGCGGTGTGGGAAATGGCTGGAATGACTCTCCTGTTCCAGGTGGGGAGGTGGCCTGAGCCAGGAGGGACCCAGGGCCACATATGTACCCCAGCATATGTCTGAGGGCTCTGCTCACCCGCTCACCATCTGTACCTGCCTGAAGAGCAGCCACACGCCAAGAGCAGCCCGGCTGCTCCAGCACCCCCACCCTGCCTCGCTGGTGTCTGCTCCACTGATCCCAGAAGTCCAGCTAAGGACTCACACCTGCTCATCCTGGTCCTCCTGCCCACACTGAATCCCCAGCCTCCTCCCTAAGGTTCATTCTTCTCCCATTTCTGTTCGTTCTTCCCTCATTTGTTTTAATTTCTTTGTCATTTTCTACTAACCCTTTTTATTTATTTTTCTGGCCCTGCAGCCTCCCCTGGAACACGCTGTCTGCACGACACTATGGTTTTAAAGCTCACCTTCCCTGTCTCCCGCCCTGCTTAGCAAGTCAGCATCCACAACTGCAAGGATAAATTACCACCGAGGTCTCCAGCACGAGCAATGTATCTGACAGCCACACACGCAGCTCGGGCAGGGTAAAGAAATGGCTAAATGGGATCGGTTGTGCCGACTCAGGACTTCTGGCCAAAGCTGCATCCAAACCCATGATGGACACAGCGGAGTCTAGAGCACAGGCCAGGTTCTAAATCACGCTCTAAATCAAAGCCTAAGAAAGAGATCCTCACTCACCACGGAGCCAGTTAACAGCCCTGGCTTTGACAGGCTGCGATGATTTACAGCCACAGGCTGGGAGCTTTGCACAGGAACTCACTGGACAACATATTCCGGCTGTAACAAGCAAAGATATGAAAGTCCCGGCCAGAAGAAGACCTGTCGTGAGGTTCCAGGATGTGTCTGCTCTAAACACCCAGGGAAAAGACATGCTTCCTATAGGATAGCTGTGAGACAGGTCCCAGACACGAACAGACCACAAGATCCAGAGCTACTCTCCTGGAAATCGGGAGTACAGAGAACGGATGGGAGTGAGAGCTCCCTCTGCTCCTATACTCTGGTTGGATTTCCAACCAAAAGCCCTGGAGCAAATTATTGGGGTTTTGTTGGTTTTCTGGAGCTTCTCTTAGGTGCAAGAACCTCTCACAGCTTGGTTTGCAGCTTGGTTTGTGTCAGCCCAGAGCTGACTTTGCTGTAATCCATGACCCTCTGGGAGGGAAGTGTCTCTGCGATGGAAATTGTCCACTGAATGGTGCCCACTGCTAACACACACACACAGAATTGTCTTAAAGCTGCACTGGTGCTTCTGGCACCTCAGTTTGTACCTCTGCCCAGCATTTCCATCCCCACTACAGTGAACAACTACAGCGTGTGCCTGGCAGAGGCAATTCCCTCCATCCTCTCCTGCAGGCCACCCTCTGAAACTGGTTTAGATCCTTCACTCCTCTCTGACTTACTCTTATTCCTATTACCAATGGAAGAGGTGATCCATCAGCAGTGCAACTGGTTGTTTTTCAGGAACAGGAGCCAGGAATCACGTGAGTGAGAGTTCTGGCACTGGAGAATGCTGTGCCAACTCCCAGAGCCATGCCACCAGCACCAGAGCCACCCTGGGTCCCACTGTCACCCAGCTCTGCAGAGGACACAGCAGCAGCTCTGTGCAGAGCTGAGCTCTGCCAGCTGCGCCGTGCAGGCAACAATAAAATGGATGTAGAACACATGACTTGAGAAGAACAAATAGCAAAAATAAATAAGCATCTTTCTCCTGTGAAGCTGCTTGCAGGTCCTGCCTCAAGGCTGCAAGCAAACAGCTCCCTGAGCAGGGGGCTGCAAACGTGGTGTTAAACTCTCCAGCCCAGGCTCGGGGGAATCCTGGGCCTGACTCTTGGTTTCTTTTTGAAATGACATCTTCATACCCGGTTTATGCCACCTCCACTTGGGATGTGATCCAGCATTCCTGAAATAAATTTGATTCCTTCAATAGCCTTCAGCTCAGTCTAAATCAGCTGCTCCTCTGATTTCTGCTCTTTCTTCTATTCCTCCCTCCCACTACTCCTAGGACTTTTCCTTCCCTGGCACTGTACAGCTAGATCATCAAGCCAGCAACAGCTGTCATTGCCTACTCCAAACCCTGGCAATGTCACCTCATCTGTCTGCTCCAGCTCTGCCCATCTCTCTCCAGACAGAGCTACCCAGTAGATATATCCAGTTTCCTTCCCCAGGTCTCTCTGCTTGGTAACATTTCCCTTTTCCACACCAACTGCAGACATGAGCCCACTGAAGCCCTGGCCAGACGTGCTCCAGGCCCAGCAGAGGCACAGCAAGCAGGAAAAAACCTTCTCTGGTATCCAAGAACCCTTTGGGGTACCACATATTGCCACAAGGAGATGTTTTGCCCTGACTCAGCTCAGCACCATTCCCTAACTCAGCATCCTGCTTGGGCAGCCGTCTTCCAGGGATGAGGGAGAGCCACAGGACCAGACCCTGGTTCGTGGTTCTGCTTATAGGCCAGATCTCTGTGTGTGTGGATATTCTCCCTGTCTGAAAGGCTGCTCTGTGTGGCCTGGAAGGAAATGGGCCAAGGTCCTTACGGTTGTTAAAAATCTCATGATACTTTTGCAAGCGGGATGGTGTAAATCAAACCACTGGGCACAAGCTCCCTGGCTCCGGGTAATTTATATTCTGCCTCACTAAGTTCATCTCTGCACTTCCAATGCATGAAGTGATTTTTCACTTCCCCTGTAGTATTTGCTGGCACGGAAAAGCTGCTGGGCTCTGTCCCAGAAGTAGCTGCATTTCATCACCGGGTGAGCGATCCCTGCACGCACCGGGCCGGGTCTCCGCAGGCTCCGCTCGCCCCGCGGCTCCGGAGCGGGAGGACTCGGCCCGCACCCGCCCCGCCGCACCTGGGCTCCCGGAGCGGGGACCCGCCGGCACCGAGCGCCCGGCCCCGGCCCCTCTGCCTTCTCCGCGCCTGGGGATGCGGGAGGGGGTGCGGGAAGGGGTGCGGGAAGAGCTGCGGGCAGAGATGCCGGCAGGGGGGCGGGGAAAGATACGGGGAAGGATGAGGACAGGGGGGAGGACAGGGA
>VZTX01027092.1:119808-149607 GCA_013400915.1 Pardalotus punctatus | reverse complement strand
CGTTAATTTTTTCCTGCTTTCTCAACATCTCCGCATCAGCTGTATATAACGAGTCCGGGATAAAGTCTAGAAATCCACATCCATTCCTGGAGGTGGGCAGGGAGCTGGATCCCTGCAGATCCCTGGTTCTGGTGTCGGTTCCTGCCGTGCTCTCCTGAGCAATGAGCCCAGAGAAGGCAGTGGGGCTCCTGCCTGAGCAAAGATGGGAGAATTTGGCTTTGAACTATTTCTGTCACACAGACAACAATGATTATTGTCTGCTGGCAGACCCATTCCCACGTAGTGTTTAGCATCTGCCTTACACATACTTCCAATGTAGTAAACAGCGGAGGTTAGGAGGGAACACAGACACATTCCCCACCATTCCTTTTGGGACACCTTTTACCTAGAACAAGCCAATTCACCATATGTTCCTCCTCTCCGAAGTTTTAATGCAGACTTTAGTCGGCCTCATATTCCTGTTCTTGGAGGCTTGCACAGCCTCCTCACTAGGCCCTATGGAAAGAGGGGAAGAGGAGAAAGGTCAGAGGGGGATGTTAAACAACTCTGACACAAGTGACATCATCTCCCCAGTGCCTACTCTGTCCTTTTGGATCAAAGGAGTTTGCAAAGGGAGTGCTACACTCTGAGGTTGGGAAGGTTTTGCTCTGAACCAGGCTAAGACTGAAGCGAAGCCTTGCATTGTGTATTTTAGCCTTAGATGTGTGTGTGGTTCCGCTCACACACTCTCACACATCTTAAAAAGCAACGTAACTCCAGCACAGCTCTTCCCATACTCCCAGGCTCCAGCTCTTGATCAGAGAAGGCATGATGGGTATGGAATTGCCACCGCTCCCCCAGCCATTTCCCTGCTTCCCTCTCTGCTGCTCGCCTGCCTTTCCAGTACCGAAATCATTCCCGAGTCCTGGGAACGTGCAAAGAGCCGTAAAACAAACACAGGCACACCAAATGTAGCAGGGTTTTCTGCTGAGTTGCAAAGGGCTTTGGAGTCAGACAAACCCCAAATCAATGCCTGGAGCCAACTACAAGGGAGAAAACTACACTGGAGCAACAAACCACCTACTGCGAGCCCTGCAAGGAAGACAGCATGTGTGTGCACATGTGAACGTCTGAAGGTTTGATTTACATAATAAGAATATCAATGCAGCTATTTCTGCACGTTCTAGTGTGTGTGTGGATCCTGACTGCGCGGCTGAGCGTGCAGGAGCTGCGGGGCCGCAGAGCTCGGAGCGGTGTTTGCACCCACGGGAGAGCGAGTGCGAGGAGCTGTGTCTGAGCACGGGGTGGGCTTGTGAGTTCCACAGCGTGTACTGGGTGTTCTTGGTGTGTGCATGCTCCAGGGAGACCACGGTGGCTTGTCTGTGGTGTGTGGGAGGGAGAGAGTCCGGGGCTGGCTGTCTGCTACTCACAGGCAGAGCTGATCGATATTTTTCTTTTATAGGGGATTTTTTTAAAGAAACCTTTCACGTTCCTTACACCGAAGGTACATATCCTCCTTACTCGCTCCCTCCTCCTCTCACTCTCCCCCCCAAATACTTCTCTACAACTCCTGGGAAAGCAGCTTTCCTGCCATTAACAAATTATTATGATGCAGCCAGATGAGCAGCCAGAGTTGAGCATGAAGGACCCTTCTGTCCTGCCTAGTGCAGATGTCAATCACACGGCTAAATTCAAACACCAATTCTGCCAGCCTTTCATCTGCTGCTGGGTTCCCTCCGTGACCAGGAGACTGCATCCGAGAACTGGCACCTCCTCCCCTTCCCCACTCCCAGACACCAGCACGGGGGGCTCTCCAAAGCCAAAACGCACGCACCTATAACCCCCCCTCCCCTCTTCGGATCGTCCCTGGGGCTTTAGACCCGGGCTGTGCTGGACCCCGGGGATGATGCAATGGCGTGGAGATGCCCTCCGTCCCCCGATTCCACAAAGACTGGGAAAAGGCAAAGTTATGCTCCACACCAGCCTCGCAAGCAGCACTGAATGCTGAGCGGGGAAAACCCGTCTCCAGCGCCGTGGGGTGCAGCTCCCCGCCATCGCTGCCCTCCCCCGGCTCTGCCGCTGTCTCCCATCCCCGCTGGAAGTCGCGGCAATCAGCCCAGTGTGGGATTCGAGGCGACAGACTTTCCTTTTCCTCCGCGATTTGCTTGTCACTTGCGAAAGCGGAGCAGTGGATTAAGTGGAGATGACACCATCTCCTTGGGGACGGTCCCCCCCCGCTCCGGGATGTATCGATACTCCAGAATACAGATGGATCCTGGCTGTCTCCCACCCCCGCCGGCACCGCCGCCGAGCCGCCAGCCCAGCCGAGCCGGGGTTGAACCCCAATTGCCGGGCATCCTGCGGGGGTCTGCGTCTTGCCCCAGCACAAACCAGCGCTCCCAGTCTTCCCAGCGCCCGAATCTCGGCCCCTCGCTCAGCACCACGCAGGCAGAACCGCTAGCGGGGCTGCGGGACTTTGCCATCCATCCCCCCCCGGCACTCGGCGCTGCCCAGGGTGGGGGTGCGGGCAGGGGGCGGAGGGGCCGCGGGCGCGTTACACAACGCGCGGCAGGACGGGGAGCCGGCCCCGGGCAGGGGCAGCGCCGCAGCCGCAGAGCAGCGCTCCCTTACCTGATGCTAATGTCCCTCTCTGGCGGAGATCGGCTCGCCCGTGGGTTTTATTCGGCTCGGTAGGAACTTGTGGGAGAGCTTCTCTGTCCAGCTCGCATACTGGGTGCGGGGCTGATACTGCAGGCGTGAAAATCCTGGGGCTCTAGCAGTCCTTTTCATGCTCAGACAGAAAATCCCCTTCCTTGATCCAGATCGCGGGCATTAAGGGCAGAGGCAAAAAAAAAAAAAAAAAAATCCTTTTTCTCCCCTTCTTCCTTTTCCTTTTTCTTGCTTTTTTTTCTCCCCCTTCCTGTGCCCCCCCTCTCTTCTGCTGCTCAGTTCGTAGCCATCGGGGGAAGGAGCAGAGGCAGCAGGGAGAATGGAGAGGGGGTTAGAAATAAAAATGAAAAGGGCTCCAGGAGGGAAGCGAGAGGCTGGGCTTGCCACCGGGGGAGGGGCTTGGAGCGGGCTGGAGAGGATGAATGGGGAAGAGGAAAGCAGGGCGGAGCCCCAGCTTGGCCATTTTATTCTAAGAAGTGTTTTGTACATAATTAGAGAAGGGGAGGGGCCGGCGGCAAAAAGGAGGGACTTAAGCTCCGGCCAGACGGAGCCTGGGCCGTGGGATGGGAGGGTGAGACCGGGCAGGGCCGCCGGACGGGGCTGGGGGGGGATCGAAACTTGTCTGCCGAGGGGATTTGGGGAGGAGGCTGCAGCGGGGCCGGTTGCCATTCTATGCGGACCCCATCCATTTTTTAATTTTTTTTCCCTACTCCCACACGCCTTCAATTTTCTCCTCCGGGACCCGGGCAGCGCCGGGCTCGTTCGGCCGAGCCGGGGGCTGATGGAAGAGAAGGATGCTCCCAGGCTGGCGGCGCACTGGGGGGATCCCAGCTCTCCTCGGGGGGCTGATGCGGACCCCATCCATCCCATCCCCGCCGGCGGCACGGTTCAGCACCGCGGACAGCGCCGGCCGTGCCGGGAGAGCGGAGCGGAGCCGATCCGAGCTGAGCCGGGCTGAGCCGAGGCGAGCAGAACCGAGCCGAGCTAACCTCGCAGGCAGCGGCACAACTGCGCTCCCGGCCCCGCTGTGCCCCCGGGGGAAAGCGCCGCTGGGCTTGGGGAAATTTTGGGGTGAGGAATGGAAATGGGGCTGACTCAAGGGCATGACCCACCCAGCCAAATCTCAGCAGCTCCGCAGGGGCAGCCCGGTGTACGGACAGCGTTTAACAGCGCTGCGATGGGAGGTTTCCACACAGGGACTGCTAAGAAAAGCCAGTGGCTACTGGGATGGGCTGGGCTGGGCTGGGTTAGGCTGGGCGGGACTGAGCTGGGCTGTGCTGACAGAGGGAAAAAATCAGCCACCTAGTGCAGGGTATGTGGGGCAAGGAGGGCAAGGGGATCTGCCCTCCTTCCTGCAAGAACAGGCCCTTCTCTAGCCTGCAAGGACACTCTGTCCTTCTCTCACCCATCCCCTGTGGCTACAGAACATTGTCTTAAGCTAAATCTTCAGCAAATCTTTCCTAAGCAGAATTAGAAGCTGTGTCGTGAAACTCTAAGCTGCTCCGGCAGGGCGGGACCTGAGCTTATCTCAGTTATAGGGCACTCAAAGCTCCCGAGTTGTGTCTTTTCCCAAGTGTTTGTTCAGGCACAAAGCAAGTTCCTGGTGAGCCACCTCAGATTCTGTCACACTGGCTCAAATAAAAGGCTGAAATGATTCTCACAGACTTCCCTGATGCAAGGCCACAGAGGAAACTCCACAGCAGGGAAAATTCAGGGATCAGGTCTTATACAGAACACAAAAAAAAGGGCAAAGCCCTTGTTCAAACAAATAAGTGTTTTTGGGGGTTATCACTGGTGCATTCTTTCCTTGATGCTCTTGGCATTTACCAGAAATAGAGAGGAATCCTTGTGTCCTACATGAGGCTGTTTGAAATTAAACCGAAGGCTCCATGAACCTGCACCGCAGCCACATGGGGTTTGCCAACACAATCAACATATCAGTTCTGCGTGTCCTTCCTAACTGCACCTGGACAGGCTTGTGGGGTTTGGCCTAGCAGGATTTGCCACCATCCAGAATGGTATTTTATATCCTGTGAAGAGGGAGAGAAAAACCAGGTGAGATTATACTCTTCAGGCACCCAAAGGTCTCACAGGCCTAGGGAACAACTCCTCACCCAAGGGCTGGAGCTGGGCCAGGCTGGAGATCAGGGCAAGGTTCTTCCCCCAGAGGTGCTGGGCACTGCCCAGGCTCCCCAGGGAATGGGCACGGCCCCGAGGCTGCCAGAGCTCCAGGAGCGTTTGGCCAGCGCTGCCAGGGATGGACAGGGTGGGGTTGTTGGGGGGTCTGTGCAAGGCCAGGGGATGGACTCAATGATCATTGGGGGTCCAATTCAGGATATTCTGTGATTCCATGGTTCTGTGATAAATACTCTCTATGCAGTAACACCTCCTTCCAGAAAGTCAAAGTCAACCAACTCCTGGGACATGTGTCCCGCCTGGAAAAAAGATCTGTTATCAATATAACAAAAATATGATTACAAGAAAACATAAAACAAAACAAAGAGAGTCGTTTTGCTTATCGTTTTCCTGTCCCAGAATGTTTTCCCTGTTCCCCCCCAAATCACATGTGCTCTGTTGCTGTCTCTTTTCCCAAAGCTGTGACTGTCTCTGTATCAAAAGCGGATTATTTGGTGCATTGAGTATTCAACATGTTCTCTTACAGTATTGTTGTGTTCAATGAGCTTTGCTCATCTGAATGGACACTCACTGCATAGTCCACTGGTTTAATTTGCTGCTTTGGAAACCTAAGCAGGTTACAGCATATTTAGCTATGTGTCTGTTCTTATGTGTCAAAGATAAGGTTTCTGGATGCCATTTATAAAAACAAAATTATTTCACTTCAGTAGCTTTCTCTTTCCAGTGGTCTCTTCTTTTTAGTCTTGGATATTTCAACTCACCTTCTCCCTACAATGAACAAAGCCTGGATCTTCACCCCAAATCAGCAAAGCTCCATTGAACTAGGATTTCTATTTCTTCTTCCAGCAACAAATTTTATTTTGTGCTTTTAATAATTTTAGCACATCCCATCCTCACTTTTTTCACCCTGATTTCCACAGATATCTTAAAAGCAATGTTTAGGTTTCTTTAAACTGTAATATTGTTCCCATGAAGAAAATAGAAACCAGTCTATCGGGGGAGGACATGAAGGAGAACAGAAATTCACAACAGGGTGAAGAGAGAGAGTCTCCAGTTTGCAAGAACTGGATGTACAAAAAATGACTGTGGTGGCAAAGATGAGGAAACAGTAATTTGGACGCCCTATTAGAAGTTTAGGAAGAAACCACACGGAACTGAGAGACCTGGAAAGCAGAGAAGTGTCCATGTTGGTCCCTTAGCAGCTGCCACAATGATGGACAAAGAGGTTTCCATGTGGTGCTCCAGGTCCAGGTGTGCTCTGGGTGTGGGTTCGCCCCAGCTTTCAACTCAACACGGCACAGCCATCCCCTCTCTGCCCTCCAGCCCTCACTCCAGGGCCCTGGGAGAAGAGGAAAGGGCAAATAAAAGCAAGAAAACTTGGGGGTCAAGAGAAAAAATTTTCAGAACTGAATCAGTAGAAGATAATTAAAAGAAAATATAAGAAATGAGGAAAAGGCCATGTCCCTCAGGTAGACCAATCCCAGCTGGATCTCAAACCAAAGATGACTAATCTAACTAAAATCCTCTTTTTTTCCCTTTTCATTGCTGGGCATGATGTTCGATATCTAAATCATCAGCGTGGTAACAGCAGTGCTTTGGCCACAGACCTACAGCAGGATCCTATAAGCTGCCATGAGGGAAATTCACTCTACCTCAAACAGGCCAGAACAAAGTCCCATTATTATCTCTTGCAAAAGGAGCTGTATGTGCCAGCTGCACACCATGAATTCTTCATTTTTATTTGTGATTCTACAGCAAAACTCGCTCCAGAGTCCCATGAGCTGGTGAAGATATTCAGACTCCGCTCTGAGTTCTTCTCATACTACTGGCAAACTTTTCTCTCCCACATATCCTGTTGTGTTGTCCTCCTTGAGGATGCACAATGTATTCTTGTCAAGGTTTCGCAGACTTCATTGTTTATTACAGGCTAAAAATGGATTAAACTTTCTTTGTGAGCATTGTATTGATATTCTGGTGCTCTCCCCGGTCTCTTGTGAAATATATTTCCTCTTTTTCCTCTGCAAACAATATCACAGCAAGCCGTGATCTTACTCAGGCTGAGCTTTGTGCTGGTTGCAGAGACATCCTAAGCACCAACCACATCCATCTGCTGCTGGTATCCCCGAACACCTGAGTGTCTCAGTGTTCCCTGGGCAGGATGGGTGGCACCAAGGGCTCTGTGGCCAGACAAGCACAGGTTGTTTTGGTGGATGGTGACAAGAAAGCTGAGAGTGAGCTCAAGGGTCAGGGAAAGAGGCAAGGAGCAAGCAGAGCCTGTTTCTATCACCCCCAAAATGCAGAATTACAGATTTAAGTCAAGTCTTCAGCAGTGGTTGGGGGAAGGCTGGAACTCCTCGCCAAGAAAAAATAGTGGCAGGTCCCAACAGAGTGGGAAGAAGCAGATGGGAAATGTTTGGGTTATTTTTTCTAAAAGGAGCTTCTGATATCTGGTTCCCCTGCATTAAACTGAATCATCATGCCCAGTGCAGCTCTTTGATGCCCTAAAAACTCTGAACTCACTAATCTTTCCAAATAGCTGCTGCCCCATCTTTGCATTGTTCCTAAATTTACATATCCCAAATTTATCAGTTGAGATAAATCCCTTTCCAGCCTCAAACCAACAAAGGAAGAAATGCCATAACTTCAGAATTGAATTTTAGCTGTCCTGGGCACCCACCTGTCAGGACACTTGTTCTGAGCACCCTGAGCTTCTGGGGCTGCAGAATGAGATTTTCAATTTCCTGAGATCCAGCCTTCTGATTAGCTTTTTTCAGTGGAGTTTTATTTATTTTTTTTTCTTGCTGGTCTGCTTCTTAACAGATATCTTGTGAGAGAGAAAGAAATAACAGTGATTTGTCTTTCATTGAAGTTTAAAATAAGGCAGTGACTACTCTGAGGTCAAATCTAGGAAAATGTAGTGGGCAGAACAACAGTGGGAACTGGTAGTTTCCCAGCTCAGAAGAGTTCTTCCGGACTGTCATTGATATGACAGCTCCTGGCCAAGCCTAGCTGATGCAAGTTAATGATTTGATCCATTGGATTCGTGGGGAATTAGAACAGGCCAGATATTTGGCTTCAGGTATTCATCTAAACATTCTCTGCAGTTAACACAAAGTGGTAATTTTAACTCTACAGGTGTAATCTTCATGTTATCTTACACGCTGTCTTTGATATGGCTTGAATTTCCTCCTGAAATTGACTCTAAAGGGAACCAAATCAGTGCTTAGACTGAATTCCTAATTTTTGCGAGGATGAGGATGAAGCCAGAGGATTTGAATACTTTCCTTCAGAGCTTGCTGTGGTGCATGGAAGAGCAAGCAAATGAGCCTATATCTGCTGATTTTCCCATTTAGGCACAAATTCATCCTCTTTATTAGCAGTCTTTCATATTCACTATTGTTGCTATTGTGTGGGACCAAGCAAAGTCATCAGTATTCATCACCTGCGGTTTGGTTTCCTTCTGAACTTGGACTAAGGCTTTCAAAAGGGAACTACTTGTAACTCCCAGCCCATCATGAGCTGCACAGGCAGCTTCAAGCCTCACTCTGCCTCTATCTGCAATCACTCGGCACTTCAGACCACTCAAAAAAAAAATGTTGGCAGATGAAACCCATGTGCAGCCAAATGCAGGGACTAGAATGTTCAAAGGAGCTTTTTTTTTTCCTTATTCCTCACTCCAACATATCCATGTTCTTGCAACTGTTTCATATTGCACAGAGCCCCCAAAGCACTCACTGCAAAGGAGATGGCAAAGGGAGAGGTGTGGATATCCCCTGATATTTATGGTATGAGAAAGAGAGGCTTTATCTTGATTAAAAGAGCGGCTGGAGAGCCACTGTCATCCAGAATCCAAGCGAATTCTGAAGAGAGTCCGTGATTCTGTTTTGATTCACCCTAGAGAAGCCAAAGCCCATTGAGCAGGGCTGTGCTGAGCTCCTGCACTGGATGTTAGCACAGAAAAAAAGCACCACCCCAGCAGAAAACCAAACCATTGCCATGCACACACTTCCCGTTGTGTCAATGTTCAACTGATGCTGATCCATGGTAATTGTCTGGGCCATTGTCTCCAGCCTCCGGAAGGGGTGGCTTTGTCTTCTTCTCCCCGGATTATAAATAATGGCCAAGCCACCTGGCTCTGCCACAAAACACAGCGGGGAAATTCTGTTTTCTGGAGCGTTAGGATCCAAATCTCCAGGACAGGGAGTCCAACAGATTCATGCAACCTGAATGCACTTTTTCAACCACAGAAGTCCAGGTCAGAATGGACCATCACCATTGTCTTTGGACAAACCAATATAACTGGCAAGTATCAAATATAGGAGGAGGAATAAAAAGGAATTTTTTTTTCCACTACTAGGTATTATTTATTTATTTGGGAGAAAATCTGAATCAGTGAGGAATGCCATGTTTTGGAGCGTGCTGTTACTCTGAGATAACTGCACTTTGCCTCAGGTATGCAGTGAGTCACCAGGGTGATGGCTGGTGCATTCCAGCACCTTGAGAAGTGGAGCTGTTGTTACCTCACAGTAACCACATGCCTTGAGCAATGTTATTTCTCACCTACAACAGGGACTTTTTATCTCGGTAGGATGAACGCGATGCCATCGATTTTCAGGAACTGTGTTGAAAGTGCTTCACAAAAACTCCCTGCATAAACGCAGCCTCTCGGGCTATTCTGGTTAGTGGTCAGAGCAGGAAAGGACAAATCCAAATATTCAGGAATTTATTTACAGAAACATGGTCAGGTAAACCAAGAAGGAGCCGTGGTGAGTGTACCCCACCCAGGTGTCTAGGACCGAGATTTTTGTGTGAAGCACAGCTGTTTAGATGCAGCTTTTATGGCCCCGTTTCCCAAGCAGCATGTTAAGGAGCGAGTATAAAAACTCCACTTTGTTTATTTTATTTGGATGCTTCCCAAAGCAAAGACTGCTACTTACTCAGTGTGCACACACCTCTCCCTGAGCGCTCCTGAACTCAGCTGCTGCCTTTCCACGGAAATGGGGATATTCCTAACAAGGAACTTTGCCTCCATCCTTCTTCGCCTCCTGCTGCCTGGTACCAGCACGTTTCAGTTTTCCATACCAATCACTTCATTCTCTGTGGGTTAAACATTAGGCAGAAATTCAGTCTGGGGCATCCTAGAGGTTCTTATTTCCTCTATTTTCCCATGGCAGCTCTGCACCAGCCCAGGTGTCCCCTCTAGAGCGCTGCCATCCCCAGGGTCCCAGTGCTGCCGCAGGGGATTCATACCCTGAGCTCAGGCCTCAGAGCTGACACTATTTTTTGGATGCCAGCAATGAATCCTGCACACAGACACACAAGGCAACCAAAAGGGCTGTGGCTGTCAAGTGTTTCTTTATGTCACGCTCAATTCTTGTTTTCAAGCTTTCCTTTTGCTGGTGACACCTTCTCCAGGAATAAACATTTCTTTCCCTGTTACTTATAGACCAGTTCCCTCCCAGCCACTCAGCATTTAACTCTTCCAGCGTTTTCTGAGGAAAATCACCCAGCTCACCTCTGGAGGGAGTGATCTATTACATAAATTGTGCAGGACCAGCTCGGACACCTGGGATCTATTTTTATCTCTGCTGCTGCTGACAGCCACATAATCTCGAGGGGATCACTTTACTCCTCCTCTCTTCTCCTTGCATCCGTGTAACACAAGTGATAGCACACGGCTCTCACCTCTTGTCAGGGTTATTTGTGTTTGTAGAACTTCCACCTGGATGCCAGAACTGAGCTGACTGCAGCTGCCCACCCACTTTTTGTTTACACGACACAAAGGGACGAATGCAGCCGTATATTGAGGTATTTATGGGCAATATGACAGCTGGGATCACCATGGTTTGCAGGGTTAAACCATCATGGGAATTCCAACACACTGTACCAAAACCTCTTTGGGCTCTGCAGATCATCCTGAGGGAAGTTCAGGCAACAGGTGAAATCAGAAGGAAGCAGTAGTGACCCTGGTGTTCATGAGAGGGATGCAGAAAGAGCCTGTTTTACACAAAATTGGAGGCAGAACTTGGAAAAAAAAGCAGTGCCAGACCTCAGTCAAATGTCCTTAATCTCCAAATCATCCATCTCTACACATGTGTTGACAAAAAACACTCTATAGGGGCAAAGTAATTATTTTTATTCTCTTTCTTTCCTTGCTGCTTCACCAATACTCGATCAATATTGTCATTAAAGCTCTGAGAATAGGTTCTGTTGGCTAATCTGCACCTTGAGTACAACACGGAGAGAAAGGAAAACAAAAACCCCTCAATCATGTCACTCTTCCACAGCCATCACCAGCCCCATTGTTTGGGAAAAGGGGCACATCCATGGATGTCTCTTTCACAAACAACAAGGCACTGCTGCTCCTGGCTTTTCAATAGGCCATTGGAGCCCAGGAGAGCTCTCTCACCAGGGGCGGTTGGTAGGTAGGTCAGGTTTAGAGGATGAACTGACTGAGGTATCCTTTAAATAGCTGGCTTATTGTATATTTAGTGTATGCCTTTAACAGGCTTATGCTGCCATTAAGTCTTCTGTGGAAGAAGGGAGCCATTGTGCCACTGTAGCACCGACCTAATTAGCTTTGCTGAGGATTTCTTTAACAGGTTTATTCTAACAAGTTTATTCTTTAAACACCCGAGAACTGATTTGTTGTAACTCCTTTTAATGAGTCTCTGTCTTCCTCTGCTGGGTTTAATTCGTTTTGCTGCTGCTCTGCGAGGTTTTGCATCTACACAGAAGGCTGATTGTGCTGTGTTTAGGCTTTGATAAGCTTTATTCTTGTGGCAGAGATTCCTTTCAATGAGCTGAAGTAGGTGGAGGCACCTATATTCCTGTGAATAGGAATGTGTGGAAGAAGGAACTTTTTTTTTGAATCGCATTTAGTGCGGTGCCTTTCATCCATGAGGCCCGGGCAGCCTCACAAACTCCTGCATTCAAACCCTGTGCGCTGAAAGGAAAGACTCCCATTGATTTCAAGAGGGTTTCTAATCACAGACAGAATTCCTAATTGCTGCATTCACCAACCAAATGAGAAGGGGTTAATTGTGAGCGAGAGAACTCTAAATATGGTCTGATCCCACTTGTATCTCCACAGCACCCTGAGGGTCCCTGGGGTGACAGGGTGAGATGATCCTGAGCCTTGTACAAGAGCACCAGGGTTATTCTGCCCCTGATGCTGAAGGTGAGATGGTTTCAAATCCTCTGACTGGGCAAAGTATCCTATTACAGCCTCCCCGGGGCTTCAGGATGTGCAGAGATGCACACTTTGCTTTGTGCACCTCCAAACACCTCTGCTCTGGAGGAAATTAAATATAAATTTAGCTGCACTCTAATGAGATGTGGTTTCTACATTACTTCAGCAGGTAGGGAAACTCCAGCAAGACCTGTCAGAGCATTAATCAGAATTGCCCCACGGATCAGTGGAATGGATTTTAACTTTCCCCAGTTTGCAATCTCAGGCTCTGTGTTCTCCACTCAAAAAGGAACATCAGCTTGTTCTAGAATAAAAGAGTAGAAAGCACCTATGTTTAGGCCAAAATACAGTATTGTTCTTCAGACTCAAATAATTACAATTATTATTGATAATTAATAATACATAGACAATGCTCAAATTTTAATCGAATTATGTATTAAATATAATACATTACTATTATATATAACCATAGTTAGGAAATACAGTCAAAGGGGTGTGACCCACAATGCTACACTGTGCACCACTTGATTCAGACAATGTGGACAAACTCCTCTTTTGAGCTTATTCACAGTCAGATTCACCCAGGCAGCGCCTCAGCCAGACAGAGCACCACGAAATTGATGTCTGGTGGCAGAATTTTGTGTCATCTTTAGAACATTATTTTGCACAGCAAAGTGAAAAGGAGGTTCGGGGAAAGCCAACACTTTTGCCTCTCATAATCTGGGAATCTGCTGTAAGAATGAAGTAATGTCTCCGTGGAAAGGGAGGAGGAACTGCAGGTAGATGTCTGTGCTCACAGTGAGGCAGAAAGCCTCAATCTTCTAGATTTACTTCCTAGCACATTTAGGATAAGGTGAAAATATTCTTATCATTTTTATAGATGAGAACCTGACAGACTGAGGGCACTTATCTGTAAAGTAACAGAGAAAAGATGTGTCCAGACAGCAAATTTAACTGTTGCTTCCAAAATATCAACCTTGCTTCCTAACCCTTCGATCAACCTTCTCCTAATGGAAGCTTGCAGCCCTTAGTCCCTCAAACCCTCTGACTTTGTACCACCAGAAATAAGTGAAGAATTAACTATCATGGCTTTGTGTATAAAGGCAGCCTGGAGGAGGCCCTGGAGATAACTGCTTGTTCAATTTTCCTCACCTCAGCTCTGCCAGTGTTTCTTTTGAGGGTCTGCTAGCAAAGGTTTTACAGTTTAAGGGAACAGGAAGAATGGAAAATTGTTTTCCACCAAAATTTTGCTAAAGAGTTCTCAGTGTGGCAGGAAATATTTCCAGCATGTGATGCTCCTTCTCGGCAGTATTTATAAACACACAGACTAATAACTATGTGAGAGAGATGGAGGTACATGCCCTGATGGAATGGGATTTTATTAAAGAACATCAATATTTTAACACCAAACTTTGCGTGGAAAAGGCTTTTGTTTCAACAACATTTCTCAGTCACAAGATTCTACTTACACTGAAAACAAAGAGAATGAAAATTTCAGTCTGGGCCCCATGAGATGTGCAGGAGATCAGAGGCTGGGACTCCAGCTCGGGTCTTCCTCAGCCCTTGTGTGATTCCCACGGGATGTTTGGTGCAGATATGGGACTGCAGTGTGATTTCTGTCCCAGTCCTCTCCACAGCCCCCAGGCAGGGGCTGGCACTGAGGAATGGCCGTGTTTCAGTCCTGGAGCACACCCATAGCTCCAGCCACAGCCCTTCCCTTGTGTCCCTTGCACACAACCTGGCACAGCAGGAACTGAGACAGGACAAGGAGAGGCTCTGGGGACAATGGTCCCACCCCATCCTCACCACTCACAGTGTTCTCCAGTTCTGTGACTCAGCTGTGATGATAAAAACCCATTTCAGCTTTAGCCAAAGCCTGACCTTAGTTTTTAACAGTATGGGTTGTGCAGACTGTTGATGGAGGATTTCTTTTAACATTTCTGATTAAGAGTGAAACCTCATCGCCCTGACTCCCCAGTCTGAATTGTACTCTATAAGTATAAATCCCTACCATTAAAACAAAAGCCCCTTCCCCCACCATGGCTTGCCAAAAGTCCCCATTTATTCCCATCCCTGCACCTGCAGTTTTATGTGAGCACAGGACGGAGCCTTGGAGTGTAAATGATGAGTGTCCGAGCCGACCTCCACAGGCTCAGATCTTATCTATCCCTGGCAGCAAGGCCAGCTCCTCCCAATCAGCCTCTGTGCAGGGATAATAAAACAAGATATACCTTCCCTCCCCACCTGTTTAACACAGTTGTTTAATACAGTAATTCTGGGAGAATGTGCATGTTGGGAATGACTTACTGTTATTGCATGCATTTAGGGCAGCCTGAAGATTCAAAAACAGAGATAAAAGTTCTATTATCCAAAGGGCCCCTTTGCCCGCAGCAATGTTTATGAAAATCATTTTGTTCCCTTGCAGTTTGACTTTGTTTTATTAAACAGTAAAGCATTTTAAAAGCAGCATGGAAAGGAAATGCATGTGCTTGCTGGAGCCACCTCAGCCAGATCAGGGATAGCATCTCCCATCTCTCTGCTGCCTTCTGAGAAGATCCATGGTCCTGGAAATGAAGTGGTGGGATTTAAGCAGCACAGCTGCTTTTCTTGCTTCCTTCATTTGGGGAAAAAAAAAAAGAGAAAAAAAAAGAGAGAGGGGGGAAAAAAGGCAGGGTGGGGGGGAAGGAGAAATAGTCCATTCGTAGCTCCTTCCACCAGTAGAAAAAAAATCTAAGTTATTTAGCAAAAGAGCACAGCACACTCCACTGCTCAAAATTCCTTTGTTATTGACTGTAAAAGCCCTGTACTCTTCAGCCATTATTGTCACTTTGTTACTCTTAAGAACAGACTCTTCATTTTAGGACATTCTGGATTCCAAAAGCTCTTCTTGCCTTTCAGACATGAAACTCCTCAGAGCAGAACTGTCTCTACTTATGTGTCTGAACATCCTCTGGTACAACAGAGCCCTGATCTTTGCAAGAACTCTGAATTCCTCTTCTATTGCAATCAATGGTAATTTCTTTCCTGATTTTTCACTGGAGTAATTTCGTTGGTTGCTACATGAAACATGGAGAATGTACCTAAGGCTTTAATGGATGCTCTCTCTGCCTTCTGAAGGTTATTCAGAGCAGGAAAAATATCAATATCTCCCTGCCTGGAGTACTGGGTCCTGTCCAGCTCCCCAGCTTTGGAGGGCTGAGGGATGCAGAAATAACATCCTTGCCATTATTTTAATCCATGGTTGGTTAATGCTGGATCCCAACTTCTGCATAATTTCTCTGATCATTGCAATGTCAGTGATGGAGCAAAGGAGGTGAAAGGAAAATTCGCTGTATTCAGATTAGAAAATAGTATTGAGAAAATAGTTTGGATAGCTAGAAAATACTATATCCTGCTAAAATGAGGGTGGTGATACAGCAGGTCTGTCCAGCCTTGAGAAGGGAAATATCCAGGAGAAAATCCATGAATTTATACCGCACATATTGCTCAGTTCTGCTAAGTTAAAGCATTAAAAAAATACAGCATTTTTCTCTAGATTCTGTAGAAGTTATTTTATGTAAAATACAAAATTACTTTGAATGGAAAGGGATATTTTGAGTTCTATTTTCTAATCCTTTGGAATGATCACAAAAGATATTTTATAATTTATTCTTTTTCCTGCTATGAAAACTGAAAACTTGATTCTTAAAGTCAGTAGCTGGAAGATGAACTATCCAAATTGTAATACAGCACCTGGATCTAGGTCTTATTCTGAAAGCAGTTGATATTATCAGATTTATAATAACTCAAAATTATATCAGGGCACATCACTGATGAAGTCCTTCTTTCCATATTTTGTCAGGATGACTTGTGATAAACCTTGCACTTTTCATCCCTTTTTCGAGTAATACAAATTCTCCGATTTTCCCTTGCAGATGTTCCGTCCTCCTCTCTGAGTCCCCTCTCAGGCTCCAGCAAACACTGCTTTCCTGAGGAAGGGAATTACCAACATCCAGTGGTCTTTAATTGCTTCCAAATGTTGCCAGAGACTTTTTTTGTGATATGCAAACCTCTCACCCAGAGCCAACCCCCAGTGGGTGTTCATAACATGAATCTGGTCACAACTGATGCCATTGCAGTAGCGAGTGAGCAAAAAAAATCCCTCAAAAGGCCAAGGTGACCTGTAAACACAGCAGCTGATAGCAAAGGTTGTCCATTAACCCCTGTCCCAGGATTCCTGGAGAGCCCCCTCCCATGGAAGCAGGGGCAGGAGAACAATCCAGCCCAACTGGCTCCTCCACCCGCCGTGTTTCCCAAGCCTTGATTAGGTTCTGCAATCACAGATCAATTGATAATTTCATAAAACCAAGTGAGCGGCTGTCAGCACTGCAATCAGCCCGGGATGATGTGCACGCATTGACCTTCAATCCCTGCCCAGGAGTGTGTGTCAGAGATAAAATGCCTGTTTGGAAAGCCTCTCCCTCCCACTCTCCCCAGGCTGTTGCTCTTTATGGACTGAGTAAGCTTTTGTTTAATTGGTTACAGCAACAGGAGAAATAAATAATATCAATACTGAGCCTGCCTCTGGTGGCTGCAGAGAGGAGGCTTTGCTTGACAGGTGGCTCTCAGGAAAAGTTTGCAAGGCTGCTCCAAGGAAAAAAAAAACCACACAGACTTTTAGCTCCACAGCAGAGGAGGGTGTTTTTTTCTGTGCCTTAGTAATGGGAGTGCAATGAGAATCATGGAAAATCATTTTTTCCATTCCTTTTTAACCCATACTCTGGAGCTGGCTGTCCTTCCTTCTCCAGTGCCTTGGTGTGCACTGTGATGTGGCAGAGATACAAATCTACTTCCCCTTTCTGTCCTTCCCCTTTTCCCATCCCATCCCATCCCACTGGACATCCATCCTTGAATTAAGCACCCATGTTAGCCAAGACATGGGAAGTGAGGCCAAGAAAGAAATTGCCAACAGCCACTCAGAAAAGCCATCCTGGAACCTTTAGAAAGCACCAGTGTATTTCTTATCTGCTTCTTATGTTCACCGTTTCATCCCAAATAAAGAATTCTGAATTCCTCTTCTCCTGCAGTTAATGGTAATTTTTTTCATTTCATCCCAAATAAATGCAGCCATTCCACTTCACTCGTGTTCCTACGTGACCATCCCCAATCCTTTTTCCTGCAAGCACTCAGTTATTCTCAGAGCCTGGTGAAGAATTTACAAGCCATATATAAACTCTTTTTGCTGCTGCCAGAGTATTCCATGAATAGATTTTAATTTTCTGAAGCATCTTCGCTGTGCGAATCCATCAGGATCACAATCCCGGCTCCCATTCCAGCAGATGCTCAGGAATGTTCACAAGCTGATCATCACTGTGTAGAATTGGTCACTTAAAACATAAGGTCCTGTTGAATCTGTTTCCATTTGAGATGATAGCTCACAAACTCCTGCAATTAAGGGCTCATAAAAAGTTTATGCAAGTCTTCATGCAACATTGCATTCAGCAAAACAGGGTCATTCAGCCTCATGAAGACTGGAAGGGAACACAAAAAGAGATGGATACTTAAAAATTTCAGCTGAAGTTCCCAGGATCCTTGTGTTGAACAACTGTTCCACAATTAACTCTCTGATCATGAAAAAAAAACCAAAAAAAAAACAACCCTTTTGACTTTGGGATAAACATGGCGTGAAGTGTGAAATAAACCCATGTTATACATCATTTGGAATGACCAGTCGCATACAGAGTCTAAATAATTAGCAAAATAATTAATAACCTGCCAAATAATTAGCACACATAATTAGGTATGGACAAAAATGAGAGCCCAAGTACGTGTGCTACTCGAGTTTGGGTCGTGGTGAACAAGCTCGGAATGTCAACAAAGCTTTCAGCCATCAGGGCACAGCCTGGCTGGGGGACTTTGGGAAAACTGTTGGAATGATGCAATGTGGGTCTTGATATTATTCAGATAAAATTACATCTCTCTCACTTCTACCCTCCCCTTTTGATTAATACTGGGGCAATCTCCTCTGACTTCTTTTTATGGCATCTCTGTCCCCAAGAACTTCTGTGCAAGAGGCAGGATTTACTTTTCTTTAAACCCAGCTCCGGTAACCGGTTGTGGGCAGCCAGAACCACGTGGACAGAGGAATTTCCCCATAGTTTTCATCAAATATTGCCCCTCACCCCTCCAGAATCACCACTCAGGCTCAGCTTTCCCTGCCTGAGCTGTCTCTCCTGGGGTGCATCATCATTCAGGCTACTTCCAGTGACTCTTCACACCTTACAGCTCCTGGGGGACAGGACAGAGGGAGTTTTGCAGGAAGGAACGCACTCCCTGAAGAAAATTTTTTGAACCTCAAATCATTTGGGTTGGAAAGAACCTTAAAGCTCATCTCATTTCACCCCCTGCCATGGGCAGGGACACTTGCCACTATCCCAAGGTGTTCCAAGCTCCATCCAGCCTGGCCTTGGACAGTTCCATGTTCCATTTTTTACTTCCTTCCACTTCCGAGAGAGCTCCACAAGAAAACACTGATTTACCAAAGCCAGAGGAAGCTGCTCATCTCCATGGCCAAGATGAGCAGCATTAGTCACGCATCCTAATGCCACGAGAATTCAGAGCTCTTCTCCAAAAATCAGCGCACCTGGTAGAAGGACTTTTGGTACCTCAAACACCCCACTGGACAAACAGGAGCCTTGTGCCGTCCCCTGGAGCCATCCATCACGGGAGGCAGGCAGCACACGGGCTGGCCGAGCAGCAAAAAAGCAAATCCCATCTCTCCAGAGAGGAGCAGCTCCCAGCACACACCCAGGGCTCCAGCTGGGGTTGTGCTGAGCCAGGCTTCCCCTGGGCGGCTGCAGGGAGGAGCCTTGGCTGCATTTTCCCCCCTGGGGCTGCTGTGATATACGAGGTACAGGTGACACTCGGGTCAAGTGAGCACCTGTTCTGCCGAGGCCTCGGGGGAGCCTTACTAACATGGGAAGAATTTATTTTAACAGCTAAGAAACCGAGGAGATTAGCACAGCGCATTCTCTCCCTGGGAGTTGTAAACTGCTGGAATTCGCTTCTCCCCTTTGCGATGCTGCAAGGAGGAGAGGAAGGGTCTCTCTGCAAGGACAGGAGGAAGGGTTAATGATTGAAAGCTGGTGTCTGTGTTAGCTTGAAATTTGGATTGCAATAGTCAAGAGATACCCTTGGTCTGTAAACAACGGCAACCCCAGCTCTGCACCATGGAAGCTGGAAGGCTGAGCCCATTTATATTTAGTCCAGAGGATTTGGGATTTTTGTTAAGACAAGGGATGGCTTCCATACAAAGACCATTTGGAAAGCAGGGACTAAAACCATAGCCATGCACATTCAATCTCTCATCTCAGTACGTTCACCTGCTGCAAAATAAAATAAATAAAACTGAAAATTTAAATTTCCACAATTTAAAAGAATGGATTTTTATTCTTGTCTGGTAATTGAAGAGGTGAAACCCCTTTGCCTATTTCATCTGAGCCTACAAAGTCAGCACGCCTACACCACTGCCTACCCCATCTAGTAAAAAAAAAAAAACCACCACATTTCATGGAGACAGCTAGGAAAGGATCCTGCAGATCATCAGTCTGGGTTCTGTGGGAAGCCATGGCCTGTGTTTGTCACCAGCTGATGGTGTTTTCATAGCTCATGTAAAAATTAATTGCTTGTTTTAGCTCAGTTTCCCATGACTGGGTAGGAGCTGCACAAACCCAGCCTGGGGTCAACATCCTTTCAAAAAGAGCCATGCCCAGGCTTTAATCCGGGAGATGGGAGAAGTGTGTTGGACATCAGTCCCAGGGAAAGGGTAAAATGAAGTATTTGGTCACATCAGAACACTGCAGAGAATTTCCAATATCTTTGTAGAAATGCCGGGAAAGGGGAGCAAGAGGTAAAAAAAAAATAAAAATTAATTAATGTTTTTCCCTGCTTGTCTTTAAAATGTTGATTTTAGCTGTTGTTTGAAAACTTCTTTCTTTTGACATTTCTTTTAATGTTGTTGTCTTACTCAAAATAGTTTCAATGGTAAAAAAATAAGTGCAATACTTTCCCCAACCCTAAATGGAAGTGGTTTTGTTGTTCTGGTTGCCCTGTTGGGTTTTTTTGGGTTTTTTTTTTTAAACTTTTCAATTCACTAAGAAAGCTGTTATTCACCAGCCCTGCTGGAATCACTTCTCTTCCCTCACTCCCAGTGCTGATACTCCTGGCATCAATTCAGCAGATGAACAGAGGATTTCAGTCTTCTCAAGCTGCCAATCCCACACCTTTCAGAAATGCCAACTGTGCTCTCTGTGATCCAGGGAATTGCGGTGCTGGTGCCGGCAGAGCCTGGAGCCCAAGGACAGAGGCAGCAGCAGGATCCAGGCTGGGGAGCCTGGGCTGCTCCATGGAAATCCATCTTGGACATCTTGTTTTCCACAAGAGCCAGCTGAACACATCCCGGTCCCCCCTGATCCCGGGATAGGAGCAAGGAGCACAAAACAGCTCTTCCTCCTCCATGAGAGGACCCAGGGCTTGGGCAAAGGGCTTTGCTAAACAAGAGAGGGCTTATCCAGAGATTAAGGGGAGTTTAGAGCAGCACCCTCCTCCTCTGTGTGCTCAGGGACAGCAAAATGGCCCACAGTGTCACCTCTGCCTGCCTGGCCACCCTCACCTCACCTGTGGCTGCTGTCCCTTCAGCAGTGCCCTCTCTTAGACATGGGTGGCTTCCACTGTGGAAAATAAATCACTGCCAGACAGACTACTCCAGGAAGAGCCTCTGTTGACAGAGGAAAGATGACTTGCTGTCCCTGGGATTCCCTCAGCACTGGTCCTGACTGACAAAAAAAAATCCCAGCATCCCACCCCAAAGACTCTCAAGGCCATATAACCCCCTCACAGTCCCATTCACACCCCCAGCCATCCCACTGATGCCGGGCAGGGTAATTAAAAGGTAGCAAAGCTCCTCGTCCGCATGAATAGGGGACAAGTCAATACAGTTCAATCTGCAGCCGAATCGACTGCAATCAATTCCTCTCTCTGCCCGTCCAAGGCTGCAGATGTAAAGTGCTCACAATCTGATCAATGGTGACCTTGAGAGCAATGAAGAGACAAAGCCACGCTGCAAACAGGGGGAGGGACACAGAGGAGCCTCTGGAACAGGCAGGAATGAAAGGGAAAGCCGGGCTTAACCTTCTTCTAGAGGCAGGCAGAGGTGAGGCTGGGCAGCTGGGGACAGCCAGCAGCTGGGGACAGCCAGCAGCCTGTGCCACACGTGCCATGTGCCACCAGCTGCCAGCAGGAGCAGCAACCACTCATCCCCTGATCAGCTGCATCACCAGGAAGAGGGGGATTAACCAATGGGTTTTGCCCAAAAGATTTTTGGAGAGGTACTGATGAGATATCACTGTTGCCTATCAACCATCTCCGTCCTGCAGGGGGAGGAAATCAGAGAATCGAAGAATGACCTGGCTTGGTGGGAACTTTAAAGGTCATCTAACTGCAAAGCCCTCACCTCCCACCAGAACAGGTTGATAGTGAAAGGTTCCCCCTGCCCATGGCAGGGAGGTTGGAGATGGTTGATCTTTAAAGTCCTCAAAAACAGATGGTACAAAGCATCCAAGACATCCCAGCATCTCCACTCCACCTGAGGACATCTGTCCACCACAGGCAGCTCCTGCAGAGTTGTCTGAAGCCATAAACCAAGATTGTGTCTTAGCACTTTCCCCTTCTGACCAGCTTCAACCCAATCACCAGTAATGAATTAATAATTAATCAGTCACTCCCTGATTTCATTTTCAGCCTGCAAGATGGAAAAAGAAAAAAAAAAATCTTAAAATAATGCTCTGCAATGGGTTGTGTCTGTCTCTGGCAAATGCAATTTAACTGCCTTAATGAAATGCTAATTGGTAGAAAATATATATAAAAACCATCCTGAATACTACTCTAATTGAATTTCCTTTTTCCAGATCTACAAAGCAAAATGCTCAGTGCACAAAGAACAGTAAACAGACTCAAAGGCTGTCCTTTCTGAGACGGGGTAAAATCACAAAGAGCCGCACAAGGGTTCATTTGGAATAGCACCATTGTTGTTCCTAATTGTGTGTGTGTGTGTGGTGGGTGCATGTGGCAGAGCTAAAGAAAAAATTATGTTTATAAAGAGCTGCTCCTTTGCCTGATGGACTGGAGGCGCTGATCCGACAATTAAAGCATCATCTCAGTAATAGCCATAAATAAACAGCAGCATTAGAGCAGCCTTGCAATAAAGATGATATTAAAAGGAGAACAAAATGAGAGGCAGCACCAAATGGGAAGGGGTGAAATGGAAGTCACATTGATCTGCTCTGTCTCACTGAGAAGGAAACAATGAGATGTCTGCACTGGGGACCCCCCGTGCTTCCCAAAACGCTACCAAGGAAGAGCAGGACAGGCCTCTAGCAAGGGGTGATAGGTGTGACTTTTAGTCAGGAAGAGTGAAAAAAAAAGAGTGAAGTGGACACGGTCAGGGCTTTTTAGAAAATTCCTGTAGAAGCTTACAGAGGAAAGCATTAGTTTATCAAAATCCCAGCTTCTTGCAGGGCAGGGTCAACTCTGACCCATCTTCCACAATTCATAAGTTTTGAATTGTCAGAAGTGTGACACTGTCAAAGTGCCAAGTTCCCAATTTCAAGTTGTAATGGCTTTTTATCTAGAAATTGTAAATCACTGCACTAGAAGAGTTTAAGGGGGAAAAAAACCAAAAACCAACCCAAATCACTCAATTTCAACCACAAAATGCCAAATGACCTGACAAAGATACCGGCTACTCCCTACAAATTACCACCCTCACACTTCTGAAGTTAAAAGTTTTTGTCCTCTTTTGAGAGCAAAAAGGTGCTGACGCTCTGAAAACTCCCTCCCCTGATCTGAGAGGGCCACGTCCTCTCCAGGATGGACATCCTTGACTTTGCCACCGGCAAAACATTGCCCAACTCTTCAATGCAGCCTCGGCTTCCTCCAGCAAGACACCAGCAGTGCTGGAAGACCCAGGCCAGCGGTCCAGGCAGGCAGCAGGCTTCCTGTGCTCTGTCAGTATTATTATCTTTAAACCCTCCTAGAGACTCTAAATGCCTCTGCAAATAGCCCTTCCAGCTGAGCATAATTACCTTAATTAAAACCCCACCTCATCCTTCTGACTGGAAAGGTTCATGAGTTTGCCTTAATGACCTCGTTAGCAGCAGGCTCTGAGAGTCCTTCATCTGCTGGGGGGGAGCTGGGACCTCGGTGGGGTGGGGGAGGTCACAGAGGGGTCTCTGCTGCTGGCCTGGGGTGGGTTTTGGGGCTGGGGCTTCCAGGAATGGATGGAGGACAGAGATCTGCATTCTCTGTTGAAGCACCGATAATTTCTGGTTGCTGCTCTTCTCGATGAGATGGGAACCTTCCAAACCTCCAGAGTGTGGATCTGGCTGTGTCCTGCTGGCAAGGCAAGGGCATGTCTTGGTTGTCTGTGCCTGGCTGAGGACAGATTGGAAGCCTGCAATGGCCATAAGGCAGCAGAAAATGCTTTTGCTATGTGGTCTAGAGCAGCCAGGGATGTTTCTTCACCTCTGGGCTATAAACAGCAATTCACTTTTGTCTCTGCTTCCCAAGGAGCCCTTATGGTTCACAGAAAGCAGAGAGCAACCGATTTTGACATCCTACCTACCTTCTGTCCTCTCCCAGGGCTGTGGCTGTGCAAAGTTAACCCCTCTCTTCCTCCAAGTGTTCTCTCCAGCCTCAGGAAGCCCAGGAAGAAGTCTGATCATCTGTTCTGTGTTACCTGATGGGACTCCTGGGCAGCAGATTGTTCTGCAAAGGCCATTTCTGCTCCCTAATCCTGCTGCTGGAGAAAATTTAATTGTCAGGCAGGAAGGGTACCTCAGTTTTTGGCTGTTGGAATGAGGCAGCAGCAAAGTCTGGCTTGAGTGGATCTGGGAGATGAAATCCTGGCTGCCTCTTTCTCTTCACTGGTTGTGCAGACACCAGCACTGTTTCTATTTCCTTGCTGCCATGAAAATTGCCTTATTGAATTTTTAAATAAACTGTGCTGGTTGGAATATCTAAAGAGCCTTTGCACAGACCCTGACGGGACTTTTTTTTTAAATTAAAAAACTTGTCCTGAGGCAAAATGGAAATGTCTTCAGATTTGCAATCAGTGCTCATGTAACATATCTGAAATACAGTTTATAAGCTGTGATTTGATGGGATTTGTTTCTGGGGGCGGTAATGAATGGATTTGTGGCACCTGGATGCCCAGGATGCCATGCCACAAATTGCTGCCAACAACCACTGCGAGGCATGAGGGGAAAATGGGAAAGAACAAGGAAAGAACAATCCAGTTCTAATTGCTGAGTGGCACATGGGAGTCACATTGTCCTCTCCTCCTCACCTTTGTTTTTAACCCACTGAGGTGTCCAGTTTGCTCCATAGAAAACCTCTATGAGCCCCAAGAACATCCATCTCTGATAGAGATGGGAAATTAATAATAAATACCTGCTAAATGCTGCATAGGAGCTGTCACGGAGAGTCTGTTGAGAACAAAATGCTTGAACTTTGTCCTGAGGCTGCTTTCCCCAGTCACTGATCTGGATCATTTCATTAGCCGGGGTCAAAGGGAATCCCTTCTGGAGGGAGGCCTGGGGAAAGGGGGAAAGCAGTGAGAAAAACACCTTCCTCTCCCAAGGATGCAAATGCAATGGCCTTAGCCAGGGATTAAACAGATGAGCAAGTCACTAATTATGGCTGGGTTTGATAGTAAAGAACTCCAGAGGAAGGAGTGACTGAGGGAAGGCAGGATTATTTGCTGAAGAGGAGAGAGGCAGAGCCGGGTGTAGGAGAAAGGGATGATTTGGGTTATTTGCTCAGGTCTGGAGCCCCCCTTCCATGCACTGAACCCCTACTTCCTGCTGATGGAAAGTAAAGAATAAATCCTTTTGGTTTTGCTTCTGTATGGTGCATTTGCTTTTGTTTTATTAAACTGCTTTTGCCTCACCATGAGTTTTTCCACTTTATTTTCTCCCCTTCTCCACCCTGCTGAGGAGGGGAGCGGGAGAGAGGCTTGGTGGGCACCTGTTGCCCAGCCAAGGTCAGCTCTCAGAGATCAGGAGAAGCAAACCAAGCAGGTTAATGTGCCTTTTGGAGGCTGCAGAGTCTCCATGTCTGTCTCCAAAGGTTTGCAGCCTCAAGGCAAAGTCATTTCTCCACAGCTGAGTTTTGCCTAAGGCTGATGCTGAGCTGAAGCAGAAGGAGGAACAGGCTCGTGGGCAGATTGTGCAATCTGGGGAGGTCAAAAGGATAGGAGAGCTGGAGTATCAGGGCTGAGCTGTGGGGCAGGGACAGGAATGTGCTGTAGGGTGGAGAAGCTGCTCCCTGCTCTGGGAAAGGGGGCAGGTCCATACAGAGCCAGGCTCCACCGTCTGGGACAGGCCTGGGAAACTTTGCTTTTTGCTCTGCCTCTCCACCCAAAATGGTAAATGATGCTTATCCATCATTATTATGTCACTCTGCATGGGGATGGCCCTAGGGCTCTGCAGAGGTCAGTGGGATGATCCATGAGGCACCCAAAAACGAGCTCACTTCTTTCACATGGAAAAGGAGTGGGTGAGATCTTTAAATCTCCAGAGTTAGAAACAGTTTGGAGTCTTGGTAGCTTGAAACTCCAGTTTTCAGTACCCGTCATTCTTGTAAATGCAACTGACTTCATTTCAAGTGCCATTTTAGGGCTATTTCAGTTCATTCCTCCCTAGGACATGTTCTTAGGAAATATTTTGTTTCTTTGTCAAATCCACAAATCCAGAATCCAGGTTGTGTCTGATTGGCAAAATCCCTTGTGGCTCCTTTAGAGATACCATAAGTGGACAAATCCCTTTATTATTATAGAAATTACCTTAAACCATCCATGTCACTCACAACTGGACAGGATCCCATGACCTTGTGGCTGCAGGACCATCCTGAAGTTCAACCCCATGAGATGCTGAGTGTGAGACTCATCTCTGACTTCCATGAACAGTCAGGGCACCCAGCACCAGCCTGGACAGGAATTTTCTGGAGGGAGGAAGAGAGCAAAGGTAAACAAATGTAAGAGGGAGAGGGACAGAGGGAATGAAAGGGAGAGCAACTACTGGAGAGCTTCATCATTCCCCTGTCTAGAAGATATTTCTCCATTGACTCTATTTAAAGTCAGCCTCAGGCTTGTGGGCTTGGAGAGCTTTTAGCAGATGAAAGAACTCACTCATCAGGCAGAGGTTTTTTGATTTTTTTTTTCTCTCCCCAGCTCTCCCAGGTCTGTTTTAAAGCCATTTCAGCAATTGTTGAAAACTGTCAGATGCCTTTGACAGATCAGTACTTTACTGTGGAATCTGCATGGCCTGTTAGCCAATCAAAATGCAAATTTGGGATACATTTAAAACACAAGCCCCCAATTTGTCTTCCAAACGCTGCTGGAAAGTCATGAAAGCAATTTAGCTGTTCCTGGGACTGCACCTTCTCCTGAGCCTGGGTTCTGGCAGAGCTGCTGGGTTTTTCCAGGCGGGAATGTGTGCGTGTCGGAGTGTGTGTGTGCGAGTGCCACAGGCGGCGTTCCCAGCCTGGGAGCATCAATCTTCCCCCGTGACTGAGTGAGATTTATGGCCCAGCCAGGGGCTCCCGGCACCTCCTGGCTCCGTGCTGCTCCTTCAGATCGGGACAAGCTCAGGGATGAGGTTTGGGACACCCAGGCTCTGCTGCCCTGCTTCCCTCACCTTCCTTTTCCAGGCTGTGCCAGCAGCTCGCAAGAACGAGAGCAGCAACTGGGCAAGAACAGGAGCCATTCAATGGAGGCTGAGCCAACGGGAATGTGCTTCCCTTTCAGCAAACAAACACTGCTGTTCCCCCTCCTTGCTTTTCCCACTGGGAGTTTTCTGCTGAGGGAGATGGCTGGATCAACGTGGAAGCACAGGAGCATCTGTGATTTACCTCCTGGTTGGGTACCAGCAGCATGGTGGTGACACCAGCTCTTCCTGTCCCTCCATCCTAGCCCTGATCCCTGCTCCCAGTCACAGGGTTATCCATCCAGCCCAGTCTGAGAACCCAGTTTGAGCCTGCTTGACTGGTTTGCTTTATTTTTCTACCAGAAAATGATTTTTCCCTGCTCTTCTTAACTTCCTGGAAGTAAAGGTCTGCTGTGTCTGGAAATAATTTATTTCCCCAGAAAATACCCCCTTCCCTCCATAACAATCTTCCAGTTCTGATTCAAAGCCACTTTGCAAAGGTGGTGTGAGGGGTTTTGTTTTTAATGAGAGCTGGAATTGCTGTACACCAGACAAAAAGCCTGTCCAGCTCACTTTTTAGCTGGAAATGTCATTGTTTCATGCAGATTCATGCATAAAAATTAACCCATACACTTTTTAAATGGGTCTGGGGGGCGAAAGGCTCATTTTCCTGTTATCAGCCTGTGGAGGTATCTATTTATATCAGCTGTACTGAGCCCACTGCCATCCCATTATGAAGCATCTTTTACCCCCAGAGGCCCAGACCTGGGAATCTGCAGTTTCTGCCACACAGGACATTCCCTGGCATCACTCAAACCTGGAAATAATCTTCCAGTGAACTGAGTTCACTGCAAAGAATATTCTTTCACACTTATCAGGCTTGCTTAATAAAATGGGTAAACCTTTGCTGCGAGATTATTTGGAGCAATTTTTAAATATTTCTCCTCTGCAAATGGCTGGGTTTATGTTCCCCTTGTTCCTTTAAGGTCTGGATTCTCCCTTTGCCTGCAGTCTGCCTCTTGTCTGGCTCACCGAGGCAGCCAGATGGTGTAATTTGCAGGTACCTCCACAGCACTTACTTGTCTGACGTGCCTGAACTGATTGAAACATGCAGAGAAACCTTTGAAACCTCACTGAAGGGGTCTGGATAAAGCCCTGGAATGTGATAGATCTGGGAGACAGAGCAGGTACGTTCACTCCTGGAGTCTGCACAGCTCAAAGCTCCAGGGGAAGGGGTCTGTGCATGCAGGGGTGGGCAGGGGATGGGACTGCAGCTCTGTGGGTGCTGTGGAGCTTTACAGGACACTTGGCAGGAAATAATTATGGTCTGGTTGCTCATGTGGTGTTTATCCCTGTATTTATATGTAGGTGTGTGTAGAGTGAGTGCAGGATTCTGTGATTCTGGGATTCCATACATGACTGCCCCTGTTCTCGTGTGTCTCCATGCTCTGTGTGTGTGGTGGATGTTCATATATTTCATCAAATCACAGAATCACTGAATGGTTTGGGATGGGAAGGACTTTAAAGCCCATCCAGTGCCCTCCTCTGCCATGGCAGGGACATTTTTCACTGTCCCAGGCTGCTCCAAGCCCTGTCCAGCCTGGACTTGGGCACTGCCAGGGAACCAGGGGCAGCCACAGCTGATCTGGGCACCCTGTGCCAGGGCCTGCCCACCCTCACAGAGAAGAAAAATTTTGAAAATATTTTCTCTCTTGGCTTCTCTTGCCTCTGTGAGTGTGTTGTCAGATACCAGACAGCTCTGGTGAAGAGGTCAGTAAGCTGGATCAGCACTGAGGAGCCTGGGACCGGTGGGTGATGAGACTCCTGGGAAGAGCTGCAGCAGAATCTGGGAGTGGAGCTTGCTGGAGACACTCAGGAAGAGCAGGGTGTAGAGAACTGGTCTAAAATGCCTCCTAAGCCAAGGACAGCTGTCCTTCAATGCACAGGTACTTTGCAGGGGAAGACATCTGCTGCCACTGAATGAAACCTCCACTGGAAATATGTCCATGAGCAACAATATCTTTTCCGGCAGGGACTGGAGAAAATAAACAAACACCTGCCAGGAACAGAATTGAATCAAGCACCAATTGAAATATGATAAGAAGAAAAAAAGAAAGCATTTTATTGATGGGCTAAAAGAAAAAATCAAAACACAAAGCCTGCTTGTGCTTCAGCTGGGGGCAGGAGGAGCTGAGGAAGGGGACAAGAGGTGGGCAAAGAGAAGTGGCTGCTCATCCACCGAGCCCTGTTGTTGTACAGGCAACACCCTGTCAGCACTTTGCAAGAAGGAGCTCCATCTTTCTTTCTTACGTGGCCTGACAGCTTTTCAGAAGAGATTTATACAGGGACAGATCGGAATATCTGTCATGGCAAAGCACCGTGATCAAGAGAAATGAGGCACTGTGAGCTGGGACCTCACACTTCTCAGGGCTCAGGAGGTGCTGCTCAGGGGAGGGGACAGCCCTGGGTGCTGCTCCACACCCCAGAGGGGAGGCTCCCTGGGCTGCCCCAGTGCAGGGAATGCGCTCTGGGATTGATCTGGCTCTGGACAGGTATGTGGAGCTGCCAGGTCTGTGTCCCGGCAGGCTGGAGAGCCTCCCCTTGTGATCAAAGCGCAGAACCTGTCACTCCCAGGGCCCAATTCATCTCTTTCTGCGGCAGACGTCTCAAACAAGTCAGATGGATTGTGCTGTGGAATTGCTTGTTTCTCTTTCCCGGCTCCAAGGGGAGTTTGGGCAGCTGGCTGGGCCGAGGAGAGCTGGGCTGGAGCTGCTGGGAGCAAGAGGGGACAAATCACAGAATCGCGCGATGGTTAGGGCTGGAAGGGAGCGTACAGACCATGTGATTGAACCCCCTGCCATGGGCAGGGACAGCTCCCACCGGACCAGGCTGCTCAGATGCCAGCCCAGTGTGCACACCGGCCATCCTAAAGGGTCTGCCCCCACCCCACAGGGTCTGTCCCCATCCCACGGGCTCTGCCCCCATCCTAAAGGGTCTGCCCCATCCCACAAAGTGTGCCCCCATCCCACGGGGTCTGCCCCCACCCCAAAGGGTCTGCCCCATCCCACAGGGTCTGCCCCA
>VZTX01027092.1:21985-119570 GCA_013400915.1 Pardalotus punctatus | reverse complement strand
TCTGCCCCCATCCCGCAGGCTCTGCCCCCATCCCGCAGGCTCTGCCCCCATCCCCGTGAGCCCAGCCCAGCCTCCATCCCCTGACGATCCCTCAGCACAGCAGGGCTCGCCTCTCCTGGCAGGGAGGTGTTCCAAAGGTCTGCAAGGGGCCGGGATGCAGCCACGTATGAGGAGTTTCAGACAGGCTCAGAGAGACCAGACTCAGACCTTTTTTTTTGCCAAAAGGTTCAAAACGAAGAGCCGGGGAGCAGATCACCATTTGCAGGGGGCAGTGGCTCTGCTGTGCCAAAGCCACGGGAGCATTTCACAGGGACCAAGGCTGCCGAACAGCGGAGTATTAACGTGGAAATGACAGCCAGCCATGGCAAACCTTTCCTAGGCTATTAGCAGGGTGTGGAGCCCAGCCTCAGACATGGGACACGAATTTGCAGTCCCCGGGTGAGTGGTTCGAGCTCCCAGTGCTGTCCTGCCGCTCCCACCGGAGCACACCCACTGTAACTGGGAGAAAAAAAGAGGGGAAAAAAGCAGGCTGCGGTTGAGAGCCCTGCCCTGCGAGTGCAGCTCCTCCGAACCCCAGCTGCGGTGTAAATTGAGATTCCACATGGATGCTGCTGCCTGCTTTCACCGCTCGTTGGGTGCAATTTACTTGTCTCATCCGATTTACGCCATGCACTCAGGTCTGGAGCATAAATATCCCAGCTCATATAACTATGAGAGCATCTTCTGTCTCGCCTCTCTCACACCGGCTCAGACGCATCGGATTCAGAGGGAGAGATTTTAATTTCAGTGATCTTCGCTTTCTCACCCAAAGCCCCACTGATTTCTCCGCTGAGGTCTCCAAACCACACCAGTGGAGTTTTCCATTGGATTTCATTTTATCCTCTGATTTGGAGGGTTTAAGTGTGAATTAAGTGATACCTTGGCTTTAAGCACGGCCCCCCTTGCTAGGGGTGAGTTTCAGCCTAAATGAGCAGTGCGTGTGTGCATTAGGAATGCGCTCCCCAAGCATGAATAAATGTTCTCAGGGAGATCCTTAACAACATACAATCTTCCAAGCAACAGGTTGCGTTACTAGGATTAACAACCTGGAGGAGAAGGATTAATATAATTGCTACTCCTAACCAGAGCTGTGGAAAATAATCACAATGAAGTTAAATAAAACGTTTGAAAACTGTTAGGGAGTTGGGGTGGTGTTTTAATTTTTTTTTCTTTTTGTATCTTTTAAATGTATTTGTTTTGCAAATCTCGCAGGAAATTCCCTGATGTCAAACAGGATGTGCAAGCATTCATCTTCTCCTCCCTCTTTTCAGAAAGATTCTTAAGCTCAAATCAAGCAACAGGGTAATTTTAGGGAGCAACACCCCATCTGGCTTTCCCCCAGCTCTATTTCACGTTTCATTTCAAGAGAATAAAAGAAGTTTTGTCAGATGAAAAGGAAAGGCCACCTAACCCAGAATTAGAAGTTCAATAGTGGCCAGAAATTGCCACTAGGAAAAGCTGTGCAAACAGGGCAAGCACGTGGCATTATTTCTCTCCCAGTCTTTCTCAGCCTCCAGTGCTCAGCAGCTCAGGGACTGCTCGAGGCAGAGGTGTTATCTTCTAGTTTAATGCCCTTGATGGATTTTTTTTCTTCCATGAAGTGTCTAACAGCTTCACAAAATGCATAGTTAAGCTGTAAAACTCTGCTTTTTTTTTGTGAATGCCAGAAGTTTACATGGGTTCAAAAAGCAAAGTGTGAAACGACATTACATTTCCACCTTCTGGATGTGCTATCAAGCAAACACACCTTGACAGGGAAATCTCTTCCCAGGAGACATCATGACTTTGATACGTTCCTTTTTTTTTTTTTTTTTTTCCCCTTCCCTTTTTTAAATCCATTTCTGGAATAAATATCTTCCACAGCAAATCCTGCAAGGGAAGTGTTTTCCTGCAATCATCAGCCCTGCCTGCAACATTCCTCCAGGACTGTGCCTGGTCAGATCAGATGCACGATGAGCTCTTTGTTCTGCTGCCCAGGAGTGGAACATCAGAAGCCACTGGACTGTGATCAGGTGAATAAATTTGAACAAATACATGGAAATAAACATTATCATCCTTATCACATTAATGACGGCCTCACAGGAAACCCTCACCTGGATTTCAGTGAATTCAGAGCCTGTTTGTTCATTATCTCTGATCCCTGTTGATCCTGGGCAGCTGGAGCAGAATTCACCCTCATGGAAGAGCAAGTGCACAGCCAGAGCATCCCCGAATGCCATTTCATGGATCTGCAGCTTGTGCTCCTGCGTTTGAGGTCCTGCAGGATCTGAGGAGCCAGACCCCTCCTAGGCCAACCAAAATCACCACATCTCTGTTTCTTAAGCCTTTTCCACCCTACAGGTGTTTTTCTTCGCTATCAGGCTGCCAAGACCCTCTGCATGCTGCGCAGACACGGAAGAATAACCCCCTCACTTATGCAGGGAGGTTTTTAATTCCCACCACACCTTCCCACTCCATGGAACTCATTTTAACACTGCTTCTCCCAGCACAGAAACATCCCCGGGCAGTCAACCTCGCTGCCTTCAAGAGAAAGAGTGAGCCCCCACTTATACAGCGAGCACCATGGGCTCTTTAAAGCCTTCCCAGTGCCAGGCTGAGCCTCTCTCTTTCCTTCCTCACTTTTGTGCGTGTTTTCCAGGAGTCTGAACTGCTTTTGAAGCTGTTCCAAGGCTCTCCGAGTCAGATCCGTGTCTGTTTGGAGCTGGCAGTGGGCACTGTCCCTCCAGTCCTGCTGCTGTCCTTCCCTTCCAGCCCCTCCATATATTCCAGATATCTTCAGAGCCCATAAACAGAAGGAACTGGAACCATTTCAGCCCGGGCTGCACTGAGATGAGACAGAGATGCCCCCTCAGGCAGAGCGAAAAGGGCACAAGGAACGCTGTGATGACAGCACAGTAAAATTCTCTGGGCTCTAAATATTTTATCATCATAAAATAAACATAGATCTTCTCATCATGAAATATACATTAAAAAATGTTTAAACATGTTAATTATTAAACCAATATTGATTCATATTGGATGAAGCATTAACGGGTGGAGTTTGGAGGAGGAAAATTGGCAAATGTATTTAACGTCGAAAGAGCGCTTGCCACATATCAATATTCATCAGGTCTAACCACTAATAATCATAAAAGTGACAGGCCAGATTTATGGCTCCTCTGTGTGGAGGCAAGTCTGTGCAGAGGGACAAACTGAAATATTAAGATGGGAATCACAAAAATTCTATTTTTTTTTTCCTCCAGCTCATCATTGTGATTTTATGGATAAACGGAGGATTTGTGTAAAAGAGTCTGAGCAAACAGAGGGAAGACTTTTGTGAGTTTATTTCAGAGCAGGTTATCAGAAGGATTTAATCTGATTTAAGGCTCTGATGAGGCCTGGGGTGAGGCTGCCTCCTGTGCCGGTGCCACCACGGTGCACAAGGGGTTAATGGTTGCTCCTGTGCCCTCTCTTTGGACATTTATTCAAAGAATCTTAAATGGATTTTCTGAAAGTCAGAGAGTGGAAAATGCATCATGTGCCACCTTTAGCATTTGCAGGGTTGAAGGTGAAGCTTGAGTTGGGGAGTTTTATGGTGCAAGTCAGTTATTTTGATTTGGGGTTGTAAATATTCTCCCCAGAGGAGAATGCCTTGCTCACTGTGCCTGCAGGAATTCTTGTGCAGGTTTTTTTCCCGCTGGAAGCTCTTGCTTTGGTAATAGACTGAGATCAAAGCACAGATAGAAAAGAAAGGGACTGGGAACTGAAATTCCATTAATATGGGAGACCTGCCAAAGGTCCTTAATTTGGTTTAGTTTTAAATGTCCATCCAAACCACTCCAGGAGCAGGAATCCTGATGTGAATGCAGTCTGTCCAAGGACATTCTTGGCACAGTTGGCTGGGACTGTTTTTAATTTCCTTCCCCACCTTAGATTTTTTTTCCCCTGATTTACTTCAATGTGAACAGGTACACCAAGACCTGTATCCACAACACGGAGTGACAATGTGAATTTAACAGCCTTTTTGCAATATTCTGGAGCCTGAGAGAATTTCAGAATTGCAGGGAGTTCATTGTGTTTAAAACATTTTCTTGAAAAGAGTGTGTCTTTCCTTGGTCTTTAAACAAAAAAAAAAAATAGCACAATGAGGTTCAGGGACTGTGTTCAAGGACTCCAGTTTAAATTTGTTCAGTCTACAAATCAAAAAAGAAATTTGTTTTCTTAACAGCCTCCTCTGCAAACACAGTGTGGTACCAGAGAGTTAACAGGTGTTCTCTGTCTTGCATGCCAAATTAATTTAATACTTTTTATTACTCTGTCTCTTTGCTGGACTGGTACAAGTTACAAGGAGCAAACATATAGAAACCTTCTTTTCTGAGGTGAGAGGGAGCCATGTGATCATTGATGGACAGAGTCATGCCAAGGAAAGTTAAATAAATTGGTTTTCCCCTTACTGGGACTTGGTTTCAGTGTCAGGGCTGGTGCATCCTGCAGATACAGGAGTGTGGAAGGCATTGNCTTGGTTTCAGTGTCAGGGCTGGTACCTGAGTGAGCTGCTGGTGCATCCTGCAGATACAGGAGTGTGGAAGGCATTGTACAGAAGAAAAGGGGAAAAAAAATCAGCTGAACCATTCCACTGCCCAAACCCAGGCCTGAAAATGGGATTTTAGGCCTTTTAGGCACTCTCCTTTACCCATCAGCCCTTCTTGCCCTGAGAACAGATTTGGAATCCCTTTTTTCTCACTCCACAATACATGCCAGGACAACAGCAAATGTCAACCATTTTCTTTGGGACAACGCTTTCAAAGGCCAAAACCTTTAACATCTGGCAGCTGTGGTTTGCTGTTGAACAACAGCTTTGGTTTGCTGTTGAACAACAGCTTTGCTACCGATGTTTACCCACCAGAGAAATGCTCCCGAGCCTCTGCATGGAGATGATACACTAAATTGTCCATTTAATTTCCACTTACTGGGAGATTCGGCATGCATTAAAGAATATTTGACTATTAAAAACATGTTTATGGGCTCTAATACTGCTAGCAGTGGTATGTGACTAGTACAGATGAAAGTGCATTTTGTCACGATCGGTTGATTTTGGAGTAATCTGTCCCTGGAAATTGTTATTCTGGGGGTTCTCCTCCCAATGCAGCTCCAGAAGAGGTGTCTGGAGGGATCCCTGCTCTGGTTGTGTCTTGTACAATATCCTTGCATGAAACTCATCCTGAGTGGAGTGAAAGCCAAAATTAACCTTTAAACAGTGCACTGGTGGCCTGATTTCCTAAGAAAATCATGCTCTTTGAATGTACAAAGGAATGAGAATTCCTTTATCCACCTACTCCACCACACAGTGCTATCCAAAAACTTCTGTGCTGATTGACCACCTTTAACCAGGGGTGATACAGAGATTAACAGCCTCAAAAATACCGAGTTCTCACAAGTGTGATGAAGAATTGATTCTTCATCTGATTCTGTTGGAGCTCCTAATTAACTACACACCCAAGGATTCAAACAGGGGATACATATTCATGGAAAGCAAGCTTCGTTTCCACAGAGCACAGAAGTAGCTGGCATCTTGATGGGATGTTCTCCCACTGGAAAACATCCATTCCGCAAAATCAAAATGTGCCACAGGAGCAAGCACTGATTTAAGTAAAATTTCAATTGAAGGCAGCTCTTTAGTTTGTGATAATAGGATAGTTGATATTTTTTCAGTCTTACAGAATTTTTTTCCCCTTAATGTATATTATACTTCTCATACACAAAAAAACCCCAAACAACAAAAAGCAAGCAAGTATGTGTGTTGTGGGAAGAACAGTTGCAGATTCACAAAATGTTATTTTCTTCAGAATTTTTACATCAAAAGCCATGGGAAAATGTTGGAGTTTTGGGGGAAAACAGCTCAAAACCTGAAATGTGTGCTGAAAGACAAAATCCAAATTTTGACCAGAGCATGAACAATTCCTTCAGATGGAAAGGCCCAGTGAAACCAGCTGATGGTGCACAACAAATTAAAGGGCTGGGCTTGTTCAGATTGAGTTTATCCAGAGGACTGGGATCCCTGTGACTCAGTTCCCACTGGCTGTCCAGTTTGAGGCTGACAAATCCTTTTCTCTCCAAGCACAGGGTGGCACAGGCTGTGCCAGAGCCTGGGCAGCAGCGAGTGTGCTGCGCGCCTGATCCCGGCTGCAATCCTGCAAAAATTCCCCATTCTCACGCCAGGCTGGCTCCTGAGCTGAGGAATAATGCCCTGGGACTCATTTTGTGAATGCAGCTGCCTCGTGGGCCTGACAGCCACGCATTGTGCGGGGCACAATTAGGAGGTCACACAGACGCTGGCACTGATGGCTTTCTGGCTGCCTCTGGAAAATGTTCTCAACACATGGCTAATAAGCAGGTTTCTTTGATACCACTTTGATAGTTAGGGACAGCAGGAGGAAAACAAGCAGAAGACCGAGCTCGATGCTATTATTCCTTTTAACTTTGCTTAGCAAATGATTCTGAAGTGCTCAACACAATCACTCCCCCTTTTAAGCATAGGTTTTTCCACTCCTCTTCCTTTACTAGGGTCTAATTTTAAGGGAGCACTTTGGGATTTTAATAACAGAATTATACACTTTGCCCACATGTCTTTAATCTCTGGATGTTTATCCCATCAACTGCGTCTCTGGCGAGCCTTTATCCTGGGATGTTTGTCTATTAAATTAACAGTATTTCAGAAGAAGAGAAGCCATTTGCAAGCAGTAAATCACAAGGCAGCAGCATCCACTTAGTTCTCTGGCTGTTGCATCACTCAGTACATTATACACTGTTCTATACACTCAGTATATCACCGAGTTCTTCATCTTCCCTGCCACCCCCGCCCTCCGCCCCCACGCTGTCTGCAAAACGCACAAACCTCTCCCAGGCAGGCGAATCCAGGGAGAAGGGGACAGATGAGATCCGTGCAAGCAGCGAGCTGGGAAGGTTTGGAGGGTTTGGATGGCACTGCTGGATTTTGGCTGGCTTGCCCGTGGGTAGAGCAGAGCCCTCTGCATCTGAGCATCTCAGAGGGTGCCAAAAGCAGTGAGTAACCCTGCTCAGCACAGAGCAGAGCCCCGGGGGATGCAGCAAATTGGGGCTGCCCACCCTCTGCTGGAGCGAAACCATCCCGGGATGGAGGCAGCCCACGCTGAACAGCGCAGGGAGAAGTTCCACGGTGCTGCATGACCAGAAAGAGGTGGATATGTATCACCCAGTGAGGGAGGAGAGTTAGCTGGAGGGTGGCCAAGAACATGGAAATCATAATTCTGTTTGTGCACGGAGTAGAAATGAGCGTGTGCGTCCTGAATGGCTTTGTCTGTCTTAATTCTTGGCCTTAATTGAAGGGGTCCTTCCTCAAGAAAGCGACCTGCAGCAGATGTTTGGAGATTTTTTCAGAGCTCAGTGCGCTGTAACAGAATCACCAGCACTGAGAAATGTTCATTTTTGCTCCTTGGATTGTGCCCATCCAGCAAATGGAGTGGGTTCAGTTTCATTTAAACGCTGAGAAGTGCCAGGTCCCTGCAGAAAGCGGGCATGGTGCATCTGCAAGCAGATGGGAAACATCTCCATGTAAGCATTTATGAGATGCCTCACATAGTTTTCCTCTCACAAAAAGAAGCAAACAGATGAAAATCTAAATGTTAGGGCAGTGTGAACCAGGAATTCGGGGGAAAAACTCAGAACAAGTTGCACAAAGCAATCTGTTGCAATGACTTTTCTTTATTTCCCCATTGACTCCTTGCTTCCTACCCTTCTTGCTATCACCTTTTATACTATATCCATGCAGGCATCCCATTTTCAAAATCCAAACTCTCTTTGAACCAAATTGGACTAGAAACAGAAAATTCTAGTCATACTCCACAGCATCACACTCTGGGAATTTTGTCTTCCTGCCCTCCATGAATTAGCAAATTAAAAAAAAAAACCACAAAATGAAAAATTCCTGTTTCTTAACAGGAGCACACCCTTTTTCCTGCATCCAGGTGCCACACCTTGGCTAGTCACTCTTTGGATTTGCCAGCTTTGAAATCCCAAAGGCTTCTGCAAGGCACTTGGTCCACCTTCCCCCCTGGAGAGAGGAGGATATTTGGGTTCCTCTGGTTATCTCCATGGTAAGGGAGGTGCTGAGGTCCTGGTAATCCCTTCCAGCTCTGACGACTGGGCTGTGACACCCCACACACTGTGGAGAACACAGACTGAGGTGCTGCCCTACCTGGAGTTGAAAACGTTTTAGAAGAAGTGCTAAGAGCAGAATCATGGAATTATTAGGTTGGAAAAGACCTCTGAGGTCACCCAATCCATTTTGCAGATAAAGAGATGCTTTTTCCTGGCTGGGGAGGAAAGTATGAAATGCAGAGCACATTTACATTTTTGATCCAATCTGGAGCAAAACTGACACTTTTCAGCATTGCCCAGAGATATTTCAGGTGAGAAATCCCTAGTTTTGGGCTCCTTCTCTGATTTTTGGTGATTCAGCCTTGTCCCCTCAACCCAGGTCTATTCCCCAACCACCCCCTTTCCAAATCAGCCTCTGTCACTTTATTTGTTTGTTTGTTTGTTTGTTTGTCTCTCTTCCTCTCCTGCTTTTTGACATTTCTCTTTGGATCACACAAATCTTCCTTATGGAAATATTTGTGCACTTGGCACATTTCCATTGAGTGTTTAGACTTTAATAAAGCATTTTTTGTTGGTTTGTTTTTTTATTTTTTCTATTTTTCTTTCCAGGGGGAGAAGTTTGTCATGATTTTTTTAATTATTATTTTTGAATGGCTTTCCTCCATGAATCTTGGCAGCTTAGGAGTCCCCTCCAGTAGGATATAATTGGAAGTAGCTGCTCTCTCTGATAGCCTGGCTTTCAGAGAGTGCCCTCCAGTTCAGTAGCTGCAAATAACTGTGGGCAATTTTGCCTGTGCTTAATTGCAACAAGGTTGTTTCCTCCAATTTTTAAGTCTTTCATTTTCAGGCAGAACCAGAGCTGAATGCTTGTGTGTCCTCCTCCAAAACCCCTTTATAATAAATGCTAAGAAAATGTTCTCTGCCACTGCTGACAATTTTTCCCTCACAGACTGGAGGAGATCCAGATGCTGCTGGAACCATCGGGTGATGTGGTCAGCACGAGAAACTCTTGGTTTGGCTGATTGATAAAGCTCTGCCTCTGCCCAAGAGTAAATGTAGAGCTCATTGCTTATTCCCTCTTTCTCTTGGTAAATTTAGCAATCTTTCAAGCTGGGTTAATTTTAGTTTTAGGAATTGTAATGCCACAAAAGAACTCAACAATGTTCCAAGCCAATCCCACTTGTCCCAGGGGAGGCTCAGCCATGAAAATGCAGCACCCAAAGGATGTTCTCCAGTCTGGCCTTCAAACTCTCACGATTCCACCACCTTCCTGGGCTATTTTTTGCAGCACTTGACTCTCAGCAGTGTCAGGAGGGCAATCTAAATATCCTCTATAACCCAGGTTTATCTTCGAGGCACTCCAAAATTAAACTGCCTCATGTTTAGAAGAGCACGGAGGAACCTCGGCTCCTCGATCTTCTGGCAGCACCAGCTGTCAGCCCACAGAAACCTTTGCAGGGATAGGAATAGCCTCGGTGCTATTCCGAAATTCTTAGAAAAAGCTTTTCCCAGGAAACCGAGCGAGCGCTTTTCCGTGCTCCGCCATCTGCGCCTGCTGGAGACCCGCTCGGCTCCTGGCATCCCACGGACACGTCGAGAGGAGACAAAGCCATCAAGAAACCAGCAGAGATCGCTTCAAAATGCAAACAAAGCAGAACAGTGAGACACTCCAGGCCACATCCTGAACTGCTGTAAATCAGTGAAACTCGGGGATTGCAACCCAGCTCTGCCAGGCTGCTCCAGCTGAGGGTTCGGTTCTTCCTCGTGAACTCCTCCAGCACGGCACAGCCAATTTTTGGAAGCTTGGAATGACTTCCTGCCTGGAGTTTACAGCTGTTCCAGCAAGGCCTTTGGTTTATCCCTTTAATTTGTCATTAGCCTGGGTAAACAAAAAGAACAAAACAAAAAGGGCTGGGAAAAAAAAGAAATGCAAACAGATGCACTCGGTTTTCATCCACTTTTCCTCCACTTCAGGCAGATTTTAGGAAAGAAGCATTGCTAAAGTGGGGATCTGCTGGGACAGGTTTCCTGGTTAGGAGAAAGATGTTGGTTGAGATCTAAGGCTGGAAGGATCTTGGTTCAGATTAATGAAAAAGTAAAATAAAATAAGACTCTGACTTCTACCCAAGAGTCTCCTTTTTCATTGAAATAACATTTCACTCTTCATTTCAATGTTTTCCAATAATTCTGAATCCTCCTGGAATCAGATGCAGATGTCCTGACACACCAGCAATGAAGCTTATTCTGACAGCATTTCTGAAGGAAAAGGGGAAAAAAAATGACAAAAACTAGGAAGAAGTCCTGCTCTGATGATATTGTCCATCCATTTTGGCAAATTATTAGGGATTAAAAGTTTGAAAAATCCTCAGAAACCCCACAGGAGGGGCTGAGTCCTCACCTGACCACAGCCTTTGGGCCAGTTTGATCCCAGCTGGCAAACTTCAAGTTGTAGTTGAGCCTGAACCCCATCATTCCTTTCTTGCCCTTCAGACTGATTTTGCACATTAAGGAGATGGATTAAGAGTCACAGAAATGGTTGGATGGTTGGTGGAATTTTCAAAAATACATGTGCAAGTTAAATAAAGTGGGGAATAAGTGGTCCCAATGTTTTTCAATTCTGAGAGCCCTCCTGTGAACCACTAAAGACATTATTGTTTTTACCACATAAAATCTTTTGTAAAGCTGACTTGACCATGCCAAGGATCACACAGCAGTCAAGACTTAAACCCCGAGACGCCCAGATCAGAATAAAAAAAATACATCCTAAAATGCTTTTTACTGATTTTGTTTCTGGTAAGAGCACAGATAGAATAAAAGGTTTCCACTGGGTGGAAGCCAACCAGGATCAATCTTCTGACCAGCAGCAGCAGCCTCAGAACTCTACCCCCCAAAGCTAATGAAAAGGCAGTTTCCCTCTCTTTTTGGAAAGGATATCTTGTGCTCTGCCACCATCCCAGCTGGTGGCAAACACACCCTGAACAGGAGCTGGTTCTGCCATTTCTGGTGCTTGTCCTGCTGTCTCCAGCACAGAGGTGCCAGAGCAATAAAACATATTCCTTTTCAGTCCTGTGGGGCTACTTTATATGCTTTTTTCCATGGATAGCCTTGGAATGTAGACTTTGGAGGAGCAGGCAGATGACTGTGTACATTTAAATATCAGCCCCAGGGCAAATGCCCACATCCCCCAGTGCAGGTCAGCGCACACATTCCTTTGTGGAGGTGTGTTTTCCCAAACTCCATGCCAGGGAATCTGTCCTGGCTGCTCCTTGGTGGATTCTCTGTGTGCTGATGGCCCTGATAGAGGCCGTGTGGAGACAGCAGCAGCTCTGGCTGCTCTGCCCACCAGGACAAGGACAGCAGCTGGACAGGGCTCACAGCATCAGGAAATAAAATAAACTGGCTCCTCCTCAGGCTGCTCCTGCTCAGAGCTTCCAGTTACAGAATGAGTGGAGACCTGGCAACTGCTCCCACACCAGGACAAAAAACAGGGAAGAAGAAACTTGATGGGAACAAAATCACCCCCAAGGGCCAACAGAAACTGTTCTGCTTATGCGATGGAGGAGATGAGCCATATTTCAGATGGCTAAAGGGGGTTTTGGACCACAAAATAACAGAACACTTGGTGACATCAAGATGGGATCTCTTTTACTCCAGGCCTGCTGCTCACAGTGTCCACAAATCACTTTAAATACTCCAGGATAACTTCTCTGTTTTACTTTTGATCTTTTAAAACTCAGCTTGACATTTTAAACTCACGCCTAGCTTTTGTTGCCCATGTGTAGGGTTGAACAGTGCCCTTTTATCTTTCCAGCATGGACCCAAAGAAAACACTCAGTTGTGTTCTAATACCTGTTCCTGAATTGGGAAAATTCCAGGCCACAAAGCAGCACCACTCCTCATGTCCCAGATGGTGTCTGCTATTATTGTGTGGGATTAACACAGTGATAAAAACATCTCCCAGTTCTGGACTTGTGCAGCAATCCCACATCAATGACACAGCAGACAGACAAAACTTGGTATCTGAGACAAGAAATAAGACCAAAACTCAGGATGTTCTTGTTGGAGAAACATTCTAAATCTGAGCTGAGTTTTCACCATTGCATCCAAATCAGGAAAAAACTACCCTGGAAATTTCACTGTATCCAGACAGGCCTCTTTTATGGGTTTTCCATATTTCTAACTGTCAAATACATCTAAAACATGACATCACACAGTCTCTTCTCATAGTAGTCTGCTGCTTCTTTCTTTCAGCAGCAAAAGAATGAAAGAAGTGAAGAACAAGCATGAAACTGTAACACAAAACCTACTACTAGTAGTAATAATATTCCTGTTAATTATTGTAATACAACTCCATTTAGGAACCTTGCCAGGACCTTGTTTTAGGCTCTGCTCAAGGTGAAGAAGCAGGTGGCAAAATTATTTTCCATCTTAACAAATCTCCCCATTCCCTGTCTGCAGTGCACGTCAACCTGGCCCTTTGATCTGGTACATGATACTCTGCTTCCCTGGAGAATTTGGGGCCAGATGCTTTAACAAAAATGACTCCATTAAATCTCTACTGCCTCTCACGGGGTATCACAAATTTAAATTGGCTAAAGAGGATGTTCTTGAGTGGAGTGGAGTGGAGCAGGGGAAAATTATACATTTTATCAGGTTTTGCAGTCTAAACAGATGCAGAGATGGGTTTTCCCCAGGAACAGTGACAGCCCTTCAGGCAGCAGGAAAAATAACAACAGCTGAAGTGTTAAAGCTCACAAAAGTTTGAACTCTTGGGATATGCAGGAGGAACCAATGGGTTAATTATGATGTCCACTCTTGCCCAAAAGTTTGTTTTAATCTAAAAGTTGAGGAGCAAGGTGTTCTCCCTCATTGAGACTGCTGTGCTCATTCTCTGTGAGCATCACTGACCTTCCTGGGAAACGGAGTCATGTGGAGACAGAGACTCCTTGGGAGCGAGGAGAGAGCAATTTCCCTTCTCAAGGAGTGAGGGACACACTTCACTGAGTCCCCCAACTCCAGAGCCACCAGAAGAGATGCTCATGCCCACTTCCTGTTGAGCATCCTGGGGGGAGCATGGTTCCTCAGGCCATTTGAACCTTTCCTTACCATGATCCCTCATCCCCTCCTCTCCAGCTGAGCTCTCTCTCCTTCTTTGCTCAGACCCGAGGTCTCAGGCTGGGATTTGTAAAGGCACATTTGACTGGCTTTGCCTGTTCCTTTTCCAAGGGTTTTTCCCACCTGGAGCTCAGCTGTGTGAGGGGAGGGAGGTTGTGCTCTCGTGCCGACAGCAGCCTGTGCATCCACACAGCACATCCTCAAAGGACCCAGGAGTGCTGCCCGGGTTTCTGTGCATACTCACCTCAGCATTCCCAGTTTTATCCAGGCAATTAGGTAGTTTATATCCAGGGTTTGTGCAGCTCACTTCAATCTGCATCTCTCAGATGCATTTGCCTCATGTGTTCATGGAGACACGGCTTTTCTTACATCTGCATTAACACACAGAAGCTTTGTTTTAAAAGCCAGTCTGCTCAGGAGAAGATCTGTGAGCCTTGCTGGCTGAACAAACAGCCAGCCCAGCATGGATTTTGTCACATATCCATCATTCCATGCAGCCTGGGTTGGATTGCTCACATCCCCACGCTGTCCCTGCCTGCACTTTGCTGCACTGCCGGGGATGCCTGGGTTCCAGCCCATCTGCACGGATCACATCTGTGCTCTGAGCACTTCTCCAAGTGCTGACAGCGCTGAAATGGCTCAGGGCCAGATCCTCAGTGCACCTCCACCAGCTCAAGCACAGCTTTATAGATGTCCTTTGAGTGAGCAAGGAGCTCAAGCTTTTCTTTCCATGCAGACTCAAGTTTTCCTGTGTTTTTATCCACTATGGGAACATAGAATCAGCAAATCATTAGGGCTGGAAAAGATCTGTCAGAGCTTTGTTAACTCAGCAGCCAGGTCAATGAGTAAATAATTGAATCATAGGATCGTTAATGTTGGGAAAGACCTCCAAGATCCTCAAGTCCAATCCTCAACCAAACACCACCATGCCCACTAAACCTTCTCATGAAGTGCCACATCTGCTCATTTTCTGAACACTTCCAGGGCTGGTGACTCCACCCCTTCCCTGGACAGCCCCTTCCAAGGTTTAACCGCTGTTTGAGTGAAGAAATTTTTGCTAATATCCACCCTGAACCTCTCGCAGTGTGACTTCAAGCCATCTCCCTTGTACTGTGACGAGTTGCCTGGAAGAACCGTGTCCCCAGCACAACTTTTAAATCCCTGCAGGGCTGGGGACTCCACCAGCGCCCTGGGCAGCAGTCGGGATGGTGTGGCAAGGATTTGGAGTGTGGGAAAAGGCACTCAGGCAATTCCTGCTCCCCTTCAGCTGCCGTGGACACCAGGCAGAGCCATCGGGATGGGCAGCCGAGGGTTCCAGCAGCATTCCCGGCGGCTCCAGCGGGGTGGGGACAGGGTGCACGGAGCCATGGCATGTGCACTGCCGGCCGCTCACCCCTGAGCGTGGGAATGCACTTCCCTCTAGTGGGGAAAAGCTCTGCCGAGCCCGGGATTCTCCGGCAGCTGCGGAACATTTTCCTCCAGCTCCGGCAGCCGAGTGCGGTGCGCTGAGCGCTGCGGGTCACAGGCGAGCTCCGGCTGGGGACAGCGGAGCCCTGGCAGCGCCGTGCGAGGGCTGGCTCGGTGTCAGCGGGGACAGGCGGGTGGCACTCCCGACACGCGTCCCGGCTGTGCCGTGCCCGGGAGCCGCAGGCTGGGCACGGCGCTGGGGGGATGCGCCCCTGCATCCCGGCAGAGCGAGGGTCTCCTTCCCTCCCGTCAGCCCCAGAAGAAAATTCGCAAATCGCTGTTTTGGTGGAAGATTCCGGCGGATTTTTGATCTGGAATGATCAAAACAAGGTTGTTGAAAAATTCTATTTCATTATGTCAAAAAATGTTTCGTTTTGAGAATGTCAGAATGCTGCAATCTAAATGTTTAATCAAGTGACATGTATGTGTGGAATATTGCTATTATTTTCATTCAATTTTAGGTGAGTTCTTTTTTCCCTAATATTTTCCTTAAACTGAAATAAAATCAAACAAGAGGGCAAAAATGTCAAATCAAAAGATTTTCTTTTGATTGCCAATTGTTTCAACACTGTAAGTGCCTCTAGGTTTGAAAACATTTTTAAACACTTTTTAATCAAACTGTCCTTTGAAAACAAAATTTTAAGGCACCATCAGCTCGGCACAATTCCACCATTCTGTTCTTCTCAGCTGGTTCCACGGGTCGTGCCTTTTTGTCTGCGCTGAATTAAAATCCCGTGTTTCCTGGATCCCAAATTACTGAGCTTGATAGGCCATCATGTTTGGAAGATTTAATCAGAAGATGAAGAGTTCTCCTTCCCCCGGTTCCTCTGCCGCTTTCAGATGGAGGGAGGTGGGAGTAATGAATGCTGATTGAACCTCGGCTGGGAATGAGTCAAGGGAAGGGGAAAAAAAAAAAAAAAAAAACAAGCCCCATCACTCTTGTGTGATTCAATTACCTCCGAGAACTTTTATTCTCTTGGGGATTTATTCATACGTTGGTGATGAATTCAATTTGTGAGGAAATGGAAGGGACAGGGATGGCACCCGCGTGGTGCTGCCGTGACGTGGGGACACAGCACTGGGAGGGAGGGAGGGAGGGGGTGAAAATCCTTCTCCAGGTGACCAGAGGGGCTCAGGGACCAAGGGGACTCCTTGAACCTGGCCAGAAACCGGTGACAAGCACAGAGGATGCAGGAGACAGAGGGGACCATCCAGAGAAGCAGTGGGAACGAGACGAGGCCAGGGATGTCACTGGCATTTTCAGCTGCTCATTTTAATCTCCTGAATGCAAAGCCTGGTCAAAATAATGTCAGATTTGTGTCAAATTTTATTACAAATCAAAACTTAATCCTGGCCTGGAGAAGAAGAGATGAGCAGAGAGACAGGTTCTAATACCTTAATTTAAGAAACAAGACAGAGTTGTTTTCTTAAATCAGTGGTTTTAGGAATGCTGAGTGATGGATGTGGGGCTCTTCCCCTGCTATTCATTTCAATTTAAACAGAGAGAGAACTGGTTGGGAAAAAAAAAATCTGGTTTCCCTCCCCCTTAAATACTCTTCTTTTTGCTAAATAAAATTTTATTGGATTTCTAAAGCGGTTTTATTTGTGTTAATCTCTAGTTCTTTATCATCACAAATTTCAACTGCCAACCCTCTTTAATTATAGGAAAAAAGTCCTCTTTTACATGATCAGTTGAAGAAGGGCTTCTCATCACAGTCGCTGTCCAAACATCATCACTGGGAAATACTCCATCCCCCTTGGTCAGAGCAGGCAGAGCTGATTTCCTGAAATTTTAACACTTGTTTTTGTTACACATCAAAATTCAAATGCAAAATTACCCCCAGATCAAAATTGTCAAAATATTATCGGGAAGCATCATGATGTTTGATTTTTATGAACATCTTCAACTCGAACACTGTCGAGCCATTATAATGAAAAGCGAACATAGCAGAAAACATCAAATAATATTTGTTCATTGTTTCAACATAAGCCATGTGTTTAAAGAGTGTGACTTCAACAATATCATCAAAATGAACATTTCTACCGCAGCCAAAGAAAAAAATCCCACTTCAACAAAATGAGAAGCAAAACTCCGTGTTTATATTTTCTTCTGCTGGAAATGGGATGGAAATTGAAGCATTACTCAGGTATGCTTTTGTTTCGACAGAATTAGCTTTTTGTTTTAATGGAACGATGGGGGAAAACAGGGTTTGTTTTAATTGTAGACTAAACCTGTTCTCTTAAACCTCCAATAATCCTGCTGGAGGTTATAGGGGTGGTGGTGGAGGGGGAATGAAGCAGCAGAGAGCAGGATCCCACAGAGATGGGGCTTGAACTCTCTGCCTTGAACTTTGTGCCTGGCTTGTTATTCCATTTTTCCTTATTTCCTTGACTCCAATGGATGTTTGAAGACAGAAATGTTGCCTAAATGGTTTTCCAGATCTTTGATGGGTATTTGGTCTCCAAGGGGGTCCCTAAATAGAGTGGGGAGGCCCCTGTTGGTCTCTCCTGAGTTCTCCCCCCAGCAGCGGGAACAGAGCAGCCCCACCCTGCCCTGCTGTCTGTTGCAGCCACAGAGTTTGCTTGTTGTTCAAGAACTTGTTGAATTCAATCAAAGCAAAGACTGACTCACAAAAATGCACAATAAAATATTTATAAGTTCCTTCACTGGGAAATAGGTTGACCCAGGGAAGAGGGACCAAGGTGATGAGTTGAGTAAACAACAAGTGAAGTGTGAGGCCCAACAAGGCTGGTTCAATTTACACAGGAAAAATGGAACAGAGCAAACTTGACCTTAAAACAAGTCCTTTAAAAACGTGATGTTTCCGCAGTGGAAAAGCAAGGCTTTTCGGGTAGGATCAGGAAAACAGTGTTGAGCTGAAGGAATGCCATTTGAGGGAACAGAGATTTTTGTCCTCTCAGGGTGGCAAGGAAAGGTTTCAGGTCACTGGTGGTGGATTGGGATAACTCAGTTTTGCCGAGATCATCCACATTTTTAAGCTCAACGTAGTGCCAAATTGCATGACAATAACAAGGGTTTGAAAACTCTCTGTGGAGCTGAAGCATTACAAAACCCAGAGAAAAACCCCCATGAACGTAAATAATGTATCTGAGGCTGTGTGGATGGATTATTTCCACAAAAAGCTTTGCTTCTATTCTCCAGTCAGCAAAACTGTGTTGGGAAGAGGAGGAGGAAGAGGAGGAAAAGGAGGAGGAGGAGGAGGAAGGGGAAGGGGAAGGGGAAGAGGTGAAGAGGAAGAGGAAGAGGGAATGGAGGGGAAGAGGAAGAGGATGAAGAAGTATGTACAATGTATATTATTTATAAGATAATAATGCAATTCAAATTGGCAAGGTTTCAAAAAACTCTCCCATAAATGTGACAGTGAAAATGCTGAAAGAGCTGGTTTGACATGGTTTAGTTTTCCCCAATTTTCCCATGGTAGGTTCTGTTTCCAAAACAGCACTTCAGCAAAGAAACATCACTTCAGAGAAGGTTTCAACTTAATCCAAGGTCCAGCAGAGCGTGGCTTTGTCCTGCTCAGCCCAGATGAGAAATAGGGATGCACCGCCTGACCAAGGTCACCTGATGCTTCAGGAGAGCATCCCAAGGAGCTCAGGAGCGTCAGGCTCAGCTCTTCCGAGCCTGTTGAGGAGAAGAAAGTCACAGCAAGGAAGGACATTTCCATTTCAAGTGATCAGCTCAAGGCCAGAATCAAAGAGGTGTAAGTGGCAGGTGGAGGCTGGAGGAGGTGACAAAGGAGAATCTTAAAGAGTGAAAGGGAAAATTCATAATTAAAAAAGCCCTCACAAAATTTGAAAGGCAGGTTGAAATTAGTGTGAAAGAGAGAAGAAAACCCAGCCTGCCCTGGTTGGCCCATGGATGTTGCCAGTGCTGGGAGACTGATCCTTGCATCCCTGAAAAGACAAATCCTGCCCCTCATTAATTCCCAAGTGCCCAAAGAAGAATTTGATGCCAGCAAAGTTAGGGTAAGTTTTTTTTATTATTAATTATTTCAAATGAAGGAAACATCTATCAAGGCAAAACTTTGTTTTATTACTGCTCTTATTATTTATTTTTTTTTTGTTTGGGTTGTTGCTTTCCTGAGGTTTTTTATTAGCATTGTTATTATGCGCAAGCAGAACTGCCAAGGGAGAGCCTGAGCAATTCTCTCAGAACTGCAGATGAAAGTAATGGGCTTCTTAAAGACTTTATTTACATTATTGAACACAGGGAGAACAGACAGTGCCAGGCAGACATGCTCACATATTCAGAGGACAGCTTGCCTATCCCTTCAATATTAAGCAGAGGACTCTCAGATCACTTATGGCTGAGGCATCTTCCCCTGGCACCTTCAGGGATGGAGAACAGGTCATTCCCACCCACATCCCAGGGCAGAAGCAGCTCTTTATCTCTTTTACCTGGGCAGGCCGTGTCACTGAATTCTTTAGGGTCTCAGTTTCAGTAACTGCAGCTTTCCTGGAGATCGGGACAGGGAGGGAGGTTGGGCACGACTCGCTGCCTTTTTTCTCCTTCTTTCCAGTTCTTCCTCCATCCTTTCTCAGCTTTGCAACATGGAGCTGAAGTTTTAAATTCCAAAAGTGCTGTGGAATTTTCAATCTCAGAATGATTGTCAAAGAAATTGCTTTTTTATATCTCCTAGGACTCCCACAGCCCCCACAAACACAGAAAAATTCATAAACTTGTCATCAGAACTTTTCTGAGTCTGATTTCTCCTAATCTGGAATTATGGCATTTTAATTTCGTTTTAAGTGGTTTCAGCTAGCTCTGTGAACTCTGTTTTGAATACCTGTGTAGTGCCTGAAACAGGAGATTTAAAAGCACTTCAGGAAAGTTAATGAATTGTGCTTGCTGAGAACTGTGTCAGGAAGCAGAGCATTATGATTTATATTCTTCAGATAAGGAAACCAAGTCCTGGTTTGGTTAAAATTCCTCTTCAAGGCTGCGCTTTGAACCCGTAGCAGAAGAAGGAATAGATTTTGATGTCCAGAGAACAACCTGTTCTAGTGGAAGGTGTTCCTGCCCACGGCAGGGGAGTTGGGCTGGATGATCTTTAAGATCCCATCCAGCCAAACCTTCTATGCTCTGTCCATGGTTCATTTTTTCTTGCTAGTCCAGAAACCAAATTGCTACTGGATGCAGCTGATATTTTACGTTTTAACATTGTCTGCCCTTAAATTCTTCTGGATTATCCTCCAGCTTTTCCCTTGCCACGAGCTGCTCTTGGCTGCAGGGACACAACACTCTGAGCCATTGCATGAGAGAAAAAAAAGGGGAAAAAAGGAAAAAAAAAAATTAAAAGGGGGGGAAAAAAAGAAGAGGTAAAACAAAAGAAAATCAAAAGGCTGCTCTTCTCTGCTATGTGCTGAAATGCAGTCATATGACCTGACCTCCTGATACAGTGAAAAAAACAACAAAAAAAAGCCAAATAAACCATGTTTTCTGTGCTCATGCTTTAGTCTAAGAGCAGTGCTCGGCAGACATCAAGAAACTCATTTTATTTCATAGAAATGTACCTGTCTTCCCTACCATAGAAAAGTTCTTTCCTTCTGTGTTTATTTTCAGATGTTTCTAATAACACTTTTTGGTTGAAAAATAGCAAACTGTCAAAAATGAAAATATTTACAGTAAAGAGACGGTTTTCATGACTTTTTTACATGAAGCAGAAGCATTATTCCTTTTAAGATTGCCAGAATTTCCATTTTCTCTCTTTGAAACAAAACCTTCCAGATTTCCCCTTTAAAATTACTTGTCTGTTACAAACTGAAATAGTTTTTTAGAAAATGCCCAAATCAAAGCGTGATATTTCAAAATTATTTAAATTATATTTTCCAGAGATCGGTTCTGCGAACGTTTTCACAATTCTGGCTTCTTATTCTGTCTGAGGATGACACAAGGGAAGGTAAAAAAAAAAAGTTTGCGAGGCAAGGAAACCTTTTTCTCCCTATTCCACTGAAATGTTCTACTTTCTGTAATACCAAGTGACTGATTAATCCTTCACACACAGGAGGGGAACAGCCTCCTTGGGCTGCCAGGCTGGGGAAGTCAAACCCAATATTTTGGGGAGGATGTGCAGCTGTAATTGCAGAGAGCTGGGCTGCCCCTGCCACCCTCACCCACGTGGAAACCCTGAGAGGAAGCAGCTCTGGCTGTAATTGTGTCCTTTCAGTTAATTCTGTCCCATAAAAAACACAACCACACCCTCTGGCTGTAATTGTGTCCTTTCAGTTAATTCTGTCCCATAAAAAACACAACCACACCAAATCTGGGAGCTTCCCCTGGTGGTTTAGGGATGCTGGAAGCCACATCCGAGGACAGGAGCTGCTCTGGGTGCAGATCTCTGTCAATGAGGATGTCAAGGCTCTCCTGCCCATCAGGACCCAACCCTGGCAGCCTGGGACTGGTTTTTTTTCCCAGCCAGGACCTTCCTTCATTAGGCTTTGCCCTCAGTGTGGTTTTTTAATCTTCCTCCTCAGTGCTGGATGTTTAACCCTGTTTAACCTGGACATTGCAGCAAGAACAGTTATTGCAGCGGAAATGCAGGGATTTGGTGAAGTGAGGAGAATTAACCCTGTAATTAATTCATCCTTTGTTATTCCCCTAAACTGGACACAGGGCTGATCTCTGTGTGCTGCCTGCTCAACCCTCCCAAATGAACCCATGAGTTTATTCCCCAAGTTGAACACAAAACAATACCCTGAGCCTGCAGCTTGCTGAAATGTTCCAGACAAAGAATATGTTAGTCATGTCTAGGGCTGGGCTAATTTACAATTTGGGATCCTGGGAAGGATGGACATTGAGCAGAGCTGTGCCCTGTCCATCAGCCTCCCAGAGCAGCTCTCTTGCAGGAGGGCCCTCAGGAGATGTTTTAAGTGCGTTCAATGCCAACAGTCCATGCTCACCTTTCAATTGTCTCAGACACTCCATTGGCATCCAAGAAATTGCCTTTGATTTACACCAGGACAGTGAAATCAGGCTCTTCCAGCACCTCACCACATCCTGAGGAAAGCACTGCAAACCTCCCAAGGAGAGTTTCTCTCTGGCCAGAGCCCAGCAGGACCAAGCCTCCCCTCTCCCTGCTCCTGCTCAGCAAATCCAGGAGAGGAAATGCCCAATATTTCCCCACCAGTAAAACTGAAACCTGCCAATTCCCTCTCTAGCCATGATATTACAATGAAAAACATTGTCCAATTATTTCTACTCAAACGTTTTTTATTCCAGAACTTCCCTTTCCATCCACAGCTCGGGGCTGTCTGGGGGAAGGATGAACCCTGTAAAACACACCCCTCCCTTTGAGTTCACGCACGGCACTCACACGACAGAGCCAGGGTTTGGACACAGCTCCTGCCACCCTGATGGAGCCAATCCTGCTGCCTTCACATCTGCTGGGAGCTCTCAGATGCTCTGCAGACTCTCACTCCTCTTCCAGCTTGCTCTAAACCAAGGAAGAAAGCAAAGCTTTCAAAAGATTTTCAAAAGCCCTTTCCCTGCTCCCGCCTCCACCTCCAGCCTCACCAGAGAAAGAAGCACTGCGAGGCAGGAGCCACAGCCTCACACTCTGAGATTGTTAATGAACACGTTTTCTGCAGATAATTATAGGGACTGGCATATTGAAAGCACTTAAAACATCTCATTCTTTTAATTCATTAATTATATTGCAATTACACAATTCTCAGGCACTCGCTGGCACTTTGGAAATCAGCCATTCTTGGGAGATGGAGCTGGGTTAGGAACTGTTGAAAGGGGAGAGGAGAAACATCAGGGAAGGGGTGGTTGGAAAAGTCAGGATCTCTGGCAAGGCCAAAGGAGTCTGCACAACAGGGAACTGGAAACCAGTCCAGCTAAAACCCCTTCCCATTGATGCTTTAAGAATTTTTGGCTTCTATTCTTCATGTATCTGTGGCTTTGGTGTAGTTCTAGGCTTCATATAAAATGCAAAAATCCTCTGTTCCCAGCACCTTTAGCCAAAACAATTCCTCTGAATGGAAATCCAAGGGCATTTTTTCTTCCTCAGAGCCCCAAGATATGTAAACAATATTTTGAACTGCAGGGAGCAGGTTTGGGGTGGTTGACATCATCACCTGAAGGTATAATTGGAGAATTAAGGCCCAATATGCTAATAAAGCAGAACCTATAAAATGTGAAGATCTCGTGACTCAGGGTCCATTTTTGGTGAAGCCTCACAAGGGGACTTTCTTTGCCCTGAATGTACCTAAAAGCCTTTAATAAATTTGTCTGATTTTTATTCTCCTAGCCCTGTCTGGCCCCTGTTTCAGGTAAGCTCAGTTAAGGCATCACCATGAGCTCCAGGGGTATCTGGTAGCCTTGCACCTACACAGCCCTGCAGCTGTCAGGATTCTCATTCCACACATGCTGCTGCAGAGCTCTGCTTAGGATGGATTTATTTCCTGTTCTCACACCGGAGTCCCAGCTCTGCACACCTGAGGAGCCTTTTCTGATGCTGTTCAATAACGTTATTGACTTGGCCCTACAAGACACCCAGTGGACTGGAAGCCTTGGCTCTGAATGTGGACATCGAAAGGTTATTGCAAAAACTCAGTGTAGGTGGTCTCCTGAAGATTCCCCTTCTAGTTAAAGTCCCCTCCTCACGGGAAAAGGATATTCCAGAGAAATCCTGGTGCTTCCCAGCTGAATGAGCACTTTATGGAGGCCATTATTCATAACAGTCATTATCAGTTCCTCCCAAAACTAGGAATGGGCAAGCAAAATGTTTAAAATCCTCTTTAAGGCTGCAGCTCAGACTCTCAGGGGACTTGAAGGACTAAGGAAACATTAATAAGCTGAGGAGGATGTTTAAGGCCAGGTTGGATGGAGCTCTGAGCAACCTGGGACAGTGGAAGGTGTCCCTTGGGAGGGAGGTGGAACGAGATGATTTGAAGGTCCCTTCCAGCCCAAACAACCTGTGATTCCCTGGCTGCTCAGAGAAGCCCTGGGAAGTTCACCTCAGCTGCAGGGCAACCTCACCACTCCTGATTCCAAATTTTGCATGGATGGGCTGCCCCATGCAATCCCAGCTGGAAGGCCCAAGATGTGTCCCAGCTCTGGGCCAGGGTAAAAGCTGGCTCTGAAGCCCGTGATTTTCATCAATGCTCTGCAGCAGGTGCTTGGTGTGGCAGCCAGGAGTTCAGGGAGCATCAGAGAGCAGCCACAGCCCGGCCGTGACCTGGGGCGCTCATCCCAGATGGAATTCAGCCCAAAACATCCCCCTTAACACGACCAGCAAGACCTACACACAGCTGAAATGTGCAGAATTAGCAGGAGGGGAACTTGCCTGTGTGGCATGATCTCAGAGGGGTTTGGGCAGATGTGTTAGTTTATATGGAAAAGGCCAAAATTGCCCTTTTTCCCATCCAGAAAGCTGGGATGGGAATGCTCTGTGCTGTGGCAGTGCATGGAATGCTGCAGGCACCAGGGTCACTGGTGGCCAGCCCCTGAATATACTGGGAATTTGCATTCCCCATAATTCTCATTTGTTTCATGAGGTTTTCAGAGAAAGGGGGAAAATACACGGTAGAGTTGAGAGAGACTATTTGGCAAGGGCTGATCATTTCTCTCTCTCTTACTCCTGCTCTCCTGGGATGTTTGGCCTCTGTCTGAATTGGCTAATTTTGTATTCACCAACCACTCTGTTGGCTGTAGGGAAAGGGAGAAAAAAAAAAAGAGAAGATGAAAAAAAGAAATGGAAAAGAAAACCCTGATAGCAAAACCTGAATGCAGCAAGCAAAGAAAGGGGGAGAAAAAGCTCTGCTTCTATATCATCTTCAAGAAAAAAAAAAAGAAAAAAAAAACAAAACCAGGAGAGAAAAAAAGGTGCTGGGATTTACCAGCAGCGAGGACTTGGATCTGCTGGAATTCAAAGGCAGTATTTTTCCCCTGGACATCTCAATCTGCCCCTACCTAAACAGGACATTGCAGGGTGCAGATATAGGGGCAACGTGTGACACACGTGTTTATACAAGGTGGCCTCTGCATTTGAAGCCCGAAGTGAATAACCCTGAGGATAAAAACACAAATGTGTCCATTCCTCAGGGTTTGGAGCATTAGGACTCCTGCTAATTGCTATTTTGATCTCATTCGAGAAAGAAACATTCACTAGCATATTCACACTGCAAATGGGATTCATACCAATTTGTTTGAGTCTGGAACCACTCGTACCTCCTCCTGGAGCAGAGCCAATGCCGATATTTAAGCCCAGAGGCTGAGGGGAGCTGACATTGAGGCTGCCGTGTTTATTTATAGGCAGCTGCGTGTGCCGGAGCCTGGGCACAGCCAGGGAGCTCAGAAGGGCTGTGGGGGCTCAGTGGCACCATCTTCCCGTGGGTTTGGGACATTGGGGACACTCCTGTGCCCGGGTCCATCGGAGCAGGGTGTCTGATGCACCCATGGACCCCCCTGGGTTGCCCAGGTGTGCCCAGCCAGGCAGCTGGGCAGGGAAGGTGGTGTGGCATGGACAGTGACAGTGACACAGCCCCAGGGCTGGGGACAGCTGCCAGCGCCAGAAAGAGCCAGCTCCAAGGCCCCAGGGCTCTGCCTTCAGGTGTCACAGCTCCCCCAGAGCAGCAAAACATCCAGGAGAGCAAAACCCCTGCCCTCACCCATCGCAGCCCCTGTGGCCAATTCCTGGCCAAACCGCTTCTCCAGGGGACAGTCTGTTTTGTTGCTTTATTTCTTTCTTCTTCTTCTTCTTTTCCCTTTCCTTTTTTTTATTTTTTTTAATTGAATTTTCCTTTTTTCCCGGGAGCCAGGAGGGGGAGGCTGCCGGACACCAGGGCAGGCACGAGGCCAAAGCGCCGTGATTCTTTCCTCGTTGGAAACACAGAAAGCTCCGAGGCTTCCCCGCTGCTCTCACACTCTGATCACTCTCACAGGGATATTTTCCCCTCCGGTGGGAAGCTCAGATGAAGGCATCACAAGGAGAAAGCTGCTGGAGGACGTGGCAAGGAGGAGAAGTGGCATGGATCTGATAAAGTGTGACCGAACCCACGGGTGGCCTGGGGTGACATCCCCAGGACTGGGACTCGTGACATCCCCGCCCCAGCTGAGCGAGAGAGAGCACAAACAGAGCTGGATTGGATCCTGTCAAGCTGCTGGTCTCATTTAAAACACTGCTTTTCCTAAGCTGAGGGTGACACAGAAATCTGGCTGCAGTGGGAGGAGCAGGGACTCTGAAATAATTGGGGTGTTGAAAACACGCTGCTGCTGGAAGGGTCCCTACTGTGGCCTGGGCTCGGGAGCTGCCATCTGAAGGACTTTGGAAGACAAGATGGGTTTCCAGCTAAAGAGATTGGCCCTGTTTTTCACAGAGTGTTTTGTTCACTTAATGTTTTTAATTATTTCTTTTCCTCGGGCAAGCAGAAAGCCTGAGGATCAACAAGTCTCTGTTCTCAGCAGTGCTCAGGCAAGCACTGGGAGAGTTCCCATTTGTCTTCTTTTTTTTTTGTTGTTCCTGGAGCCTCTGAACAGATGTATCTCTATCAAATTTGGTTAGGTTTTTCTGACAAAAAAAAAAAAAAGCTGCTTTTTTTGTTGTCTTCCCCTGTGGAAAGTGCAGAAGATTATTTTTCAATGTTGTTGAAATATTTCAGAGGAAAGAGAGAAAAGGAGGTGGGGAGGGGAAAAGCACAGTATTTTCTTGACGTGTCAGTTAGTTAAAATCCAAACTGAAATCTGTCCTAAGCAGAGCCTGGAGACTACTAAATCTATAGCTATGTCTGCCTCAATCAACTCTGCACTGTGGGCGGGATAGAACCAATTTCATAAAGAAAGAGGTAGAAATGCTCAAAAAACTGAAATTTTAAAGAGATTTCCATTAAAAATTCAAATCTGGATGAATAAATCCACTCACATAAAAGACACGAGGTTTTTGCCTCCTCTTTTCCTCTGGCTCTGCTGTTGCTGGAATAGATTTCATTCCAGCCCTCCCCAGCTGGGACGTGGGGGCTGCTCCCCAAGGTGGGACCTAGGACAGCATCTCTGCCAGCAGTGGAGTTAATTCAGCTGTGAGGGGGGACTGTGTGCCATCCTGGGTGGGCAATCCTGGGTGGGCAATCCTGGGTGGGCAATCCTGGGTGGGCTTCTGGCGCTTCAACAAACTGCCTGGCACAGAGGAGAGCTGATGGCAGGAAAAAAGGGCTCTCTGTCCTGGTGTCATCCGTTGAGTGAGGTAAAAATACTTCTGGGTGTAAGGAGAGAGGATGTACGGGAAGGCTGAGCTTGGGAATTCATAAAAAGAGGTGGGATTTAGGGAGAGATGGCACTTTCCAGTCCCTGAAGGGGCTCCAGGGGAGCTGGAGAGGGACTTTGGACAAGGGATGGAGGGATGGGACAAGGGAAATGGCTTCAAACTGATAAAGAGCAGTTTTAAATGGGATATTGGGAAGGAATTGTTCCCTGGGAGGGTGGGCAGGCCCTGGCCCAGGGTGCCCAGAGCAGCTGGGGCTGCCCCTGGATCCCTGGCAGTGCCCAAGGCCAGGCTGGACAGGGCTTGGAGCAGCCTGGGACAGTGGGAGGTGTCCCTGCCATGGCAGGGGTGAACGATATAAGCTTTAAGATTCCTTCCAACCCAAAACACTCTATGATTCTACACATTTTGAGACATTTAGTGAGGCCTTATTCATGCAGGAATAAACAGAATTTCTGTGGAATGAATTCAGAATCATCCTGAGCAATGCAACCCTTCTGTGTAATTTCTACCGAAAATCCACTTTGATTCCAGAAAGTTTGGAGTAGGTCACACTTGAGTAAGTCACATTTGTGTCAGGGCAGGTCAGGCTGGAGATCAGGGCAAAGTTCTTCCCCCAGAGGTGCTGGGCACTGCCCAGGCTCCCCAGGGAATGGTCCCGGCCCCGAGGCTGCCAGAGCTCCAGGAGCGTTTGGCCAGCGCTGCCAGGGATGGACAGGGTGGGGTTGTTGGGGGGTCTGGGCAGGGCCAGGGGCTGGACTGGGCGATCCTGGGGGTCCCTTCCCACTCAGGATATTCCATAATTGTGGGATTCACTCCGTCCTGGACTTGCACTAACTCTCACAAAGATCCCAGTCTCACAGAGTGGGAACTGAGATCCGCCATAAAGAATTATGAAAGGAGAAATAAAGCTTTCAACCACAGCCAGCCCTGGGGTGAGGAATAAATTCGAGTCCTGCAGACACCGCCTGGCACAGGAACGATCATTACCATTGCAGATACACAGACATGTCATCCCTTTAAACCATTTTTTTTACATGCAACCAGCCTGTGGAAATCAACTGCACTCGCTAAAAGAAGGCAACACTTCCAAAGGGGGTAATTCAACACTTCTGGAGTTATAATTGTTTCCAAATGCAACATCTTTATCCTGTAACACAAATAAACACTTGCTGGTAATGGTGTGCTTTGTTAATTACAATGATCCTTAAAATCTGCCCTAAATATGCATTATATTACAGCAACAATATTATAAATGAGCATCAAGTGACATTCATATCACCTATTAATAGCTGGAGGGTTTGGACAGGTGGGATTCTGGGATTTATGCAAATGAGGAATGTGTTCTATTATAATTTCAGTGGATCTCCTCTGTAAACTTCTGCTGTGCTGAATTAATGTCTACAGTGCATTTCCCTTTTTTTTATTTAAAAAAGAAGAGGAAGCCACTTACATATATTAGAGGGGGATAATGAATTATTATTATTCAAAATGTAGGTTTGTTGTGCTCATTTGCATATAATGCTTAATTTTTACAGAATATTTCATTCTAATGCATGCAAAAATGATCAAAAAACTCTCCAAATATGCTAATGTAAATTCTATTGCAGCTCCATTGCAGCCTTTATTTCTGGGACTTTATTATAAAACATTAAAAAAAGAGAAAGCCCAACATTAGGATAATCTTTTTAAAATATGGCAATTGTTCTGATTTAAGTGGTGGGTGAGACGCCCCACACATCTCCAATTACTGAAAAGCCTTGGACAAAAATACCTTTGTTCATGTGGGATAAGAAACCCTGATGAAATCGAGAAAAAGTCATCCAGGGTTGTAATTCGCCCATTTTTCCTTTTTTTTCCCCCAGCTTTTCAAGAGTTGGTGTGTTGAGAGCCACTGAGAGCAGCTCAGCTGGGCTCTCCCTGAGGTGTGGGAGGGAGCTGGGAAAGCCCTGAATCCAACCCCACTGAGGGCAGGAAACTCTGTTAGGATCAGGCTTTTAGGAGGAATTTCACCACATACCTCAAGACAGACAATTAGGACACAGCCTAAAACACTTCTGGATGTTCTGATCCCACCATCAGAAAATCCCCACTGGTTCCTGCTCGTCATTCCTGAACATCTGAGCAGGGACCTGGAAGACCCCATTCCTGCAGGTCCTACATCAGCACCACGAAGGGCAAATGGGATTAAATTAAACCAGAATCGCAGGAAAAGTGGTGGGACAGACTTTACCCGAGGGCTGGACCAGGTGCTGAGCACCTGCACAGGTCTGTCTGGGCTCTCTGGGTCCCCTTACCCCTGCAAAAGCCAAGAACAGAGCTCAGGGTTATCACTGTGCATCATTCATGGTCCATCCTTCCTGCTCTTCCTGCTTAATCTGCCTTATAAATCCCCCCATCAATTCTAATGTCTGTAATTAAGCCCCCCATCCTGGATTTACACACTCACACCTGCACACATCCATCTGAGCAAAGCCGACACAACCCCTGTCATTCCAGCCCTAAATGCCCTCTCCATTTCCTTCTCCATGAAGTTCACTGACAGCCCTGTGCTTTGAGAGCCCATCCCCAGACATCTGCTGCTGAAAACCTCCCTTCCCTGTCTATAATTAAAGACATTATTTTACAGCATTCGCATTTTCACACGCTGGCATCATTTCTGTACATAAAAACTCGAGGTTCTTCCATCTCTCCCTTATTGCATTCCGCTTGTTTAAGTTCAGTGGTTCTTATTCTGGGAATAATACCGGCGGCTATTCTGCAGCCACAATTATTAAACCAGGGCCTATAAAAGGAGATGAGTTTTGGATTGCACCTATAAATGATGAAATGTGGGCTTCTAATGCTTTTCAGTGACTCCAGGCCCCGTGTTAGAGGAGCTCCACAGCAAACACCCTGCACCCCTGCCTTGGGTGGGTGGTGAAGGTCAGCAAAGCTTTTTTCTGGGCATGGAAATAGGGAAATGGGAGACAACAGCCTCCACTTGAAAAGATTCCAACATCCCTGCCTATTCCAGGCGTTTGAGGAGGCCTGGGGAACAATGCACGGGAAATTAGACATGCTGAGGAGGTCTAGGCAGCCTCATGTTAGACTTGTAAACAAGTGTGTGGGAGAAGGAATACAGACTGCCACGCATGGCAATGTCTGAGAGGAGAGTGATCATAAATGTTAAACAAACAAGGAATTATAATGGCATTTGTTTGAGTTCACAATATGGATTCTATTCATGTCGCAGCTGCCATGAACTTATATCTTCATTTATTTGGAAAGGGTATATGCCTAAAGCATGCTAAGTATACCTGAGAGTGACAAAACATGGAGGAGAGATGTGAAAAGGGTGATGGGGTTTCTAACTGATAAAGGGAATGTTTTCAGTACTTAGTTGAGCAGAATAATTTCATGTGGATTTTTTTCTGCAGTTGAATATGAAAAGGAAAGAGATTCATGCTAAAAGACACTAAAAAAAAAAAAGAAAAGAAACAAATATAGCTAGAAGTGAATGTATTTCCAACTTTCTTCCTAAGTGAGACTTTTTCCTGCAGATGCCTGAGCCCAGATCTGTCAGCTGGGCACTGTCAGAGCCCTCACCCTGGAGCTTCCCAGGACACAGGAACAGCTGGAGAGGGGCAGTTCTCACCCTGTGCAGGATCCCCCACCCCACCACTGACCTCTTCATGAGTCATTGATGAATCAGGAGCTGCCAATGGGGTTCTCCAGAGCTGGGACAGAGCGGGATGGGGGATTCCTGCTCCACCCTTTGCTTTGGGAGCACCAGCATTCCCAGGCTCTCAGAGCAGATAACTGTTTGCTTTAACCTTGCTGGAAGCACTGCCTTGTTTTTTCTCCACGCTGACAGCTCCTGGCCTGGTGTTCCAGCCCTGTTATTACATCCCTGAACTCTCAGTCCAGGGGCAAACACCCATGGAAGCAGGGGGATAGCTGGGGGTGTCTTGCTGACAGGTGGGGGGGCACAACTCCCAGCCTTGCCATGCCAGGGAGCACCAGTGTTAAAGTGATTAATTTCTCTTCTCCATTACCCTAAATTAGCTAAACAAATCCCTCGCTAGAGCTGTCATACTGATGTTCAGCATGCAAATTGTTCCTAATGAGCAAGCTCCCGGCTGGGGGCAGGATCCTGCATCCATTGGGATCCTGCATCCTTTGGGATCCACCATCCATCAGTTTTGAGGCACCTGATGGACAGAGGGACATGGGAGATATCGGGCAGAAGGCAAAACCCCCTGCCCTCCTCCAAAAACCTCCACCTGCAAAGGGAAGAAAACACCTCCTGGCCAGGGAGATGCTGGGAGATTTATGGAGGGAAAGATTCATTTTATGGAGGGAAGGATTGGTTTTATGGAGAGTTGTTTTATCCCAATGGGAATGACTCAGCTGGGCTTTGCTGGTGAACCCTCAATTTCATTTGATTCTGCCTTCCCGACTACCAAAGCCCAGCAACAAAATTCATCCAACCTTCTCCAGAAGATGCAGTGAAAAGGGGTTTTCAGGAAATAAAATGAATGTATTTCTGTGTTTTCTGTAGAAAACAGTGATTTCTATATTAATTGTTACCTTGTTCAAACCAAAAGCTCTTCAGCTCCAAAGTGAAAACATCTCAGTGTTCACTTTCTTTTATAAAACCAAACTATTATTGCTTTCCACCAGAAAATAAACAAACAAACCCTTTCCTCCAACCAGACCTGTCCCTCCACCAACACCTTGAAGGAGTCACTTCACCTGCAGATCCCTGAGCATCCCTGGCAGGATCACAGCAGCTTCCCCCTCTCCCTTGCTTTTTTCTCCCCTTGGTGCCCTCACATACAAATTCCTGGTGTAGCTCCAGCCTCTGGCAAGATTCAGGAATGTGCTTCAGGTGGAACGTGGGAGCAGCTTCTTCTTCCATAAATAATGATTTCAGGGGGCGGTTCCATGCTGAGATCGCTGGGTGGGGCTGAGCAGATTTCCAGAGGATGCAGATAAGCACAAAGCGGGAATTTCAGATGTCTGAGAGCATCTGTTGGTGGTGCTCCCCGGGCTCGCTGCTGCCTTAAGCACCTTTGAAAGGGTTTGTGGGTGTCCAATGGCATTTTTTGGCACTTGCTGCCTTTGGATATCGACCCTGAGTGTGTTAAAATGCCCTATTAACATTGGGTTAACAATGATTCCTAAAGTCGTATTATTTCTTTTCCTGCGCATCCAGGCAGCAACAGAGAATTTATGAAAAAGCTTTCAAATTTTCAACATTTCACCCACTTCAGCATGAAGATTCAGACTGGAAAGCTTGATATTCATTATTCATTAATCTTTTTTCCCTTTTATCCCCCACCTTCCCTGTGCAGAAGCACCATGTGTTGCACTTGACCAGCCCTAATGAATAATGAATTCCCAGCAAACAGTCTAAAACAAACAGGAAAAGCTGATGGGTTGAAAAAAATTATTTGTCCAACCTATTTGGTGAGTACTTACAAAGAATAAACCCATTCATGTAAATCAGGATCAGCTCATGACAAGCTTCCTAACTGGACTAAGGGCATTAAATACAGGCTGACTTCAACAAGACTTTCATCTGTACATATAATTAATGGTTAAAAAGTTAAATATCCTGTTGTTTCAGGTGTCTTAATGAAATTGCTTATAGCAAACACTCTCATATTTTGTATTAAGCCAAATCCCCAATGTTTAATCTTTACAGAAAGAGAGGGGGGAAAAAATAAACAGAAAAAACCCATAGTATTTCTATTTTTTTTCACATAACTCAAAGTTTGCCCTCTCCAATGCAGCACTCAGACTCTGTGTTGACAACTGGGGCAGCCCAGATCATGTTTCCTACCCAGCACATTTGTGATGCTGGTTGAAACTCCTGAAACGTCTCTTTGGACTGGTAAAACACAGATTTGAGCTTGTTTAGCCCTGGGGCGCTGAAGCCGGGTTCTGGTAACAGCAATTCCCGATTCCTCAGTCGCACAGGCAGCCTGGCCTGGGAGGAGAGGCTGGAAGGCTCCGTGATGAGGAATCAACCCACGAGCGCTGCAGCCCTGGGGGAGTTGATGGTTCAGAGGAAACGCTCTGGGGGCTTTGTCCAGCACATGCCCTTTAGTGTTTGATACGAGACCCCCGGAGCTCTCTGCTCCTTCACAGTGTGTTCAAACCCACAGAGTGCCTTGCAAAGAACTTCCATTTTCCTGAGAGATTTTTTTGTTGTTTTGAACTCGTCAATGTGGTTTTAAATATGGGAAAGAGAGGAAGGCAATAAGACTTATTTTGGTTAAGATAACTCAAACAGGCAGGTGCTGGGTTTTTCAAGTAATCATTCCCAAATGATTGCTTTTTTAGAAAGGCTGGATATTAATTTTTCTCTCTCTTTTTATTAAGAGAGAAGCTATAACCAGCATTATTTATTAACTGATGTACCTGTTCCCCTGTGATCCTGTTGCAATGAGGGCTGGTGTCATATTTATTAATCAATCTGTCAGAAATGATTATGTCAGCACAGACAATGCAGATTACCCCAGATGAGGCCCATCTCCTCAAGTTTTGAACTTCACTATTCAAAGTTTAGAAGAAATAACCAACTGAGGTTATTTTAGGAGAAATAAGTGTTCTGGAGCAAATGCCACAACCATTCGCTGTTCCTTTGCGAGAAGAACTCCATGGAAAGATCTCACTGACTTTTACGGACATGAGTGGATGCAAATATAAATTTGCTAGAAATTTCTGATGTAACTCCAGGTATTCTTTTGCACCCAGAGTACCCAAAGAGCCTTCCTTGAACAATAGTTCAGAAGAAAACTCATGTTTTATTAAATCTTGGCTCCAATAAGAAATTTCCATTACAAAAGCATTATGGTAAAACCTCAAGGGATATATGTGTATATTGCCCACACATATGTACGTACATGTGTGCAGAAGTGTCTCTTCTGAGCACCTGGAGGCCTTTCAACAAAATAGCGAGAACAGCCAAGTCTGGACAAAACAAGAGAGTCCACGGGGAACAGCCTGAGATCTGCTCCTGAGCCGGGATCAGCCACAGCAGCTCAGGGAGGAATCCAAAGAGAAATTCGTGTCCTTGTGAAGCTGTGATTAAATATTCAGCATGTCCAATGGGAAACCTAAAACAAAGCAGCAAAACTTCATGTCTTTGCTGACTCTGTTCAAATACAGGAGTCTTTGGTGGCAAGGTAGAATTCCTTGTGAATTCTTTGGAAATGGAATAGGTTCTTCTGACATGAGATGCAGGAAGGAGGAGGAGGATTATAAAACACCGGCTTCACATTTGACAGTGGCAGAGCAGCTTCCTGAGGCTCCCAGGAAAGCTGAAGGGGCTTCTTACATTCCATCCACCACAGATGAGAAGCCACGTTTCCCACGGGGGAGGCCGTGTTTATCCAGGAAATCTGACTCTGGAAGACAACAGATGGCGGCTGTAGGGCTCCGGTGCCAAGGTGGCACCGCCAACACCACGGCCTGTGCCAGCTGGTGGCCAGGCATGAGAGGCAGATGTAACCAATTAGCAGAGATTCCCACTCCTCAGCCACTGGCTGGGGCTGCCATGCGTGAGATCCGTGCATGACAACAAGGAAGACTTGGCCAAAGCCCTTCACGGGCCACTGGCACCGCTCTGACACAGGGAACCACAAGCTGCTTGAAGAGGCCAGTGCAGCTGGACCAGGCCTGCTTTTCATTCAAAATGGCATTTTTTAATCCCAGTCTTTTCATTTAAACATGTCATTGAACTAAAGGGGTTTTGTGCAAGGTGAAATTTCTGGTCAGATGCAGATTCTGATTGCCAGAAATTATTAAGGTAAGAGAGGTGGGAGATGCTGTTTCAAATTCATGATTCAAACCAGGACTTCAGTTTAGGGGTTCATCCCAGTGGTCTCAGCAGTCTATTAGAGAATATTTCTGTAGACTTCCTGTAGATTTTTATTATCTTTTCACCAGAAAGAAATTGTCTTACAGTGGCATCACAGCATAAATGCCCACAGCTTTTGAGGGCGTATCCCAATATCAGCACTGCAACTGCTTTGGACACTTCAGACCCCTTTCTATGGCAACAACACACAACAGAAGTTCTCAAAATTAGCTTTTCTGAAAGTCCTCTCTGCTGACAATGGCCTGAGGCAGAGCCTTTGGAAAGCCATGAGCATGAACTTGCCAATTCAGCAGCCATGATTTCACAGCACCTCTGATATTTGGGCACATAAAGACCAGGCGGCACCAATTGCTGGACTGTCATTAAAAACAAAGATCAGTTTGCCACCCAGTGTGACCTGGAGAGTCGTGGCTGGGAATGGTGAGCTCCTGGGGGAAAGGGAAGCCCTTTCCATCTTTGTGCATCACAGAGCACAGAACGGAGCCTTCAGCTGCCGCAGTGAAACACCAGTCAGACAGGGAACTCAGCACAGAGCAGAAGTGGTGGGAAAAACACCTGGAAACCCTGCAGGAATGGAGGACTTGTCATGGCTCCCAGCAGATATTACCAGTTGGAGTGGTGGCCACACAGAAGGGTGGACTGGCCATGGTGGTCACTGCCCTGAGTGCTGAAGGATGAAGCTGGAGGATTTCTCACGTGAGAAAATGCATCTCCACACCATTTCCAAGCACATTCCAAGTTGAAAAGAAAACAGAGCCCTAAGAGGTTTGTGATGGCAAATAACTGTGGGAAAATTCCTGGTGGGGACCGCAGTAACTTCCCAAAATTTAGTGGCAAACAAAGCATTAATGGAGCCCAAGAAAGGTCTGACAAACCCAAACCACCTGGTTTGAGAGGCTGGTGCGGCACTAATTAGGGTGGTAATTGAGGGCAGTGCAGGACTGGGTGCCTGGGACTGCTCTGCTGGGGCAGCACCCAGGGCTTTGTCTCAGGGCATTTATCAGATGTGGATCAGGAGTATCCTAAGAGGGCAATTACCCAAAGAAAGAGAAAGGATTTCTAACACTGCCCATCATTGAGCTAAGAGATGCTCAGGAAGGATTAGCAAAGATGAGGGATTATCCATGAAAGCAACAGAGCTTGTTGAAAGTCTGTGTTTTCAGGGTGTAAAAGAGCTCTCGCACTCATTGAAGAGGAAAGCTGTTCCCTCTTTGGGGTGTATTGCCCGTGAATTGGGGAGGTTTTGTTCTGTCAGCACTACCTGGCACAATGGGCTCTGCTGTGTTCCAGAGGGGGCAGAGTAATTAAAATTTATTTTCCATAATGTCCTATTTCAGAAGTTCTTTCAAACAGATAGAAAAATCAATTAAATTCGATGTCAGTGGAAGAGATCTACATCTGACCTCTCTCTCCTGCCATGTAGAACTGGTTAATCCATTGGAGTCAAAGGGAATAACCTTGTGAAATAAATGGGCTCAGAATATGACCTGACATGAGTGTGCCGGGGGTTGGGATTGTTCTGGAATGACATCAATGTGCTGAAGAAAACACTGCCAATTAAGTCCTCTGATTCAATTTACGTGCCCGTGGTGTTACCTTTGACATCTGCTTTTAACAGTACCCTTGAAATGACTGTTTTCCCTCGTGATGGACAATTTCCAGGCATATTTATTTAGATATGATGAACCTGAATATCATGAGGAGGTGGAGCCATTGCACGTTGTAGTAAAAGCTTTCCAGCCATCAAGTTTGATTTTTTTTCTCTCCACATCCCTTCCTCCCAGTCACAGCAAATGCAATTCCTTGTATGTCCGTTGCAATGGAATTTTGAGTCACAAGCCATTTGATGTGATAATGGTGAGGCTTCACTGAGAAATGGGAGAGATGAGAATTCCCCAGCAACACGTGTGAACTTAGGCCAGAGCACACAGCCACTGGCAACACAACATTCCAGCTCTAAAGAATTTCAGGGGGAATTACTGCATCCAGTTCGGGATCCCCAGCACAGCAAGGACACGGAGCAAGTCGAGAGGAGGCTCCAGGATGAGCAGAGGATGGAGCAGCTCTGCTGGGAGGAAAGGCTGGGAGAGCTGGGATTGTTCAGCCTGGAGAGGAGAAGCTTTGGGGTGAGCGAATTGTGGCCTTGCAGGGCGTGAAGGAGCTGCAGGAAAGATGGAGAGAGACTGGGGACAAGGGATGGAGGGACAGGACAAGGGGGAATGGCTTCAAACTGGAAGGGAGGATATTTAGGTTGGATATCAGGAAGAAATTGTTCCCTGGGAGGGTGGGGATGCCCCAGCACAGGGTGCCCAGAGAAGCTGTGGCTGCCCCTGGATCCCTGGAAGTGTCCAAGGCCAGGCTGGACAGGGCTGGGAGCAGCCTGGGACAGTGGAAGGTGTCCCTGCCATGGCAGGAGGGGTGGAACGAGATGATCTTTAAGGTCCCTTCCAACCAAACCCATTTTATGACTGAATGAATACAGCCTGTTTAAGTATTTACAGAGTTTTTAATCATTTTGCTCTTGCATGGGAAATGCACCATTGGGGATCCAAAACTCATCTTCAAGGCAGACCTGGAGTCAACCTGGCTGCTGCAGAAGGAGCCTCACCAGTGCTTTATATTGTTTATACAGCAAATATATTTATATTTTCTACCCTTTCTCTGTGTGCTAACACAGGCCCCTGCTTCTCTAAAAGAGGGAAAATTGCAAATACATGGAAATCAAGGAAGTAGAGTGTGAAAGGGAGTTTGGGAAGCAGCAGAGGAGGAACAGGAAAACCAAAGACTGTGAATTCACCCCCAGCTGATGCTGAAGTGTTGTCACCTCCATCCTATTTCTGTGCCCAGGACTCACTTAGTGGTCAGAGCTGGCATGGGTGAATTGCCACGGATAATTGGGGAAGGGAAATTGGGAAAGAGAAATGGGGAAGGCATCACCTCATCACATCCACGTCTGTGCTCTGATGGGAAAAGCTCACATGCCTGTTGGGAAGAGCGCAGGAAAAAGATGTCCCAGGTGAGATGCAAAGCTGTGAGGCTCCCTCTCCCCACCCCTATTCCCAGCCCCTCAGGAGAGTCGTTACCTCCAATTTGGTTTCCTGCATGTCAGCAGAGAGGCTGCGCTGAGCAGGGCAGGCCAGGGAGCTGTCAGGGTGTCACTTCATGGCTGGCACACTCCGTTAGAGGCTGACAGCAGTTTGCCATTCCCACTGCAGGGCCAATTATCCCTGCTCCGGGGACGTGCCCCAGCCTCCCCCCCTTCCTCACCCACCTGCCCTTCCGACAGGGATCATTAAAGTGATTTTGCACACACACACACGTGCAGCTGCTCAGCTCGGTGCATTAAGGCAGTCCCAGCTGTGGCTTCCTCGAGCCTGTCACCACAGGCTGTGCTGGAACAGTGCAGGGGAAGATGGACTTTTTTCCTGTTTTAGAAAACATGAGATATTAAAGGCTTGTGTTTCCCCCTGGGTTTAATTACGCTGAATGCATTTAAACTCCTCTAATAGGTAGTAAATCTCTGAAAATCTGCAGAACAGAAAAAGGTTTATCATCCTCACACAAGCTGGGGGGAATGCAGCTCTTCATCCCAGAGGGATTTCTCCAGCATTTAGAGAGGAAGTTTCCACCAACCACTGTGTCTTGGTCTTCTCGTCTTCTCCATTCCCCATCAGGGTTTTGGAAGAGGTTTGAAGGAAGTTCCCTGTCACTGATGATGCACTCCTTTGCCTCTCTGGCTCCTTGCACCCAGGGCTTGGACAGTCTGCTCACAGTCCAGAGGGATTCAGGCAGCCAGGGCTCTGCTGCTCATGGCCAAACCACAATCCTTCGCTCTGGGCAGCAGTGGCTGGGGTCTGCCACCCAGCCACACTTCACATCTGCCTGTCAGCTGGAGGAAAGAGCTGTGCTCCCATGCCCAGGGTTGCTTTTGCACCTCCAGCCTGTGTCCATTGTGTCCCTAGAAGGTGTAATTGCTGTCACCGAGCTGGGAGATGAGATTGTTATTCAGAGCAAACCTTTTCCTTCTTATTTGTAAACACCCTGGCCTCTGAGAATATTAGCCAGACTATCCACTCCTTTCTATCCTGCTCCTTCTCACCTTTCCAACCATACCTTCTTTCTCTGGTTTTCCCCTCTTTCATTTCTTTTTGCTTGCCACTTTTGTAGAACAACTTAAATGTCATCTTTCTGCAATTACCCACAGAAGAGAGAACTGAAAAGGAACATTCCCACAGGGGTCCCTGTCTTAAATGAGGCTTTTGTTGTTATAAATTGTTACTCAAAGCAGTACAAGCCTTTGGAATCACTCACATGTTCCTGGTAACTTGATGCATGGGGCTTTGAATTCAGGGAGCTTCTTTGGAGTCTGCCAGCTTTTCTGGAGGTATGAAATCTGAAAGCATAATTCCCAGCAGCAGCAGCTCCTTTCTCTTAATGCCTTCTGTCACCTCACCAGGCACAGGTGACTTTGAGGTGTGCCCACCACAGCCTCCTTGTCCCTGAGCACCATCTGGTCAGGGACACCATCCTTCCTCTGCCTTGAGTGACCAGATCAGGGAGAAAACCCCATCGTGGGGCTTGGGAATTGTCCTGCCTGCCTTTGAATCCCAGCCCTCCTGTTTTAGGACAGATGTTCTCCACTCCAAGTGCAGCAGAATTGCCTGGGGATTGAAGCAAAGGCTTGGGGAAGGTCCAGGTGTCCCTTTGTGGTTCTGCTGATGTTCCCAATCTGCACCACTACTCCGCACGTTTCAGTTTGCCCATCAGAAGTGCAAGGCAGTGGGCAGTATTCCCAATGCATGTGGGTAAATATCAGGAGGATTAACATGAAATTATTTCAATCCCCCTCTGGAAGGCTGGGAGAAACCTAAACGTTGGCTAAACTCCATAGAAAACTGCAACCCCTGCAGCACCTGCACAGAAAGTGTCAAGGGAGGGCTGAGCTTTGCAGTTGCACGGCTGCAAAAAACACCTTATTACTTTAATTTTTCCCCCTTCTTTCCAGATTTAGGGGCAGGAGAGCAAACACTGAGCTTTGACAGGGCTGTGGAGAGAAATCTCATCAACCACACTCTCGTGTGAGCCCCCCTGCTCTGGATCTCTGGACACTCAGTGCACAAAGACAAGACCCACAGACCCCACCAGCCCCCAGCAGACACCCCGGGGTGCCCTGGGAATGTGGGTGGCATCCTCTGCCAGGTCACATCCTCTGCTCTGCTCCCGAGGAAGGAACAGACGGGCACGGGTGCAAAGCTCTGACAGAGCCAGAGCCGCAAGGCCAAGTGGAGCTGCCAGCCTGAATTAAAGTGTAAATGAAGGTGTCAGTCACTTCTGCACAGCTCAGGGAGGTGAGAGGGTGGGGAGGCAGCCTGGCTCTGCCGTGCCACTTGTACAGGCACACACCCATCTCTCCTGCCTCTTTTGTGCCTCTCCTCACTCCTGAAAGGAAGACACAAAACCCACTGCATCTTCCCAAACAGATCACAAAATCGGTGTCCTTTGAAAAGGGGCTAAAAAAAGATATTAAACTTTAAATACCATTTCTTTCCATGCTGCTAAGCAGCTTATTTATCACAGCATGAGCCTACCTTAAGAGCTGTGACGACAGAAAGCTCTGCTGGTAATTACTGCAGGGAGCCAGCAGGCATGAATGAGTCACCACAATGGCAGCGTGCAGGAGACAAGGTAAGGGACACAGACAGCAAGGGGACAAGGGCCAGCCAGGCGTGGTGCCTCCAAACCCTCTTGAGAAGGTGTGCTGGGACAGCTTGTTTGTCCTTTGCCAGGAACCAGACTGATGGGGCTGGAGCTGGGGCTGGGGCTGGGGTTGGAACTGGGNGACATCTTATTTTTCCCTCGCCAGGAGCCAGACTGATGGAGCTGGAGCTGGAGCTCTCTCAAAGGAGCATCCTCAGATGTAGGCCAGCTCCTTGGGAACGTGGTCCTGCCTTGCCAGAGGACAACGATGCCTTCTTGGGAGAAAGCTCCTCAGCTGCCTTGGTGTGTGCTTCCCTGCAAGCTGTGACCTTCAGGAGCGGTGCTGGGCACAGGCAGCCCTGCTTTGCTGCTGGCTGCCCTTCCCTGCCAGCAGAAATGCTGGGTTCATCCACAGGGGCTGTGCTCCAGGCCTGGGCTGGGGGATGGAGCCACCTCAGTGCCATGAGTGACATCGGAGCGAATCTGACGTGACAGGACAGGTCTGCTGGCAGGGAAGGGCAGCCAGCAGCAAAGCAGGGCTGCCTGTGCCCAGCACCGCTCCTGAAGGTCACAGCTTGCAGGGAAGCACACACCAAGGCAGCTGAGCAGCTTTCTCCCAAGAAGGCATCGTTGTCCTCTGGCAAGGCAGGACCACGTTCCCAAGGAGCTGGCCTACATCTGAGGATGCTCCTTTGAGAGAGCTCCAGCTCCAGCTCCATCAGTCTGGCTCCTGGCGAGGGAAAAATAAGATGTCCCAGCACACCTTCCCAAGAGGGTCTGAAGGCACAACACCTGGCTGGCCCTTGGCTCACCCTGCTACCAGCACTGCACAGGAGGAGGGCACATGTTCCAGTGTCTGGGCAGGAGCTGTGAAGGTTTTTTGGAGAGGAGCTGGCAGCAGGGTCAGGCTGTGCCTTGCGGGAGGAATGGCTGCCCTGGGAAGCAGGGAGATCTCCTCCCCTGCTATCCTGGGAGATCTCAGTGCCATCCTTCCACTACCCTCCCCTGGGGAGCTGATGGCGGATGTTATCCTCCTTTTTCCCTCTAATTGGATACAGTTCCCAAAGCAACTTCCCAGGTGTTTTCAGGACAATTTTTCCATTGTAAAAAAAAAAAAAAAAAGGCAAAACAAAACCACAATTAAAACATTACCAGGAGTTGGTGATAGACACTGCACAAACGGGCACAATGCTGACATTTTCTGGGCCAAACTGCTGCTATAAACAGCTGAGATGTTGTAGGGGGAAGAGTCACACCATGGAGAGCTGAGTTGCCCACATTCACCTCCTGCTTGGGTGGCTGAGGTGGGAGCCGGTCATGGATCTCCTGTTTCCTGTCCACCAGCTTTCCTGGATCCCAGCCCAGCCTGTTTCTGGAGATGGTGATTAAATGGGACACAGGCCTTGAGCAGTGTCTGATTTAGCTTCGCACCTGGTGGGCTTAGTCACAGCACACCCTCATCTCCATAAGAACAGTGCCTGTTACCTGGGCTCTGACACATCCAATGTGGGCTTAAAATATCCCTGGGATTCTGACTGCGCTCCTCTGGGACTTCTCCAGACCTGTCTCTCCTGCCAAGTGCACCTAAATGATTGTGTTCTCTGATGGCTGAAAACTTTGTGGTCTGTCGCCCCTCCTTGCCAGAGAGCCCTGGGCTCCTGCTGTCCCCACTGGTCCAGGTCCATGTCACCCCTCCCTGCAAGCCTTGGCACCATTTTTCTGCCGTGGCTACTCCCAGGAGCAAAAATGGAGGCTGAGCAGACACACCAGCCCTTGGCAGCCCGTCCAGCAGGAGCAGATGGAAGTGTGAAGTGCCGGAGAAAAGCTACAAATGGCCCGACGGGAACACCGTGACACCTTCTGGGCTTGCACATCAGGAGCTCTTCCCGGCTGTGAGGTAGCGCTGCCTTCTGAAAAGGGCTCTTTTAGGGGACATCTGCTGCTCTTTGGCCCTCTCCATGCGCTGGGGAGATCACGGTTCGCACAACGGTGGCTTCATCACTGCTCGGTGGCTTCATCACTGCTCGTGTCCTTCTGTCCTGTGAGGAGATAACACAGCATCCCACAGAGTCTCTCCCGAGCAGCAGGGAGAGCCTGAGCCCCGCCTGTGTGCATCCCTTCCTGGGAATGATCCAAAGCAGTTTTGTAGGGCATGAAAAGAGCTGAGGCACCCGGGTTTGTCCCTGTCTTTTTGCAAAGCTGTGACCTTCAGGAGGCTCAGGGAGGAGCAGGGCCATGTGGCCGCTCAGCTGGACTGGTTAATGGCCATCCTGCTCCAGCAGAGAGGCCAGAGGGGTTTGGCTTTGGCTCCAGAAGGGGAATGGCTCTTTCCAGGGATGGGTATCGAGATGGTGGCTCTGTGCCATGACTTCAACCTGAGGTCCTGGCTGGAAACTTCCAGCAGCCCCAGCAGGCAGAACTTGGGCCTGGCAGTGCCAGGAATGAGGTCCAGCTGGCTCCTTGGCCAGCAGCTCCAACAGAAACCCTGCCAAGGGATGGTCAGGGCTGGGAGAGCCAGGACAAGAGGTGGACAGGAGCACAGCACCCACCATGCTCATGTGTCCCTGCAGGGAAATGTTCCTGGAGTGTGGGAATGCAAGAATCTGCACCCAGCAGGCCTGCAGGGTGAACACAATTCCCCCCACAGCTTTTAGAGCTGGAGATTTGGATTTGGAGATTTGGAGATCTGGAGATCTGGAGATCTGGAGATCTGGATTTGGAGATGATCTCTGTGATCACATTTTAGTCCTTTCCCAGCTCAGTCTCTACTGAAGCCACCAAGTGCCCACCCCGAGGGCCACCCCTCGAATTTCTCCTGTATTTCAGATCCCGTCAGAGCATCTCACATCGTCCACCCCTGTCCTCCACTGCCGGGGGCGATGGGGCAGAGTGGGAGAGTGAAACTCCTCTGTGCATCACAGATGCTCTCGCTGAGCAGCACACGGAGGCGGCAGGAGCAGAGAAACATCTCCATTTCACAGGGAAAACACTCCTGCACAGGCTGGAGGGCAGGAGGGCAGGGGGACATTCCCCGATGTCCCCAGGACCCTGCAGAGAGCTGATGCTGCATTTTTCCCTGGCGGCCACCGGAGGGCAGCCCGAGGGAGGGAGCCGACCCCAAACTTCCCCAAAAAAAGGGGATGGAGAGAGCAGGGGAGGCAGCAGGAGCGGTGCTGGGGGTCTGCAGCACAGCACAGGAGAGCAGGGAAACTGCTGGAGCTTCAGCTGGAGAAAGTTCAGCTGGAGATGTGCAGGCTGAAATAGTTCAGAGCTCTGTTAGGGAAAGGAATTTTATGTCTGTGCAGTGAGGAAAGCAATTAGAGGCATAATTTAATCAGTGTGTTTTAGTGGGAGCATTAAAAGACCTGGATGTGACAAACTTCCCCAGCCACCAGAGCTGCTCAGAGCTGGTGGCCAAAGGGATGAAGCCACGGAGCCTCTCCCAGGGGTGGTTGTAGCCCCCAGCCATGGCAGGATCAGAGCTGTGACAGGAAAAGAAAAGAGAAAAAAGAGGAAGAGAAGAGAAGAGAAGAGAAGAGAAGAGAAGAGAAGAGAAGAGAAGAGAAGAGAAGAGAAGAGAAGAGAAGAGAGAAAAAGAAAAGAAAAGAAAAGAAAAGAAAAGAAAAGAAAAGAAAAGAAAAGAAAAGAAAAGAAAAGAAAAGAAAAGAAAAGAAAAGAAAAGAAAAGAAAAGAAAAGAAAAGAAAAGACTTGGAAATTCTTTTCCCTGGGAGGGATCAAGTCCCAGCTCTGCTGAAGGAAGGTGAACTCACTTAAACAGAAAAATGTAAGGGTACCTAGGGAAAAAGGTCTAAAAGGAAGAAAAATTCAGAAGCAAAAGATTTCAACACTTGGGCCGGGGTCACAGCCACCAGGACATGGGAGCAAAGACCTGGATTTAGTTCTGTCACTGATACTTCTACCATGGCCAGGACTGTGTTGCCATCACCAAAACTTTGCCATCACTAAAATGGGCCTCATGTCACTTCCTTCAGGAGCCTGTAGGAAATGAATCCTTTGCAAGCCATGGTGTGCTCACACGCCACAACAATGTGAGCTACATAAATCCCGAAAATAGATCCATTCCTGTCAGCAGATATCCTGACATTCCAAAATCATTCTCATCAGCTCCATTTCCAGAGATAGATGGATCCAGACTAACCTCATTTCTCTGAGGAAATTTTTTCTTTTTTTTTTTTTAAGAAAGAAAGGCACACTAATGTATTTAACCAATCTTGATTTCAGTGGAATATTTCGACTGAGCCATATGAGTTTCATTATTTTTGCTGAGAATTAACATAAGACTTGTAAACTACTCTCTGCTGGGCGTTAGACAAGAGATAATAACGGATTTAACTGAGAGAGGAGCTGTTTTTTCTTGGGAAGTTAATAAAGATTTCTTCACGAATGACCTTGGGTTGCAATTTTTCAGCAGCGATCAAGCATTTGTGTGCCAGGAGATGAGATTTCACAGCCAGGCGCTGCAGAGAGGAAGATTTGGATGATCTCAAGGGCTGGAGTGCGCTGCTGTAATTCCCAGTGCTCCACGTGTTGGGACTGGGAGCACATCCTCTGCAAATGTCACGAGAGGGGAAACACCAGGGCGTGCGAGCTGATCAAAGCAGGGCTGCGAATCACCGAGGAGCTGTGTCCGTGGAAATGTCAAGTGATATCCTGGATGTGCCAGGCAGAGAATTCCCCCAAGAGATGGGGAGATATTAATGCCATTATGCAAAGGCCTGGTGTCCTTTTATCGGGAATTCGGTGTGACAGCTTTGGTCAGCCGAGGTCAGCTGAGATAAATGCAAGGTGGGTGGGGCAGAGACCACTGGAAGGCTCTTCTTGCCTTATTCAGGCTCAGAGATGTGGCCAGGAGAGTTCAGCTGGGTTGGGATGGGATAAATATCTTGGGCAAGGGAGCTAAAGGGCCAATAAAGGGAATATTTAAAAGAGTAGTGCCAGCCCAAATCTCGTGGGTGTGTACAGAGCTGGAAAATCAGGATACTGGGGGAAGGTGCCTGGTAATCAGACTTTTCAAAGCAGCAAACAATCTTGACCCTCCTGCAGCTTCTGGCTGATACAGAGTGTGGCTAAAGCGGAGCAAAAGTGTCTTTTCCAGTCTGTCCTCTAAGAAAATTGAGATCCCTCCTTCAGCTCCATGATCCTCTGTGCTCCCTGCTGAGGAAAAAGGGAAGCAGAGCTGCTGCCTGCTCCAGTGTCAGCCCTCTGCAGCCCAAGGAACTCTTTGTTTTTCAACAAGTTGGTCTAGACTGGTCTTCTTTGTCATCTGTGTCCCCAAATAAACAACCTTCCTATAAATCCTTCCATAAACATGCATCCTGTATTGCTTCAAAGTCTCCTTTGGTAAAATCCCTAAAAGAGACTTTCACATGAGAAAAATGTGGGCTGTTCTCTTGCCATTCCGTGCTGTGTGGATAGTCTGCTCCATCTCACTAATGCCCAATAAGTAAAGGATGTTTCTGACAAGTCCTGCCTAGTCTGGGATACATAGAAAAGTAATAAAACATATTTCAAAAGGAAATCTGCGATATTTTCAGATCCCAGAAAATCTCAGCATAAGCCACATGCGGTGCAAAGCTCCTCTTTCCTCTGTGCCAGACAAACCCAGGGAATCTTCATCCCCTTCCCAGCACCCCCAGACATCCCAGGGATGTGCTGGGAGCTGCCTCCCTCTGTTCAGAGCTTGGGAATGGAGCTATGGAGTTGCAGTGGGAGTCTTGGAGAAACAAGACCTCAACAAAGCAGCATTTGACCCCCCAGAGAAAGAGCTCAGCCCCCTGGCTGGGTTTTGGAGGAAGATCCAGAACAAGGCAGCAAACAGCTCGCAGTCCAAAGGCAGCCCCTGGAACTAGGGTGGATTATTTGTGATAGTGAAGGGTTGTGATGACAAAGGAATGACAGTGAAGGATTTGTGTTGTAACGGTAGTGAAGGTTCTAGGGGTGGATTGTGTGTCATTTGTCCTTTTGTGTTTTGTTAGAGTATTTAGTGTGGGAAACTTTTTCTTCTCTTTAGTTAAGTTGGTTTTGTTGCTCTGTGCTAAGGCTGAATGTTGAATGGTGATTTTAATGATCATCTCTCTGGTTTTGGGAGAAGATGACTCAGGCAGAGGTGAGCACAAACTCCCAGGGCTCTGCTGTGACCCCAGCAGGGATTTCCTCCCTTCCCAGATGGGAGCAGAGCAGGTTCAGGGACAGAACAGGGGCAGGTGGCTTTTCCAGTGCTGATTCAGCATCCCCAGCCCTGCCAGGCACTCGGGATTTCGAGCCATTTCCGTCCAAAGGCAATTGGGGAAGTCATTTGAAAAGCTCTATCCTGGGATTCTGGCAGATACCCAACCCCGTCTTTGTTACTCAAAGATTGTGTTTACAGGGAAATGATTTAGGGATTGAGGGATTATCCAACATGGGCCCACAGCCCAACCCCTCCAGAAGTACCAAACACCCAATGATTCCTGACAGCAGGAATCAATCTTCAGGAGCTGAGATTCTTTTTATTTTTAATTTTTTCTTTTTCCCCTGGGATAAAACAAAACTGTTCTGCTCAAACGCTGCTGTCTACAAATCATTAATAAAGGCAATTGGCTGATTTACATCTGGCATTACAGAGGTCAGGACAATAAAACATGGCTTTATTTTGCAGCTAACACACTCTCTCTGCTATCCTTTATCCAGGCTGTCAGGAGCCAGTGCATGAGGAGAAGAGAGGTGGGGAACTGCAAGGAGCTACGTGGGGAGCACCAGGAATTATTGGTGTCGGGGGAATATTGTAGGAGAAATGAACCGGTGCATTTCTAACAGCTTGGAGAGTTTTTTGGTTTTTTTCCATGGGTGTTTTTGTTTGAAAGGATCATGACCAAAAGAACAGGGCTTCGGCTGGTGTAGGAGAAAGCCAGAGTGTTATTCCTATTGGGGAGAAAATATTCCTGTTTTTTGGTTTGCTTTTTGAAGCTGGGTCTGCCAGTGGGTATTTCGTGACGGAAACCCCCTCTCCCCTTTGGGCCATCTGGTATAAAAGGCCTTTGGTTGGCATGAGTGCAGTCATTGGAGGATTTCTTCGTGAAAACCATTCAGCAGCAATATTTGTGGTGCTACCAGGCCTTTGGGGTCCGACCTGCTGCTCATTTCTGGGAGCTGCTGTTACATGGGAGCACTCTGCCCTCCCCAAACACCCCATTAGGAGAGAATTCCTTCCAAGGATGTGAAAACATGGAGACAGAGCAGTGAGCAGATGCCCACACCAAAGGCCAAACATCCCCCTGCTGAGAAAACAGAAGAAGTTATTTATTTTTTATTTTATTTGGGCATCTGGTCCAATTTGTTTTTGGGCTTGGCAAAATCTGACCTTAAATAGATGTAGTTGAGCCAGAAGATATCACGGACAGGCCCTGAAAGCTAACTAAGGTCCAGATCCTCTGAACCGCTCTGCAAGCAAGAGCAGACAACCCCAACGTCTCTTTGTTGGGATTATCCAGCTCATGGCTGAGCTGTTTCCTCATTGCAGAAAATCCCAGTTAATAAATTGCTTTATTAGTGATAATAATTACAATTTTTGTAAAAAGAATTTATTAAATATTGTGGGTTTTATAACCCAAAAACCTTTCCCTCACCAAAGCAAAAATTAGTCAAAAACTAAGCACACAGACATATGAAAGAAAGTGCTGTAAAAAAACTCTCCCAGTATCCTTCTGCTCAACCCCCTTGTTAAATGCCAGACAGCAGGTCACAGCCATTTTCTTTAACTCTGGGGGCATCAAATTTTCCTGTCCATCCCTCAGCCTTTTCAGCCTGCCTGCCTTAATGATGATATTGATTTTGATTTTAGTTTCATCTAGTTTTAATCTATCCCAGTGATGGACTCCCACTGCTCCCCACAGGAGATTATTCTATACTCTGGCAGACCTCGCTGATAGGAATCTTTTCCTGACATCCAACTTCAGTTTTCTTTTTTGTTTTGTTTAAACTTTTTATGCTTTGATTGGATGAAGTCCTTAAAGCCAGGAGTTCGGGGTTAGAGAGGGAGGCAGGGAAGGGGAGAGGAGGCCAGGCCACATAAATTGTAACCTGCAAAAGAAATGTGCAAAAGTTTCCTCCCGAGGCCTGACTTTGTGTTACAGCCACAGGTTTTATAGAAAATATATCTGCTCAGAATGCATTGTGAGGAAAGAAAGGAAAAGAATCATTATTTAGAGGAACCTGAGCCAAATGGGAGATGTGTAAAATATTTTCTGCACGGTAAAAAAACCCAAACCTCTCAGTAAGACACAAGCTTTGAGTGAAATTTATGCATGTATTTTGCAAATCATTTTCAAATCATGTGGAATTGGCTCTGAGTTTTTACATGGATCATTTTGCTATTGCACCCTCCCACATTCCTGACCTGTAAATGCCAGACCAGTCGGAGGAGAAGTCCACCAAGGTCACCATGCTGTCTCCAGAAGCCATTAATAAAAATGCCAGGGAAGAGCACATGAATTATTGCTGCTCCTCCCATACCATCCTAAATAGTTCTTTCTCTTTTTCATGTGTGAATTTCCCACACTGGGAGTCCTTGGAATCATCTCTCCTCCCTCTGGTCAGGCTGGGTCAGGATCAGTGGCGGACACACTGAAGATCAGGAGATGAACAGAAATCTCCTATACTGCCCATTTTTTATGCCAAAGGGATCTAATCTGAGCTGTTTTGTGATCCTGGACTCCAAACTCACTCCAAAAGAAGTCAGATGTCAAGATCTCCATGCAGGAATCCACTGAACTCTCTGAGCTACTGAAAAAAGTAATCCGTGGAGAAAAAAGTGCTTGGGAGAAGCCAACAGCACCCAGGACATGGAAAGAGCAGAGCAGGATGAGCCAGATGAAGCTGGGCAGGAGAAAAGAGATTAAAAACCTTGAAGATGAACCTGAAATCCACCCAGGCTCAGAGTTCTGTGTCTCTTGAAGGCCAAAGGAGGCCATTAGGATGATTGCAGCCTGCTTGCTGCAAAACACAACCCGCAGGAGCTCACCCGGCGATTCTCAACGCAGAACTCGTGATTTTAATTCAAAATACAGCCTTTGGTAAAGTTAGTGAGCTCCATAAAAGAGGCTGACTCACTCTACCTCGTAGGAACCTGCTCGGATGACTAATTGCTCTTATTGTTAAAAACGAGCCCCTAATTTGAGACATTAACACTGACAACCTCAAATTCCAGCCACTTCAGCTTGGTCTCTTATCTGCTGGAAGGAATTGTATGGGGAAAAAAAGAGAGGAAAAGAGATGCTGAGTCTTCATGCGAAATGTTGTTCATGTAAACTACAGACTGAGAGGAAAAAGAATCCACGAGGCTGGGAGGAAAATGCGAAAGTGTGACATGGTGACCAAAGTAGGAAAGTTTTTGGGGAATTACTGAAAGAGGAGAGGGGAGATTCAGATTAGGATCATTTGGATTTCATGAACTTTTTGATGGGGAATGGGAAGTCAAAAACAATCCTTGCCTTGTGTTCCCCAGGGAGCAGGGAAAGGATGGAAAGAAGGGAGCAGGGATGAAGATATTGAGATAAGGGAAATATTGAAATATGGGGAAAGGCTGGGCAGGACTGTGGGGGTTTGAGAGAGCAGCAGAAAACCCAGGGGGAGATGGCACGGCCAGAAGGACTCGGGTACAAAACTGGATGGATTAAGAGCTTTGGGCTGAAGAGGGAAATCAAACATGGTAATTAATCCAAATGTACAGGCTGGGGAGAGAGTTGAAGGCATGGGCAAGGAGCCAGAAAGGAACGAGTTACATCATGTGGCATCTCCTGTCTGGAATTTTGTGCTTGTAGCTAACAGACCTAAATCCCGACAGCTTTGCTTGAAAGCAGCAAATTTCAGTGCTTTTTTTGCACCACTATAACAGACCAATTTGACTCAAACAAGCATGGCTTTTACAAAAATTAGCAAACAAGATTAAATTTCTAAAGTACAACTTAACCAAGACACTGTAAAACAAGATTCTCCCCCCTCCAAGTAGTTTATTACTCAGCTGCATAAAAATACTTCTACTGTTGAAAGAAAAATCACTCACACATTCTGATTTTTGCATGATGAATTCTGAAGTCACAAAGGATTCGCTTCACAAGCTTTTCTTTAACCAGCTACGACCACTTTCCTTCTAAAAACCCTTTACGAGGCCCCAGCCTATAATTTTGGTGTCCTGTGGCACCAAGAGCCAGCAAGATCCGAACTCCTCCAGTGGGAGTAGAAGTTCCCACCCTGGGTTGCTGGAAGGTAATTTCCTTTAGCTTTGCAATAAACTCTCTGCCTTGACCTCGGACCCCAAACATTACAAGTGGTTAACAGTGTCCATAAAAATAAGATGTTGGTGCAAAATATCTGAATTTAAGTAGATTTGCTGGAATTTTATTAATTTATGGAAGTTGAAGGTTATGCCATATGTCACTAGAAAGTAATTTTCTCTGAATGTGCAATAAGGGCTTAGATTTGATTTATGACCTAAATATTGCAAGATATTAATACATCTCCACGCCAGATGGTAATGTACATGTGAGGAAATGTACCTTTTCTGTCCTAAAAATGGCAAAATTTTTCTTTCATTTACTAGGATAAACTCAATCAACGGCATTCATTAATTTTTGAACACGGAGTACTTCCGTGGAATGTCCCCATCCCTCAAACAGAGAGCTGTGTTATTCCTGTATGAAATACATCCCAAATGTTCCCAAAAACTGCTTCAGACACTCTGTATGTGGCACCCACGTGGGTATCCACTAGGATTGGCCAGACCTGATGTATTTCTAGGAACAAACCGTATTTTGGACATCTGGGCTCCAATTTAGATGCTGTTGGGGATTGTAGCTGCAACCAAATAAAGAGGAATGATGAATTCAGGATGCGGTTACAGACAGCAACAAACACATCCTCCCTGTCCTGCTGGGTGATGGAGCAGCTTTGGTGGGCACCCAGCATCCAGCCAGGGTCCATCCCAGCAAGGAGCTGGTGCCTGATGACTTTTGCATTTGCTTTTTCATACATCCTTTTATATATTTTACACAGACTTTTATATATTTTCTGTACCTTTTATACATTCTTTGTATCCTTGGCCTACATGCTTGTAATTTTTGTAGTCTGATATTCTAGCTTAGTTTTGGGGTCCTGCAAGGCACAAAGACCAAACATTCACAGTGGGAAGCCAAGGATCTCTATACTACCTCAAAACTCGAGGTTTCAGCCTTGGTTGAAACCTCCTCTCTGGAAAATATTCTGTAAACTGGGCTCTGGTCTCATCTTGGGGGGGATTCTTTAGAGTTGGGGGACATTACTTCATTTATTAAGCTAGATCCTAGACAGACATGCTAATTTGCAAGGTCTGTAAAAATTGTACACGCATATATGGTGTGTGCATTTTGGTGTTTTCCACCTTGACGAGTTGTGCACCATAAGATCCTATTAAATACCAAGGTAAAAACCCTTTTACCCCTTTGACCGTGTCTGCCTCATAATTCTAAGACAGCCAAAAGGCAACAGAGCCACGCTCGGGTTCCCTTGGCAGCCTTTCCAGTGCTGGGCCTTCAGTAGCTCTGGTGCTCACCTGCTCTCTGCCTGTTACAGATGAATTTATGATTTCTGTGGTTCCTATTCGTGCGTATTTTTGTAGAAATACTGTACTTTCCTGCTTATGCCTTGTAAGAAGTGCTTCAGGAATTACTTACCTCTCTGAAAGTCCTTCCAGAAACATTTTACACGGATTAAGTTTGCAGCGAGAGCCCAGACCAAAGGCCTTAAATGCTGTGTGATTTCCTGCCGGGAAGCCAACGGCCGTGGGATCAGTGGGGGTCCCTCCAAATGACAGGGGAGCTGGGTTATTATCTCCCCTCCCTCTCGCTGCCATCCCAGACCTGTTATTTCAGGGCAGGGAGGAAGCAGAGCCTGGCTCCCCAGCTTGGTTCCATCTTGGCTGCATAACTCCAGGTGGCTGGAGTGACAGAGCTGTCACACTGCAGGGTTTGCTGTCTTGAATGAGAAATAACACTCAGAAAGCCTCTCTGTGCTAAGGTCCTGCTCAGAGCAGGCAGAGGTTTGGGCAGAGGGGGTGTTTGTACAGGTGGGCAGCCAAATTTCCTGTTGGGGTGGTTGTGGGGTGGAGAGAGGATCCAGCAGCAGCCGGGGCTGGGAGGAATGTGTCCCCACGGGAGCAGGGGACACAGTCACTGCAGAGCTCAGGAACAGCAGCAGCAGCAGGGAGTGACTGATGGCTGGCTTGTCCCGAGCCAGGCTGCCAGAATGAACTCTCTCCTGGAAATTGTTTCCTCCCTGCCTCAGCCCAGAGAGGGCTGCTCTCCTGGTGAAGAGACAGATGCTCCTTCCAGCCATACAACCAAGCAAAAATGCTCTCATTTTTAGGAACATGGGATGATGTGCTCTAGGATCCAAGGGCAATTTCTTACTATTTATACTCTCCTGCCCCTGGCACATCCTCTGCTATCCATTTTTTGAGTTTTCCTCTTGGGAAGCAGACTCAAGTAATTCCTGAAGCACTTCTTACAAGGCATAAGCAGGAAAGTGCAGTATTTCTACAAAAATACACACAAATAGGAATCATAGAAATCATAGAATTATTTAGTTTGGAGAAGATCTTCAAGATCATCCAGTCCAAGATGAATTAGAGGTGATAAGAGGACCAGGTGATGGGACTAGGCCATGTGTATGCTGGGTATTGCACACACAGAACGAAATTCAGACAAAGTGCTTCCCATCCAGGTATAAAGCAAGAAATACATAAGACAGGCAGGAATGTAGGGAAAAAATAAAATGGTTTGGGTCAGAAATGTAATTGCCATGAGTTTTGAAGGCATCACACTGGTGAGGTTGATTTAGGAAGCGTTTTGAAGGAGCAGGATGAGATAGGCTGGTAGGAACAGAATGGGATCAACACAACGATAACTTATTTGAGGATGGAAGAAGTGGGCGAGGCAAGGCTGGCACCAGGGGCCAAGTGGAGGTGAGAACCAACCTTTCCAGGCTGAGTGACAGATGAGGGCGAGGGTGGGTGAGGATGGACTGTGAAAGCAAGTATGTGCAGCATATGTTTGAAGTGACAGAGGAAGGGTGCCACTGCAGCGGGGATCTGCAGGGATGACAGCCCTGGGCTGGGAAAGGGATCCCTGCATCCTGCAGAGATGTGGAGTGCAGCCAGGCTGCATTGATTCAGGCCAGAGCGAAGCACTGTTCCTGCAGTGGTTATGAGATACGGAGTGAGAGGCTGGACAAAAATTCTGGCTGTGAGGCAGGAGCAGAGAGGTCACATCTATTCAGGAATGTTATGATAGAAAAGGCTTCTCGAGGCACAGCATGGCTGTGAGGTTTTGGGCTGATGCCCAAGGTTCTGGGGCCGGTGGGGACACACACACTGCAGGAAAGCGGTGTGGTGAGAATTCAAGTCTTCAGCCCAGCCTTTCTGAGCCTGAAGAGATGGAGACACCAGAGATTTCCTACTGAAGTGATAGAAACAGAGACACCATTGTCATCCTGGAGAAACAAAGTAGGTGGTGTTTATCCAGCGTGGGAATGGCAGCCTGATGCCTTCCTGGAGACTGCGTGACACTGATTTGTCTTTGGATAATTGTTCATCTTGTGAGTGGTGAGTTGCTGGCTGGCGAACACCCAGGATCCCTCAGGCTGCCTTTCGCATCCCCTGTCTAAGCTGTGATCATTTTCATATTTCACACGTCTGGGCTTTCTCTCAGGAACGTGGCACGTGCAGGGATTTCTCTGCGAGTGGTGGGTGCATCCAACACAGGGAAGCCACAGGGGCTCTGCTCAGGGATGGATGGAGCTCTGCCCCAGCTCCCTGTGAGCCAGCCTGGCCCTGGCTGTGGGGCTGGGGTTCACTCTGCAGGTGCTGAGTGAGAAGATGCTGTCATTGCCCTGCTCAATGAACCGTGCTTTTTATTTCTCTGCTTTTCAGTATTCGGTATTTGCTTATAATAGGAACAGACTTTTATTATTTCCACATTATTTCCAGAGGATCCCACACTGTGGAGTAGAACATGCCTGCTAGCACCAGAGCAGGACATCCTGTTTGATTCTCCTTTTAGCCCTGGACATGAACCCTGTGACAAAAGCCTTTCCCAAGTCCATGCCTTCATTTTTCTGCATCCAGGGCCACACAGCCTGGACCAGCACCTGGATCTCCCAGTGCATCCTGCTCAGATCCTTCCCGTGTTCCTTAAAAACACCAGCAGAGCAGGTGGCAGCCAGGGTTTGTACCTCCCCACCCACCTTCAGAGCCTCTGAAAAGCCTCTGAAAAGTCAAACAACAATGAGCAGCAACTTAGAAGCAGCTTCTCCTGACAATGAAAGTCATATTTTTCTTTGAAAACACCCCGTGCTTGGAGAAAAAGCTGCAACAAAACCTCCGTGCCCGTAACGCGTCTCCTTTGCGTTGGCTTTGCCTCGGTGTCCCCCGCTCTCCTGGGGAAACTCCCCGTCACGCTGTCGCGGCCCCTGCTTTGTGCTCCTGACAGCTTTGTCTTCTCCTCCGTGGGGCCAGGCCTCTCACAGATCAGTGTCTTTTGATCTCGCTCCTCTCAGCCTCGGCAAAACAGCCTTGTCAAAACATCCCTGGCGCCGGGAGTGACGAGTCCTTCACGGTGACAAAGCTCCTCTCACGTTGGAGGGTTTGGTTTATCCAGGCCACTCTTTTCCATCTCCTGCCTTTCTTCTCCTTGTTTTTGGCAGAGTGATGAATGGTGACTTTACAGGGTGACTTCACACAGGAGCACCCTCTGGTATTAACGAGTCACAGCACAAATATTTCCTTGTTTTCCCTAAATTTTATCCCTGACCACCTCATGAGACCAAGGTGTGACAGGAAGGTGTGAGACTAAAGGCAGAGGGAAACTATGAAGTTTTTGTTAAAAGTCAGGAAGGTTGTCTGTGAAACTTGAATGACAGGTTTTATTGGTCCTGGTCCCAGAAATATTAAAAGAACTTAGCCAAAGTTTCTACTGAAAATGTCTTATTTTGATGTAGCCAAAGTAATCAAGATGAGCCAAGGGCACAAACCTTCTTAAGCAAGGAACATGCAGAGAAAATGTAATAGGAGGAAAACGAGTAAAGAACTTTTGAGCTCAATGGTCAGGCTTTGGGAAGAAAATATTTTTGGATTTAACCTCTTATCTGCAGTTTTCCACTTTCACTAAGACTCAAGAGAGATAGGAGAACTAATTTCTTCTCTGTTTCCATTATAAGGAGCACATTTTTCCAATGTAACCCCTGGAAAAGGTATCATCAATCACTGCTCTTTTAATCTGGGAGTTGTGACTTCCAAGAGTTTGATGAATAGGTCCAGAAGTTACTGTAGTTTGTGACCTTCCTTTCTGGACAGATGGAAGGAGAAATTCTGAATTTCTTATTCCTTATACCTCTTTGACTTTGATTAGGAGTCACAATGTGGAAAAGATTTGGAAATACAACTTGGCTGGATATTGGCATGGAGGAGGAGGGTGTTTGGATGAAAACAGCAGCATTTGCCATCAAAAAATTTTAAAAAACAACTCCACAGGAGGATAAACTTTGGGGTTTTTGTGTGTGCTATCTGTGCCACAAAAAGAAATCTCAAGGATCTACTTGTGGCTTAGAAGCATTGGACAGAAAAGTTTTAAAACAATGATTTGAACCACAATATACAGAACTTTATATAAAATTCAGGTTGCCATCTGCAATAATTAATATATACTAGTATAATAATGGTTGTTATTATAATTACAATACAAATTTATATTTATGATAATATATTTATATGATAGTATATTTTTTTTAGCTGATGTTAAGAACCAGTGAGTGAGGAAAGGAGACTCCCTGACTGGAGGGCAAACCCAGCAAGGTGCTTTAGTCCATCAGAACCAACTGGAGCTGGAATATCTGGATGTGACAGTGCTCTGGTCTGGTTACCGAGAGGGTAATGGGACAAAGGTTGTATCTGGAGGTTTTTCCAAGTCTTTTCCAGCCCAAATCATTCTGTGACTCTCTGCAGCATTTTGGAGCTGCTCCTTCTGCCGTGCCAACACCTGGGACACAGGAGGGACAGCCAGGAACCCCAGTTGGACGTTGCTGTTTTAACATTAATGAGTTTGAGAGCTACGGATGAACAGCTGCCTGATTTTATGGGTAATAGGAGGGATTAGGAAGGGTAAAATTTTCCAGCATCCCAGGCTTCAGACTTGGTGTCTTTGATGGCAGAAGACGCCTCTGCCGTGCGCTGGCTGTGGAGTGTGAGTGGGATCCTGCTGTAATTCTCCAGGCTGGAATCAATCATCCCGGCTAAATCGGTGCCTCTTTGATCAGAACAGCTCCTGTCCCGCATGGCTGGAGGTATAAAATCACCAGCCCTGCTGCTCCGAGTGCAGCGGGCATCCATAAATCAGCCTGGCAGACCATAAATTCATTTACCCAACAGAGACACGGTCAAAAGCAGCTCAATGGGTTTTTAAAGGCCTTTGTGCGGCGCTGGAAGTAAACAACCGGTGGAGGAGGGGGAGGGAAGGAGAAAGTGGCATCTTTATCCTCTGCTGAGGGAGCTGGGGCTGCTCTGAGTGAGGCAGGGTGGCCTCGCTTGGCTCTGGGGCTGGGACTCCCAAAGATCTTCATGAACCTCTCACTCACAGCTAAAGCAGAGATGGGGTCAGAGCAGGGACTTTTGGGTCTCTTGGCAAAAGCTTGAAAAGATCTGGAAGGTTTCTGCTTGGCATGGCTGATACCAACTGTGCTGTGTGTGCCTGCTGGTGCCCTGCAAAGCAAAATGGGAAATCAGCTCATGGCTGTGCCCTGGTCAGTCAGGGGTTTGAGGGAAGTCCCAGGCTGAGCAGCAGGGACTCTCCCTGACCGTGTTTCCAGAAAATGCCACATCTTTCCATCTGGATTTAGACCATTGACAGCCAGACTCAAGTCTGAGACCAATCTATAAAAAGTCATGTAAAGAGCCTACCTGCAGTCAGGCAAATCACAGCCAGTGAAACCTTTCAGGTGCATCAGAACAAACCTGAGACACAGAGTTTCCATGGCTGCTTCCCCTTCCCTGCTCTCTGATTTCATTGGGTTTGAGAAATAGATATATATATATATATTATATATATATTTAAACAATATCACGGCAGCTGTGCCAGTTGCTTCTAATAAAACATCTCTGCAGAAATAATGCAGTGTCTGAGAGATTGGGTGTAATATGGTTAAATGCTTTTACAATCCCCCATTAAAGTAAGTGGATAGAAATGCATAAAATATTGATGGCATTTGAAAAGTGTTCATTTACGGAGCCATCCAGAGCACAGAGCAGCCAGCTCTGAGGCAGATGTTGATACCAGGAAGTTTCTCTTGCTTTGGAAGAGAGGACACACTCAGGTTAAATCACACCGCTGAAAAGCAGAGCGTTTGAGATCAAACCCCGCACCGCCGTTTGTTTTAATCCAGTTACTGAACCAAGCAGGGCTCCGCTTTCCTGCTGAGTATGGCAGAAATAACAATCCCAAGCTGGCAAGGATACTCCATTTCTGCTGCTCCTATCACGAGCCCGGGGGCACTAATGAGCCCTTGGAGTGGGGAAAAGAGCTATGATTTAAATCTAAGTGATGAGAGAGGGGCTGGTTGCCTTTGAGTCAGCGCCGAGATGACCTGATCCTCTCTCCAAAGGCGTCTGGCTGCACGGTTTCCTGTCTGTGGGGAAGGAAAGAGCAAAGCTGGCTGCATCCCCCTCACTGGCAATTACAGCCCAGTCCCCTGGGCACTGAAATCAGCTGGCACTCCTCCAAAAGCTGGGAGGTTAAAAGAAAAGGGGGAAAAAAATATCTCTCTGGAGTTGTTTTCCACCTGAGCAAATGTCTGGAGTCTGTGCCTGCAGCCGGATGGGAGAGAGCAAAGGGCCTGGAAAGCTGAAGGACTGTGGAAATACCTGCAGGATTAGGAGGGGTGATGCGAGAGGGACTAGGATGGGCTGCCTGAGCAGAGTCAAGTCAAGAGCTGGTGTTAATCCAGCAGCTTCAGGCACAGAGCGGTTTTGAACTCTTTGACCAAGGTGGGGACGAGGTTTTGGCAGGGGTAATGTACAGCTGCAGAGGAATATTCACCTCGGAAAGCGAGGGGAGGTGGGGAATCTGTGGGTGAGGAGGAGCTGGCAGTGGCCAGGGCAGCACCCTTGTGTGGCTGTGCCTGAGGTGTCACACCAGAGGAGACTCCTGCACATCACACAGAATAATTCCAGACTCATTCTGCCCCTGGGCCTGGAGCAGCTCCTTTGGAGGGAAGCATGTCGGAGAAATTGGTACCTGTGGATCCCAGGGTCCATTATCTCAGAGCTCAATTCCTGCAGTAAATATCCCAGCTGTTTCCAGAACGAGCTTGGGAAACAGCCCAAGACCAAATGTTCTCTGTCCTCCTGTGCCAGGGTGTTTGGAGCAGTCATCATCCTGACACCTCCTGCAAGTGCTGGAAAGCTCCTGGCAGTTCCTGTTCATTAGAGATCCCAATTCCTGCTCACACCAGTTTTTACCTCCGTGTCACTCAATTGACTGGAGAGCACAGGAGACCAGGACCTGGGTTCCTATTTCTCATTTTGCAAGAGCAGCTAAATTAACCCTGGGGTCAAAGCCAAATGCCAGCCTCTCTGAACTCCTCCAGGATTCAGTGGCTGTGCAGCAGCACTGCTGGAAAAGTACCCAAGCTCGCTTTAAACCAGCAGTACTTTGCTCAGAGTGGGCAAATTTATTCTACTTTTTCCTTTTTTTAGTCCTCATCGACCTCCAAACTGCTGTTTCTAACACTCTAAAGCTTGTTTCCCCTCCATCCAGACCTGCAGTGTGGCCATGCTCCCAGCTAGACACTGTGGTTAGGACTTCACTGCCTGTAAACTGGGGATAATTTCACCCAGGATGAGTTTGCCCATGTTTCATTGGAAAAGCAGTCTTTCACTTCCCAGCCTGCTCTCAGCCATGGTGTTGCTATTCTGGTTACACAATTACTGTGTCTCATCCCAGAAAATGCTGCACATCAGAACCGGATCTCTCACTGGTGAGTAAATTAGAGTAAAACTGAGCTCTGGGATCCATTAGGAAGAAAGTGTCAATCTAAGGTTATTTTTTGCTTAGGTTTGCTTTCAATTTCATTCACCTTGTTTTATCCTCCAGAATGGCAGCAGGTTGTGTATGTTTATTAAATGCACTAAATATTCCCTTATAAATATGTATTCATTTTGTTTGCTTTAATAAATATATATTTGCAAAGACATATTTATACATACATTTATAAATATTAGTATAAATACATATCTATTTATACATCAGTGTACAAACTAAATACAGCTATTAAATGAATTAAATATCATTCAAAGCTTGCTATTTTCCAGCATATTGGCAGCTGATCTGTCTCCCTTCTCCTAGCTCTGAAATGTTACCCAGACTTGCCTGTGTGTTAAACCCTCACACGCTGCACTTCGGGGAGTTTCCCTTGTGCTCTACAACTGTGTTTCTCTCTGAGAAGGAGCAGGGAAGTTGGGCTTCTGATTTATTGCTGATGAGGAGCAATAAATTTCCTTTAGAGGAAGCACAGGGATGTAGATCATAGAGGTGGGAACTCTGGATCAATATTTTTCCCTTTTCCCTTGCCCAGGGTGTAAGGAGCTGCAGATCCACTCTCACCAGAGCAAGCAGAGTGAATCATCTCTCGGTGTTATCTTCTTCATGTCTGTGCTACTACAGAGAGACAAGTCCAACAAGCCCAAAGATATTTTTTTTCCCCTCACCTTTACAGTGATTTTTTTCTTCAGGCCCAGTAAATTCTTAGCAGATCTGACCTGTTCTCTGTAAGAAAACCACCCCGTGGCTTGTGGAGCTGCTTCTTCCACTTCCCGTGTGAAGGACAGCATTACAATCCCTCTGTCATCTCCTCTTCAAAAATCAAGATGAAAGAGCCTGTTCCCAGCAGCTGAAAGAGGTGCTCTAGTTAAAACCTGAGCCTGTGAACTCAGGAGGGATGGGAATCCCCTGCAGGCTTCCCCAAAAAGACACACTCCCCAAATGTCCTTGCTGTGGAATAGCGAGTCCTCCGTGCCCCAGGCCAAGCAAGGGACTCTAATCATGCATTATATTCATAGAATTCATTCTATTTAATTCAAGACTATTTTTCATTGCCTTTGTCTTTGGGATTACTAGACCACTAAGGGATTAGATGAGTGATAACAGAGATAGCAGAGAAAACATCGCAGGAACCTTTCATTTCGAGCAGCTGTGATCGTGCTTTTTAGATCCTGAGCATGTCCTGTCCAAGGATTTACAGCCTCTTACCACTGCTCATTACCTGGGAAAGAAGATGTGCTGTGTTCTAATCATCACAATCCTCCTGCTTGGCTAAAATCACCCATTAAACCTGAGCCTGGAATCAGAGCCTGCAGCACAGACTCCCCTTGCTCCCCGTCCCCTCCATCTCCTGACCCACAGCCCACGTTCTCCACTTTCCTGCCCTGCAGTGCAATAAATCAGGCACACTCAGGGCAATTTGCCCTGGCACTGTGGTAAATCTGCACAGGGACATGTGGTGACCTGGCACTTGTCACCAGGGCAGATTTACCTGGCCAGGATGGGTCATTGTGCTCTCCAGGGTTAATGAATGCTGCCTTTGAGGGCCAGAACACACCCAGAAAAGATGCAATAACCTCTCTTTTTCCCTCCTTCCCCTCCTTTTCTCACTGGCAGATGCTGGCTGCACAGCTGGTAAAACAGATAGGTCTTTCTAACCCTTTCATGCATGTTCAGTGAGTTCAGGTAGGTTCATAAATATGATAATAGTCCCCAGAGCATGTCTGGACTGGAAATAAGAGAGGAAGCCACAGAGGCTGGACTTGGAGAGATAACTGTAGAAACAGCTCCGCTGCAGGAGGGACTAAATCCACACTCCAGGTCAAATTAACAACCTTCCACTCCCCCCATTAGCATGAGGAAAGCTCTTGTGCTCACCTGTTTGCTGATTACAGCCCTGAAGAAAGCAGCAGCTCTTGTTTAGTTTATTATCAGAAGGCCCGAGCTTGGGAGAGAACGCATTGATTTATACAATGGGGGATCCTGCCTGGCACTTCAATGCGGTTGTCCTGCTGAGAAAATTACAGATAAACTCTTCATTTATTCTCCCTTTAAGGGAGAGCGGAAGAAAAGGAGAAAGGGAAAAAAATAAGCCCCAAACTCAACAACTTCTGCTAAGTGTTCATGAAAAGGTGACTTTTTGCCAATCTGTTTCCAAAGGCTGATTCCCAGGAGATGTCACCCAAGGGTCACTGCCATCAAGGGCAGGACACAAGGGTCATTTGTTCTGGTCTCCCTAGCACGACACTGGCTCTATCTGCCCCAAACCACATCCAGGGAATTCCAGGACTCTCTGGAAAAGCCCTATCGTTCCTACATAATGCACAATAGTGTGTGATGGTTTAGCCAAGGGGGGAGGTAAAGAGGATCCCTGTGATCTCTGGGACAGGTTAGAGCAGTTTAGGATGAGGGAGGAATAAATAAAAACAGTGAGGGAGTGGCAAGAGGAAGGAGATGGATCTCAGCCTCACCAGCTACGCCTTTGACAAATGTTTGAGATCCAACCTTGCCTTAAAAAATTTATATTGCCCAGAGCCCAGGAGCAGAATGAAGCATCCAGGCTGCCAGGAGACTGCATCGGGCACGCTCTGATCCTGGTTTATGCTGGGATTTGGGATGGGTGACGACAAAAACTGAGGAAAGGAGTCCCTGATTCCCATGCAGCTTCTGGAAGCACTGAGTCTTGTTAAGCAGCAATGGATTTAGAGGGTGAGGGATGCCCCACTGTGAGGGAGGAGATGTTTAAACTCTCCACTGGAACAGTAATCCAGTTTCCATGAGCTGTGTTCGGCACCCTGACGGGAGCCCCACGTTTCAATGGGGTGTTTGACATGGATGAGGCAGCAAATTCCAGATTAAGTCACCTCTCTCTCACATGACATTCAAACGGATTTTTTCTTCTGCCTCTTCCTTTTGCTCTCTAATCTGGCCAGGTCCCTTCCTTTTTCAAACACACTTTGTTTCTGTGTATTACTGCTTGAATTGTCATTGTTAGACAGCCTTGTCATTGTTTGCTAGCAGCCAATCTTAATGTGCCACAGTAATTATGAAAAAGTATAAGAGCAGCAACAGAAAATAATAAAAAACTTCTTCTGGCTTTAAATACAAGTGTATATGTCGTATCTGTCTCAACAAATGACGGTTTCTCTCCCATTTGAAGAGGGGCTGAGGTCTTCAAGTGCTGGTGCCATGCTGAAGTCACTTTGCTGTGTTTGCAATATTCTCTATCCAGTGAGGTGGCCAAAATGTGTTTGTGGACCCTGTTCTGACAACAGAGCAAAAGTTTCTGCATCTGTGCACCTGCCCAAAAATCCAGAGCAGCTCTCCTGGCTGGTCCTTTGGGACCTGGGGATTCCAGCTATTAAGAAGACTCTGAATCTTTCCAAATTTGCACATCCTGGCATGGTACCTTCCAAGAATTTTAATTCTGTTGCTGTGGCAAAAGCACACAGGCAATGTTCTCTAGATCCTCCCTGCACATGTATTTATCAAGGGGTGAAAAAAAAGAGGTGGAAGAAATATAGCAGAAATAGAAAGAACTCATCATTCCCTGAGATTTTCCTTGATAATACAGATGTACAGTTCAGACCTTCTCAGGCTTTTAGATTTATTTCCTAAGGTTGCAAAAAGTAGCTGGGAGCCCTACTCCATTCAATATTGCTCTAACCTCCCCTTTGGTTTTGACAGTGATGGATTTTACCTTCTGCACTTAAAAAATCTTGCCCCAGACATGCTCTCCCTGAACAACCAAGAGAAAAATCCGCTTTTCTGTGCCCAGTCCTTGCTTTGGGGGACCCCCAGGCCAGCCCCAGCCACTGCTGCCCACCCTCAGGAAAGAATCAAGGAGAGAAGATGAAGGAAATATTTGGGAATAGGTGCTCCACGAGGAACTTTGTGCCAGGTGTACGAACCCAAACCACGGCACGAGGCTCAAGGAGCATTGGAGAATGATCTCAGCGCAGGGTGGGACGCTCAGGGCTGTCCTGTGCAGGGCCAGGAGCTGGGCTTGGATGATCCCCGTGGGTCCTGCCCAGCTCAGGATATTCTGTGAAAACGGGAAAAGCCATGGGCACTGCACTGCTTCATCCGAGCTGCTTTTGTAGAGCAGAGAGGGAACTGCCACAAGGGCATCACAGCATCAGCCCTGGCTGCTGCATCTGCACCCCCGTTCGGGTGAGCTGGGCACCCCAGCCCTGCCTGAACTCAGCCTTTCCTCCGCATTTTCCTCCCCGAGGGTGATTTTAATTCGGATTCAGCCTCTCCCTCCTCATACCCTGCTGCAGCTCCTTGCCTAGCGCTGAGTCTGAAGGAAAAACATCAATTCCTGACTCACTGCCCCCTCCTCCTGCAGCCCCGCGGGCTCTGGACCTGCCCCAGCCCTCCAGCTGTGCCAGATGTTAATAGGGGACAGCACGGCCGTGCCTCGGGGCATCAGGAAGGACATTTCCCCTGTGTTTTCACCCCATCCATATTTCTCTCGATACATGTTTCCCTCTCTCACTTCTTTCCCTGTGCTCCTTCCTTTGACATCGTAATTCTAGGGCTCCACTGGATCGGTTTTTAGAAGGTTTTTCTTCTCCTCTGCAGATACTTATTGCTTTGTCACAGCCTGTTTGACTTCAGAAATGTTTCTCCCGCTTCTATCACTTTTTTTTTTCTTTCAAAAGATATAACTGCCAAAATGGAATCAAATTTGATGTAATTTCTATTTAAAAGACTTTGATTACAGGGGAAGGAGGAGGTTAAATGTCAATGAATGCTCTGCTCCAGCTTTTATGAAAAGAATTTCAACTAATTGTTTCACATTATGCATAATTTCTCTATATCAAAATTATTAGCCCCCAGAATGCTCACAAATGTCTTTGACATACCTGACAACGAGTAAGAAACAACAAAAAGAAAATACTTCTAGTTTAGAAATGGGATGTGAGGACACCATCAGTGGTCCCGTGGTTGTTTCCTCTCTGTGAGGATTTATGGGACCAGGAATAGGGCAAAACTCCCCCCAGAACTGGGGCAGAACCTCCTGGATGGGGCAGAGGAAGCAGCTGCCCCCCCTTGTGCTGTTCCTGCTGTGCCCTGCACAAGCCTGCTGATCTGCTCGCTTGGTAATATCAGCTCATGCTTCCTTGTTCTGCCCATCCACAGGGAAAAAATGTGCTGGAAATCATCAGCCGTGGAAATCACAAAGTTTGGCCTGTTAAGGTGCGTGCTGGGGGGGAAAATAGTAATTTTTTCTCTTTTCTCAGTGAAGAGCCACCTTGAAATTAAGGGTGAACTGACCCTCAGCTGGCTCTGAGCTCCAGACTCTCTAATTCAAAATGCCCTTGCTGTCACAATAAAAAGAATTAAGCCCATCTAGGATGCTGCCAGGCCTTTACTCCTCTCCATTTTAAACAGGGAGCGGGGAGGAGCAAAAACTATTCCAGCTTCTCAAAAGCAACAACCAAAGTCTGAGCCTAAAAATGCACAAAGGTTTGGCATTTAAATATCACAGCTGTAGCCTTAGAAATACCAGCGATACATAATGAATTATAGATTGGGCTGAGCTGCAAAATTCCACCCCCCTGCTTGTCCTTTAGTGAAGTTCTGCTCTGACCCAGGGGTTCGGTTCAGGTCCATCTCTAATTCTGAGTTCATTCCCTCTGTGATCCCTGACTTTTGCTGGCCTCCCCCAGGTTTCTCTCGGAATGTTGATGAGCTGGGAGCATTGTCAGGCAGAGGGAGGTGACGCCAGGGCTGGAACATTTAGCACTGGGGCTCAGGGTGGGGTTACAGTTCCTGAAGCTTGGGGTGGCAGGTTTTGCTCCTTTTATTTTAATTTTTTTTTTTTTTTAATTTGGTGTCTCTCTCCTGTAAAAGCCTTGTCAACACTCCCTACTATGGCAGTTTAAATTTTTAAGGTGTCCCTGGTCAGTTTTCATCAGTGCTGAAACTAAAGATGCCAAGAGAGGCAGGGAAGATTTCCATGTCCAGCAGCCCCAGGACCAAACCCCCATTTTTTCACTCCATCACTGTGGTCCACTTATTTTATTTGTTCATTCCTTCTGCAGATGCCAGGACCTCACGAGGTTTCCCACATCGCAGTCTCTTGTCTGTTTTTTCCCTCAGAATATCCCAGTGGTCATAGGATGGAATAGCTGGGATGGGAAGGCACTTCTTGTCCAACCCCCTCCTAGTCTGCCATTCAGCCTTTCAGCCCTGGGAAGCCTCAAAAAGCCTTGGGGTGAGGGAAGAAAGGTGAGCAGCAGCTCCTGGGATTGGGGATTTGCTCAGCAGAAGGAGAAGGTTTTCAGTCCGAGCAGAACTAAGTGAAAACTCAAACTGCCAGACTGGTCCCTGCTCTGTTTCTGCTCTGAGACATCTAATTATTATTTCTCATTGGATTTTTTTTTTTATCCCTTCTCTCTTGGTTCCATTTGAAAAAAAGGTTTTCTGCAGTTATAAAAGCAGGATAAATCTCTGATGACCTTCCAGCATGTCACCTTGTATTTCCCTTCCACTCTTGCTCTTGGGCCAGCCCCGAGCAGAGCCGTGCACTTGTTTCCTCTCAGGATCCCAGGTTTACTGACTTTAGCACCTCATTTTCCTTTGGGCAGGGGTTTGCACACCCTCCACCAGTGCCGTGCTGGGCAGTGGTGGGGTGGAATAGGTCCCTGTGTATTCCATGTGGGTCTCTGATATCAGAGCACTCCAGCCAGTACAGCCTGGTACTGTGCACGGAGACCTTTTCTCAGCCGTGCTGTTGAAAGCACAAACACACACACCCGAGAGCCGGATGGCTCATGAGTCCTCAGGATAGGAATTTTCAGAGGGCTCAGTCGCTTGGAATTCCGATGGTTTGTCCTCTAAAAGGTCCAGAGGTGAAAGAGGAAGTGGGAAGGCTGCGGACACAGGGATATAACCTTTTGGGCCAACAGGGCAGAAGGGAGGTCAGGGAGATACAACAATCCCGTGGGAAGAAGGGAGGGGAGGAGCGAGGGATCGTGTCAAAACCAACCAACACAGAGGGATTAACGTACAAATGTTACCATGGTTTTGGGACAAACCACACAAGAAACATCCAGGGGTTTTAACTGTTCCACCAGCGTGCTTCTGCTGGCTTGGGACTTCTCAGATTCTCTGAGATGGTAGAAACCTCTACAGGCTGGTGCCCTGGTAGTGTTTGCACAGCAAGGACAAGACTGGGGTTAGGAATCTTTTCATCCCACCTTTCCCTGCTCTGTTTTTCCTCCAATTCCTCCATGGGGCTGGGGGAGCTCAGGACATCCCAGGGCCCTGGCACAGCCTCTCTCTGTGCCCTCCAGCCCTGGCAGGGCTGATCAACCATGCTATGGCAGGGGAGAAGCTGCTGAGCCAGACCATTTGCATCTTCTCCTTTGAGCTCTTTCCAGCCTCGAACTGCGGAGCCTTCCCATCACCTCTGCCCTTTTTGCTGCCAGAGCTTTGTCCTTTCTGGCTGGGCACTGCTGGGGCTTGACCACCAGTCCTGCAGGAGCAGGGGCCACAGGTGGGCTGTGTCCCACCCTCGGAGGGCCCTCCTGCCACACCGAGGTCACGGTGCCGCTCAGCAGAACCCGAGAGGTGACCGTGGAGAGCCAGGGAGCAGAGCTGGGACCTGGGCCAGCCAAGGTCTGCCCCATGCTGGCAGTGCTGCCCACAAATCCTGCCCCCAGGAGCCCTGACTCGTTGGGGGAATGGGAAATGCAAAGGGGCTGACCTTGGCAGGAGCCCGAGAGCAGCCACAGGAGGGTGGAACCCTGCTTTGGTGGGGCACGGTGAGGATGGGGCTGGCTCCAGGAGAGCGATGCCACTCCTGTCCCACACCTCCAGTGCCACCAGCAGGACTGTCACCTCTGCCTCTGCCCAGCACTGCCCAGGACAGAGAGACACAGACAGAAAGGGAAGCGTGGTGGCTGTGCCTGGGAAGACACCCTGGTTTAGTATTTATTCCTTTTTTTCCCCTTTTTCTCAAGCAATCTCCTCCCATGGTGGAGTTTGTGTGGTGGAGATTTTATTTCTTTCAGAGCCAGGCATTTTGTGGGAAGCTTTGACAAAACAGATGGAAAAAAATCTGGAAAAATATAAAAAAATAGGGAGTGAGATGACAATGAGAACATGAAGGTGCCTCATAATTTGTCTTGTGAGACAGACATCCCACAGAAGCTCAAATGAAAGGGCACTCAGCTTGGTGGGCTAAACATGCAGTGCCTGGAATTGCAGAACCAAAGGTGGAAACCCCTTCAATGGTTTTCAAAGGGCTTCCTGAGCGTGGTTTAACTTGTAAGCACCTCCAGATCCAGCATGAGAGGATTTTATTACTGCAGGCTGAGGCCCAGGGTGCTGAAGACACAGGACACCACTGCTCTGGCTGATTTTTGCACAGCATTTTTCCATTGTCACTAAAAATTGTCGTTAAAATCCCACTCCCAGCAGCAGAACTGAGGGATAAGGTACGGGAAAATGAATTATTGGTGACCCCTGACAGAGCCAGTGCCAAGGTCAGTAATGGGCACCCAGCCATACGTGGGGTCTTGTCCTCATTGGTGCCTTCTGTGGGCAACCTCATCCTGCCCAGCCCTCCTGAGCTGTTTGTTCAGCAGGATCCAAACATTTCCAGATGGTTTCCATGGCCCTGGCCTGGAGCACCCAGCCCTTCAACGAGGAGAGAGAAAATCACAGGCAGAGCCATCACTCTGTGTTCCCTCCGACCTGCAGAGGCTCATCCTGAGTTTTCATCATTTTGTCCTTTTGCATTTCCACTCTCACGAAACCTCCTCAGCCTTTTTTTTATTAAGGTTTATTTTTACCTCAGCTCAAGAGGCTGGGAGCACGTGGCTTTGGCTGCTTGGCATTTTGTGAAGATCGCATCACGTGGAGCTTCAGACCTCACCAGAAATAACTCCCTGAGCCCAGGAGCTGCTTCCCTACCTGCACAGACCACTGCTTCCCAACACTTCTGGGTGTGTTTTGGGGTCATTGGGGTGGAGGAGAGGGAAGAGCTGCTGGCTTTGAGGCCTGAGGGATGGGGAAAGGAAAGGGGAAGTGAGGAAAAGGCAACATCTCTGAGCACTGAGAAGGCCTGGGGTTTGAAAAGAAGGAGTCTGGGAAGTGCTGGAGGAAAGAAAGGATTTGTTTTAGCAACAAGCAATCATTGGAGGGCATTAGGAGCACCCTGGGGAAAATCAGATGGATTTACTCCAGCCCATGGCTGAGTGAGGGCCCCACTGAGCCCAGCCAGGAGCTGATGGCTCCCAGCTCTGGGACAGGAGCCATTCCCTCCAGAAACGGAGCAGGAGCAGAAAATGGAGCCATGAAGTGCCTCTGGTGCTGTGGGATGATGCCTCACTCGCCTCCTCTCCTCCCACAGCACAGATTTGGGGACAGGGCTCTCCCTGGCCTCAGCACAGGGACTCAGGGCAGGAATCAGCCATTCCACAGGAATTCAAGGGGAAGAAATTCCTCCACTGCTCTGCTCACCCCAGCTCATCCAGAACCACCAGGAGACCTGGAGTTCCCAGAAAGCCTTTCCAAGAAGCTGTACCACAGCCTGCTGAACAAAATATGACAGCTTTCACCCCAAACCAGGATGTCCAGGATAACAACCCAAATATAGCTGAAATGAATCAGTTTGGGATATGTTATTTTCAGAGCCTTTTCTTCTGAATCTTGACTTTTCTTTCAGAAAAAATGAATGACATCTCAAACCTGGTTTTTCTCCCATGAACATCAAAATAAACACTGACAGCCTTATTTTCCCCAAACCATTTATTTTTATGTTTGGGGTTGATTTTTATTTATTTTTGCACTGGCAAAAAGACAGTAAAGTGTTTCTCCCCTATACTTTAAGGGTTCTTTGCCTTGCAATCAGATACAGGGAGGGAAAAGTTATTCAATATGAAAATTTCCATTTAACCACATTGCACTTAGTAGCGGGTGGCATCCAAATTCCACCCTTTTGGCCATTGAAAATCCATGTTGTTGACCCTGTGCCCTCCACTGCCTGAGCGAGGGGATCCCATCCTGCTGGATAACACCTGTGCCAGCTTCTTGAAGAGCAGTGAAAAGAACAGCAGAAGCGACAGAGCAGGAGGTAGTCCTGCTCTAGATACCTGGGGGATTCATTTTCTATATTAAAGTATTGATTTTTCATAAACTAAGATCAAAAAAGGCCACGGAAAACAATCAGGTCCTGGTGCAGGAAGCTGAAAAATTAGACAGCACTCGAAGCCCTAGTGGTTGTGTGTTATGCTGGGGCTTTCAGTTAAAAAAAGCCTTATTTATAGGCTTCAAAAATATCAGAGGTGTGGTTCTACCACTGGAAGTTGGTTTCCTCTCAAAGGGGAGGCTGTGAGTCTCCCATTCAGGCAGGAAACGTCAGCGGAATCAGACTCATGGAATTTCTTGTCTGATCTGCTCGTGGCTGTGCTGAATAGATCCTCAACACAGCCTTTCATTTCAGCGTTTCAGCTGTTGCTTCTCATCCTGTGATGGGAAATGAGATATGCAAAAAGAGACACAACAGCACTATTTCCTTCCCTTTGCTCTGCGTCTCCCTCTCCATAGAAATTCTAACTTCAATCAGGAGCCAGAGAAGTTCAAGCCTGAATTAAGGTGTCACCTGGTTTCCAGTGAAAGTGATGAATCACTGGGAAATCGTTTTCAGGGAATGTGGTTAGATTCCTCATCCTGATACCAGTGTTAAAGGCTGCATGTCCCTGCTTAAACCATAACTCAATTGAGGTTCATGCAGGAACCAGTAACTGAAAGAAATCTATGGCCCTGGTTATACAAAACAGCAGAGCCATAAATCACACTTGTCTCATGTTTGCAATTTATGAAGCCATTACGTTCAGAATTTGTTAGATTTCAAGTTTTGGTTCCAGTTCATTTTTATTTCAGCAGAAGAGAAGACAACAGCGAGGATTTTGGAACTGTGCTTAAATGTAAGTGAAGACACTGTCAGCCTGGGGGGGAAATCATATCTGGACCTGGACTTGGATGCTCTTTAGCCTTGAATCAGTGTGGGGCTGGAACCTGGATCCATATCTGGCCGGTATTTGTGTAGGAATCTTGGATGTGCTGGTAATGCCTTAAGGATTCTTAGCTTCTGTTTTTCATGTATCTGTAGCTTGGGTGTGTAGTTCTAGGCTTCATAAAGTGCTAAAAACCTCTGTTCCCAGCATTTTGGACAAAACATTGCTCTCGATTGGAAAATCCGAGGACACTTCGCTGCCTCAGAACCCAAAAATATGTAAACAATGGTGAATTGGGGGAAGCAGGCTTGAGGTGGTTGACATCATCACCTGAAGGTAGAATTGGAGGATTAAGGCCCAATGTGTTTTAATGGACAGAACTTATAAAACATGAAGAATTTGTGACTTGCTGTCCATTTTGGGTGTAGCCTCTCAAGTAGGTTCTGTCTGCCCTGAATACACCTGAAGGCCTTCAATAAATTAATCTGCTTTTTATTCTCCTAACTTTGTCTGGCCTTCTGTTCCAGGTAATCCTGATTCAGGCATCGCTGGGAACAGCTCTGCCACACACCCGTGTGCACTCCAAGGGAAGGCAGCCAGCTCCCAGCCGTGCCCAGACTGACCTGAACAATTCCCAAATAAACCTGAGGTGCTCCAGGCACAGCAGGCTCCCTGTGCCAGGGCACGTCTGCTTTATCCACACAAGCATTGCAGCCGTTTGTCCAGGACTGCTGGATATTTGGTATTCCCATTAATTTTTTTTTTTCTTTTGCTTATTCCTTATCTGTGGATTCAACTTCCCAATAGGGAGGAAAAAAAGAGACATTTTAGTGAAGTTAAGATGATTGCCAGCACTAATGCTGCCCACCACACACAAGGGGTGCTTTCCTGAGGCAGGGGACAAACCTTGAGTGGGAGATAGCTGAGCTGAAAACTCCTGTTTCTGTATCTGATTTGTATGGAAGCTGTTTGGTTTTTTTGGGAGGACAGTCCAGAGAAATAGTTCAGGTGACAGAAGCAGTGACCCTGGTAAACTTTCACTCTTGAGCCTTATGGCTGTGTCTTTTCCTATTAGATGTGATTTTAAATAAACATGAAGGGACCAGACAGGCCACAGATGCAGGTTTCCAAGCAACACAGCTAAATCCACATCTGTGTTTAGAGGTGCAGACAGGACATCTTAGGACAGTTTGGAGTAAGGTTTGTTTTTTTAAACTCCCAGAGACACCAAGTACAGACCAGCAGAAAGGAAGAAAATAAGCAAATAGCCGGCTTTTCTAGGAACTGATGGTTTTAGGGGACTGTAAGATGAGGGCCAGCAGGAAAGGTCTCCTCATACTGAGGCCCGATGTGATGTGGCTGCTGAGCTGTCAGTTCTCATCACATCTGGACTTTTGGCAGCTGTCATGGACTGCCCAGGCCAGAAAGTCCCAGCGAGGAGGGTGCTGAAAGGCAGACAAGGGGAATATCAGGATCATGCACAAGTGCACGATGGGTGGGGAGAAAAAGGTTCCACCCTGGCAGAGCCTCGAGGCAAAGGATAAACCATGGCAGAGGGTAAAAACCAGCGCAGAAACGCTCACACACTGAAAAAACACCCTTTTTAAATGTTTGCTTCTCCCGTGTTCGCAGAGATGAGCGTTGTTGGGAGATTGAACTCCGTGCAGATGGGAGGAAACGCTTTTCAAACTGCCTGTTTGTAAGCCAGCTCCAAAATGACAGCGCTGCCACTGCTGCTTTTGTTCTAAACACCCAATTAAAGCGGCTGTTTACACCTTCCTGCCAGATTCCTGTCTCCCAGCCCAAAAGGGCTGAGCAGCTAATGAGGCACAGCACCGGGAGCGATGCGAACTGGGGAAGAATCCGAGAATCTGCAGACTCAGCCCAGCCTTGGGGCAGAGCAGAGGGAGGCTGAGCTGGGGTGGGAGCATTCCCAGCCTCCTGGGGAAAGGAAAACACACCTGGGTGGTGCCAAAAACACCAAAAAGGCTGTGGGAAAACCAAATCCAGACTCCTGCTCACCCTTGCTGGCCCATGGTGCAGCCAGTCCTGCTGCGGGATGTAATTTATTATTGCAGGATGGAGTTTATGATATTTTTTTTTTCACATTTAGAAAAAGTAAGGAGGAAAAAATACGAGATGATGGCAATGAGGTGAAGGTGGTCACCAGAGTCTGCGGGATGGAATGAGCAAGGTTTGGAGCAGATTAAAGGTTCTCTCAGTTGTCACAGCAGCTTCTGTCAATCTGTGACCTGGAGCTCTCAGAGAGTCTGGGTTTCCCCAGGAAAAGATGCAGGTCAGCAAGCGAGGGAGGGGGTGAAATCACTGACAGATTTCCTTAATGTGTTTCAGATTTTAACTTTTTTTCTGCTGAGAGAAGCAGAGTTTGCTCTCACAGTTGAGTTGGTCACCAGAGTGGCCAAACTGCCCAGGCCGAATTGTCACTCAGAGGTCATTACCAGGCTGCTGTCCAGGAGTGGCTGGGTTCAAACTGAAAAAGGGAAATTTAGATGAGGTATATGGAAGAAATTCTCTGCTGTGAGGGTGGGGAGGCCCTGGCACAGGGTGCCCAGAGAAGCTGTGGCTGCCCCTGGATCCCTGGAAGTGTCCAAGGCCAGGGCTTGGAGCAGCCTGGGGCAGGGGGAGGTGTCCCTGCCCAGGGAGGTGGAACTGGATGATCCTCAAAGTCCCTTCCAACCCAAACCATTCCATGATTTTATGACCCATGATGTTGTCCCGCACCCTGAACTGGTGTGGATGGAGGCAGATGGAGGTTGTCTGTCTCCTGAAACTGCAGAACTTGTTGACTGTGGTGACCAAATGAGAAAAATCTGCGCTGACCAAGCCCTGGAGAAAGATTCCTGGTGGAGGCCAGAAATATCATACTCCAAACCTGCCAGCTTCTGAAGCAGGAAGCCCAGCTTTCCTCCTTTGTTGAGGTGATAAGTCTTTCTTTTCTTGTTTTTTAAGCAGGACAACTTATATTTTGATGGTGCTGACTGAAACCCCTTGTCCTGCAGCAGATGCTGTCTGGTGCCCAGCTGTTTGTTTGTCACTTTTCTTGTCATCCAGTGGATATGGCAAAATTTATTTTCACCTTTTTATCAGCTCCTGGTAAAAGCAGAGCCTCGTGTTATGAGCTGCAACGCCCACTGGCCTTGTGATTTATTGGGAATGGATGTCACTCACTGCTGCATCCCTTTCTTGAGGCCTGGCTTGGAACTTCAACCTGATGATGTGAGATGTGTCTGCTCCTCTTTCAGGGAGAGTTGGAGCCCTGTGAACAGGATGAAAACATCCCCAAAGGGAAAACCCAGCTCAGCAAGGTTCAGATGAGCCTTTGAAGGCACAGCCTGTGTGAGGGAGAATCTCTGACATTCCCTCATCTGAGGCTCCTTGGGGCTGCTCAGGTTTGATTGTGAGCTCTGCAGGAGTTATTGATCACCCAGATGATTGATGGGCTGCTCTCTGTCAGGGCCTCGTGATTGCATGAGTGATCTACCAAGGCCAAGCCCTTTGTCCCCAGAAGTGCTAACTATATTTAACACATACATGTGTCTGTATTCATAAAATCCTGTTCTCAACAGAGATTAAATTATCTCCAAAGGTCCTGCCTGCCTCCCCAGACCGTGGGGAAATGCAGATCCATAAATCAGGGGACTGACAGAGATGGAAACCTGAAAGGTTGGGTGCTGTGTGCTGAATCCACTCCTGTTTGCCACGTTCCCTCCAGTGACAGAGGTGACATTGGGTTTGCCCTGCAATCCTCGTGCTTTGGAGTGTGGGGACCACAGGAGTCCCCAGCAGCAGGGAATGTCACCCTGCTCCCAACAACTCAGCACAATGTTTATCCTTGCAAGGCTGGCAGTATGTATATAAATATATAGATATTATAGCTGAAGTGGCACCAGATGGATAATTGCCGCCCCTGAGTGCCTAATCTACTCTCCAGGACATGGGCAGTTTTCTGAGCCAACAAAACTTAATTGAACTTTCCGTTCCAGCTGGAAAAGGTTATGGATCTAGCGAGTGCAAACGGAAGGCAGGATGAAAAGGTCAGATGTTCTGTTCTCTTTGTAATGGATTGACCGGGGACATGTTTTTATCTCCCTCACAACCGCTGGATTGTAAAACTTAATTAGCAAGTCACTGCTCTGCCCTGTCTGAAGGCATGTGTGTGATGATTACACATAGATCACATTTTATGGACATGTCATGTTTCCATCCCGGAGTAACAGCCTGCGTGAGGGATGCTTTTGTCACATATTTACATCGATAGTTCAGGGAAGGGCCAGTAGGACAAACGGGAGAGCTCCCCTTGACGTCAGCTCCTGACAAATCAGCTCCTGGAGCTGCCTGAGCTGGGCTCTCACCTGCTCTGCCGGGAGGTGGGAAAGGAAAGATGGGAAAATCCAAGAGACAGGGAGAGGAATGGACACACAGACCAGTGGCATATGGCACGTGGGAGAGAAAATACAAATAGAGAGATAGAAAAATGGTGTGCAGAGTAAAGAAACACACAGAAGCACAGGTATGTCTGCCCTGCAGCCCAGTCAGCCCGATTGGAGAATGAGGATTTCTCGGTTCAAAAGTGTGGTCTCAGCATCTGAAAGAGTATCTTTTGTGTCTCCAAAGAGGTGAGAAAATAGAGATAATTGTTTCTTTTGTATTAGACTTGAAGGGAACACCTCCAACAGGAAAGGGCAGTTAAGGGCTGGAATAGATGGCTGTGAGATTGGAACCAGCAGAGGTTTTTAGGAGCAGGTTAAACCAATATCTGTCAGGAAAGGTTTAGAAGTAGCTGGTGGAGCCTTGAGGCAGGGCTGGACTGGGTGACCTCCTGAGATCGCTTATTTTCAAATTTGTTTTTGGTGATTTTACGGAATTCCACTCCCTCTGTAGTGCAGCTCATCTCCAGAGCATCAGAAATGGTCTCAGTGATTCAAGGACTCCATGTAGGATGAAATCTGAATTAATCATGCACACCACAGTCACGATTCAATCCAGGGAAGGTGTTTTCATTTCTATTTCAATTGGGAAAGGGAGAAAAAGGTTTTAAAAGACATTTAAGTTTTTCAGTGTGATAATTATGAAGTCTGTAATTCCCCTCTCTATACAATAATGTTTTACCTTATTGGCATTTTACCTAGACACACAAGGCTTCAAGTTTTAGCATACTTTGTAAGAAATCCTGCCATTTATCTGGAAAGCTTGAACAATTAAATGGATGGATAAAGAGAGCTGCACTTAAAACTAAGTGAGAGCACGGAAACACTTGGTATCAATCAAGTCCTGGGGATTAGGATCCTGATGCAGGATTTTATCTCTGGAGCCATCATATATTTCAATTCCCAACGTTGCTACAGTCAGAATCTTCTTTTTCTTTTTCTTTTGCTGTCTTTAAGTCTTTCCAAGAGGTCATCTGCTGTCCTCAGCTCATGTGCCAAGACTCACCAACTCCCCTCTTCACACCTCCAGCATCTCTCACACTCCCAGGCTTGGGAAAAGAGCCCAGAATGTGCTGTATCCTGGACTGTGCATTTCGACAGGGCCACCCATGAAACGAAGCCTCGGTGGAAAGCACAGGCTCTGCCTGGCAGCTCGGAGTGAGAATTTCTCCCCCATGTGAGAAGAGAGGTTGCAGGAAACCATTTCCACACTTGTGACACGTCAGTGTTCCATCACAGCCAAAATGTGCATGGGAGAGACGTCCTCGGCATCAGCAGTCGGGGTGAATTCTGACTTTTCAGAGCAGCAGTTGTGGGTTTTTTGCATTGCTAAAGCTTTGGGACCAGGATTTTTTTATTTGGATCTTTCTCTTCTTAAAGAGCAAGTGCAGCACTTCCCTTTTTAAGTGGGTTAGTGCATTCATGGGCCCCTTCCTCACACAGAGAGGACAGATTTCTGTGCGGATGTCAGAGAGAGCCCAGGAAGCAAAGGCAAACATTTCTCCTGAGAAGCACCTGGTGCTGCAGAGGCAGCTCAGGAGGGGCCTGGGGAAGCTGTCAGCACAACTGCACCGGGAAGATAAAGAGACAGGAGGCACAGGCTGAGCGTATCTACAACACATCAAACAGCAGCGAGTCAATCAAAGCACCATTAATCCATCGGACTCTGACCCTGCCCTCGGATGCTGCCAGATCCATCAGTCGGGGATCAGTGGGAGAAAAGCAGCAGCACGGCAGCTCCCGGTCACCAGGAGAGCAAAACAAGAGCTCCTTCCAGCTCCCTGCTCTGCCTGGGAACCTGGACAGGGAGCTCAGCGCAGCCAGGCCACCAGAAAGTGTTGCTTCAAAAGGATTTTAAGGAGTGATGGGGAAATCGAGGCACAAAAAGTGCTGTTAGTCCAAAAGCCTGCAGCACTGCCCTCCCTTCTCCTGCCTCCTCCATCCCAGCAGTGTTCCACAGTTAGGAATGTGATCCCTTGGGGGAGGAGGGGAAAGCCCTAAACCCACACAAAAAAAAGAAAAACCAGCCTCAACATTCAGCTTTACGTAAAGTTGAAGAGAAACAATCAAGACTCAGACATGCAAGTCCTAAAGAAATGAGAGAACATCCGTGATTTTTCTCTGAAACCTCTCCCTTGGGATCACTTTCTTTAATAACTTCAGCTGAGAGATGAGGTCTGTGCATGCCAGGAGAAAGGCTGCCCATGCCTCAGACAGCTGGAACCCACCCCGGCTGAGGGAGTGGAAATGCCAATTCCCAAGAGAAGATGTTGGTTGTGTCACAAGCAGTAAAACAGTGACGACTGGATCATCATCATCATCATCACCACTCATGGGGAAGGGATTTGTAAACAAAATGCTCTTCAACTGAAGTGAAAATGTTCCAGCAAAGCCCAATGGATGCAAACTTCAAAGATGTGTTCAAACTCCGATGGAGATGTGCCTCTAAATAGCAGCAGTAATTGATGCCTGCAGCAGCCGAATGTTGTGAATTCCCTGCCACTTAGAGCCCTGAAAAAGACACCCCTGCTTGATTTGAAGAGGTGTTACATGTAAATGGCAAGAAAGGGATTGATATAAATTAGTGGGTGAGAGACAAGGCATTAGATGAGATGAGAAGTTCCAGACAGCAATACCTCCATCAATGGTGATGTGGAATCACTTCCAAAAGGCCACGTGAGTTTTTCCAGGAGATCCATTCCACCCCCTGCCCACACCCAGGCTGCTGCTCAGAGCCAGAACCACTGCATCAAAATAGCTGCTGATGGGGACAAGGAAAATAAGTTTAGAAATCTACAAATTTAATCATTGGCATCATGAGCATCATCATCCTCATCTTCATTATCAACGTCCCTTCAGTCGTTAAAATTTCTTAATCATTTTAGCTGCAGTTTAGCTAATTAATTGCCTGGAGTTTATTCAGCCCAGTAGTCTTGACCACTTCAAGACATTTCATCGAGGCAGACAAAAAGAAAAGGGGGAAAAAAGAAGAAAAAATATCCAAACCTACAAAAGCACTGAATTTAAGAAAGGAAACGTCCTGATTGTCTGCGGGATTTTGTCATACTGCTGGAGGCATATTCTGAAGTCCGGGTTTGGGCAGGGGAGGACCCGAATTTCCTGTTCCATATTTTGATATAATGGAAGAATTTCTCTCTTTCAAAAGAGGGAACAGCCCTACATATATCAATTTTCTGTCTTTTAAAATGGTAAAAGTTGATGAAAACACATGTTCTGCTCAGTCTATATTTATCTTTCATTGGATTTTGACACTCTTTTTCTTTCTTATATTTATGACAGAATTTCTTTTTAACACAGGTGCAAATTTCATTTAAAAAGTCTTGTAGAGGAGAAGTTTTGACAACCTCTAAAACACCATTTGGGTTGTTGTTGATATTGCTGTTGATGCTGCTGTTGTTGTTGTGGCTGCTGCTGCTGTTTGGAACATATTTTAAATTGACCTTATCCATAAAAGTGACATTTACATGGCATGATTCAGTGCTGAGGACAGATACCCAAACTAACTGAATACATAAGGCCATGGAGTTATTTAGCACATAACTCTGAGCTGATCTACCCTTTATTTAACTCATACAAGATTGGTGCTGATCTGCAGGAATAAGTTACTCTCATTTATTGTCAGCTGGTGTAAAGTTCAGCCCCTCAGTTTCTGCAGCAACTTTTGTCCCTCTAAACACATCTTTAAACTGGTGGAGCCCTTCAGATGGAGAATAATTCCAGCAAAAAATGCCCCCAGACTCTGCCAAAGCATTGCCACCTTCTCAGCCCTCGCCTCCAGGCAGAATTCCTTGATCTTCTTCCACAAACATTTCTCAGTTTATAAACTGGGAATAATAATTCCTTATTTCCTCTGTAAGAGGTCTGAGAGGCTTCATCCAGCCAGTGTTGGTAAAGTGTTTGGAGATGTCTGGATGAAAGCTGCTGCATAAATGCATAGTATTATTGCTGGACTAGCAAATGTTATTACTCTTCTAAAAAAAGGTATGTAGGTAGAAAATAGCCAATCTCAATATTTATAAAATTTCTGCTTCCTCATAAATACCAAAGTTCCATAATCTTCACCGGAGCTGGTTGCTTATTTATCTGCATTTGAATTTTAATGAATAATAAGCCTTTTTTTTTGGTCACAATTCTTTCAGGCCTGGCTCCCTGCAAAATTCTGCTTTCCATTTCAAAGACTTAATGTTTTGTTGACTTTTTTTAGCATTTTGGCAAGATTGACTGACAACCACAGACCCAAAAAATCCCACTGATTTTGACCCACAAATGGAAGTAGCAAACAAACCAGTCCTTCCAACCCCACCACAGTGCCTGAAATGTTCCACCAAGGACAGGTCCAGGGTCAAACTAGGAAGGAGGTCCAAATAACACTCCCAGACTCTCTTTTCTCTGGGGTAAATAGCAACACCAGGGGAAACCTGGCCAAAAATTAGGCCTGTTTAGGTCAATATGCAAGATGAATTCTTGAAGTGTAATCTGTCACTGGATTTCACCACTGTCAAAATGCACAGTCCAGGATACAGCACATTCTGGGCTCTTTTCCCAAGCCTGGGAGTGTGAGAGATGCTGGAGGTGTGAAGAGGGGAGTTGGTGAGTCTTGGCACATGAGCTGAGGACAGCAGATGACCTCTTGGAAAGACTTAAAGACAGCAAAAGAAAAAGAAAAAGAAGATTCTGACTGTAGCAACGTTGGGAATTGAAGTATATGATGGCTCCAGAGATAAAATGTCTTTGAAGTCAGAGGACTCCATCAAGTCTTAATGGCCACCACTCAAATGTGAAATTCACTTTTGCTCCCATTATCTCATCTCATAACCCTCTGTAGTTACAAAGAGCAGCGATAATTTCAGCAGGTGAAGCTTTGCAGTGTCCTGGTTCAAAGGATGAGTATTGTCCTCAGTCTGCAGAGGGACACAGGGACATTGAATCCTTGCTGCAGGGGTGCAGGGAGCCTTTGTTCAGGCTGGTTTAAACACCTGAGAGCTCATTCTGTGTTTCAATAACCGGAGCACTCTCCTGGTTCTGCAGCGTCACTGTGGGACACAGGTGGGATTGGGAGCGATGGCTCTGAGATGAGGAGTCCGGAATTATCCATTCCTGGTCAGATCCAGCATCTTGTGTTCTCTCCAAGCCCAGTGCTGCAGAGTGCACTTCTGGAAAACCCAGGATCTGTTCCATCTGAAATACCTTTCCAAGGATTTCTGCTCCATTTTCTCTGTAAGAATCTTTATATGCTCAGGGCTGAGCTGCTCTTCCTTCCCTTGTTGCTTGTGGTCAAGGAAGGAAACAGTTTCACCAGCAAAGCTCCACGTGTGCTAGAAAATCAGGCCTCAAACTGAGGGGAAACAGAGAAAGAAAATTGCTGCTTTGTGAGTTTTACTGGTGATTGAAAGCAGTTTTAATGTGTGACAGTTCCACCTACACAGCAGGATAAAATTCCTGGCAATTGATTTCTACTTCTTAATGGAAGATGACCAACTAAAAGGAGAGAAAACATCATGGTGATTTGTGTTTCTGATGTGGAAAGTCAATCAGAGTTAACCCTTCAAGATGTGGCATCAGGGAAAACTCTGATCTTCAGAGCAGAAGGAAGGTATAAGGTACAGGTTGGTGCCACTTTTTGCCTCCTCCCTCCTGCCATCCACGTGGCAGTGCTGCTGTGCTTGGAATGCTCCATGGATTGTGACCACAAACACCAGTTGTTGATGGTTACTGTCTGGTGGCACAAGTTATTGTACAAATCTATGAAAACAATACTCAGTCCATGAGACAGGATCCATTTCACCCATTTGTATTTTAAATATTTATGTTTAGTTTATTTATATTTATATTTTATTTAATTTTTTAAAAAATATTCTTCCCACCTCAGTAACCACAGAATGCAATCCACAGGGATTGTATTGGTTAAGACCATAAAATACCACTTGAGGTCCTTTCTTGTCACCCTGCCTGTGTTCACAAAGCTGCTGGGAATCCCTGTCCCCATTTGCCAAGTGTGGTCGCTTTGGCCAACAGGATCCAAAGCTGGAAGGGAGGGACAATCCAAATGCATGAACCTGTAAATCCCACTGAAAAACAAGAAAGGAAAAGATCAATCTCATTTCCATTCAGATATGAATGAATTTGAATCCTTGGCTGTTTTTCACCTGAGAGAGAGTTTTTATTTGTTCAGCAAGTTTGCAATCCCATCCTCACCATGGCTGGAGATGTTGAGCAGATTTGGGCTCCAGTCTCAGGTGCTGTGTGGCCCCAGAGGTGCGGGTTGGAGAATGGTTTTGGAATGCTGGAATGGCTCTGGGATCCCAGTGTGACCCCATAGGTGGGGCTGGAGAATGGTTTTGGAATGCTGGAATGGCTCTGGGATCCCAGTGTGACCCCATAGGTGCGGGTTGGAGAATGGTTTTGAAATGCTGGAATGGCTCTGGGATCTCAAGGCGCTGCTGACATGAGGCCCTACAGAAGGGATGTTCCTTTTTCTCTGCTCTCTGCCTGCTTTTGATGTCTTTTCTTCTCTGTCCAGAAGCTAAAGCAAGGCTCAGCCCCGGTTCCTGGGGGCTCCCATATCATTAACACCAACCCCAGAAAGTGACTTTGAACATGAAGGACTTCCCGAGCTGCGCAACAGCTCTTGCATCCCGACTTGCAGGAATCTGTCATGAATAGCAGATGATTGCTCTTTTGGAAGGTCTGGGCTTGCTTCAAGTTTAATCAGTAAACAGCTCCTGATGATTTTCTCGGTTCTGTAAATATCCCTCAGTGTTTTTGAGGTGACCGTGGCCTGGTGCCTCTGTCACACCCCAAGCTCGGCCAAATGGGTGACACCTCCCCCTCTCGCACACGCCCCCTGAATTACTGGGAGAAATAAATGCAGCAAACGCTGCCCTGCAATTCCGAGCTGTCATCCCAGGGTGACCAATGGCTCCCGGAGTTTGTTGGACAGAGAGGCGGATTTTGTCCTTCAGAGACGGCGACCTTTCCTTCCCATGCAAATAATTTCCAATCAAGCTGCCACACAGAGCTATTGCAAGCAGATGGACACATGCAGACAAATTTTACATGCCCTGAGAGTCTCCCTCGCTCTCTCACAATAAAGAGGATTAAATTGAATTATTATCTGGCTATTTGGGCTATTTTGACAAACCAGCACTGAGTCAGATATCACTTCATATTGTCACCATGCTAGATATGACAATTTTTTCACGCCCCAAAACAGAGCTGGATTTACATTGTACTGTTTGGGAAAATTTTTTTATAAATCTTCCTTTATATCAGACAATTTATACATTCCAGCTGTTTGCACTCAGGTTGATAATGGTCATGTCAGGCTCCAATAGCAACATATGGAATATAAAATCCCAAACAGGATCCAATGCAAGGGAAGGAACACTCCCACCTGGGATAGGTATCCATCTACCTCAACACGTGCTACTGCAAATTCAAGTGGTCATGCTGAGAGAATGAATATCTGATAAGAAGCCATAAAACACCAAAGTCTCAGTGTCTGAATCTCAGGGTCTTGTGCTGCATAAATGATGCCTGGGATTTTGCCCAAAAGGAAGCCTAAGGGCAGGTTCTCTACATAGCGAGGCTGTAGAATATTTAAGCAATTTGAGACATCTTCCAGCCTTATTTTCTCTGATATTCATAGAGGAAGAATTCCAGTTCAGGAGCATGGATTTCCTGGTAATCCATAGTGACTCTTCCAACTTTCCAAGATACAGCTTTTGCATGAATTTGACCATTCCTGAGCCCCCTCCACCGGCCGGTGGCAGCAGCAGGAGGAGCCCTGTTCTGCAGCCTGCTGGAGGCAGTTTGATTTAATGTCTGATTGCATTTAATTTGTGGCAGCAGCCCAGATGCTATGGCCATAGGTGCCTAGAAAATCATTAAGCAAATGCAGTAAGACACTTGGAAAGCTAAATCAGAGCCCAAGGACACCTGCATCCTGAGATATTGTCTCATAGCTCCGGGACATTTGACCTTAGCCTTTATTCCATGGTCATGAGCTTTTAGCAAGCGGTTGGACAGGGACCAAAAATTTGCAGGAGGAATTGTTTTCTGCAGAAAATGGACTGACCTATTTTTTATGCTAGCAGCGAGCTGCTGCCTCGAGTCGGAGCTGGAGCTGTGGGTTTTCACACAGCTGGGAGGTGACAGCTTTTCCTCCTCAGGTAAAACTGAACAATGGCAGAATTGTACTTTTTGAGTCGTAGAGGTGGAATTGACCTAGAGGTGAAAGGCAGGGTCTTTACACACGTTGAGCAGCGTTTTGCTAGGTTGGATAATATTTTAGAAGGCCTGGAGGCAGAAAAGTACAGCTCAGTGTGAGCAGACTAGGGCCTGAAAGAAAGAGCTCTTCTCACTGGTAAGATCTGGGAAACATGGTTGCAAAAGGCTCCACTAGAAAGAAGTGGACAAACTAAAATTAGTTTCAAGCAAGCAAATAGAAACATTCCGTTTTGAAAAGGTAAGAAATGCTGCACTTTTTAGGTTTGAAACATGTCTTTCATGCCATTTGTTTCAAACTCAACCACAGAGCAGAGCAGCAAGACATTTTTAAAACTTGTTTTTATTGCCCATTTTTGTTTTTTACCCCCAAAGTGCCACCTGGTTGGAGCCGGAACATTGTATCTCAAGAATGGAATGCTAGATTTGAACACTGACAATCCTGAAAGATTGACAGATCTGCCTCGTTTGAGCAGCCTGGACCTTAGTTGTGATCTGAAATTGTGCAAAAAAGCCCACAGAAGCAGGAAGAGAGTATACAAAGACTGTTTTCTTGGATTAATCTGAATGCTGGAGTCTGCCACAGGGGTTTGGAGGTGTTCCTAAGGATTGTGCTTATTATCGTATCAATTCCTTTCTGCTTTTAATCTGTATGCTGCAAATCAAAAACTGAGGTTACCTCCAATTCAGTTTTCAGCTTTCCTCAATGCCAAACAAATTTGTTTCCAATGGGAATGAAAGCTGACAGGGCTCCTTCCTTTTTCCAAACAGTTTTCCCATTTCCAAAAACAAAATTTGGGTTGTTCTCAGTCAGAGTGAAGAGTTCTCCAGGGAGAGTGGGGTTTGGGGTGCCTGTGGTTCCACATTCACTCTGTAACTCAGGATCTCACCCAAGGAAAGAATTTTGGTGGTCTGGAAGGACTTGTGCTCTGAATCAGTTCTGGACTGAGCAAATTTCTTCTCAGGGTGTAGAAATGAGCATTTCTTGTGGGTGAACAGAAGGGTGAACCTGTTTGAGTGGTTTTGTCACAGAGTGTGGATGTTTCTGGCTCACTTGGTAAAAAGGGCATTGAGGCACAAACCCAGCAGTGACCCAGGTACACCCTGGAGATCAAACCCAGCATCTAAATCTAGAAACAGCTCCAGTGTGTGGAAGTTTGGCTGGTTTGGAAGCACAGCTGAAGGTGCAGGAATGTTTTTCCACATACATGGAAGAGGAGCAGGCAGAGCAGGGAGCTGCCCCTTCCCATGCAGCTCTTTCCCACATCAGGAATCCCACAGCAGATGAGACATCCCAGCCACACCAGAAGGAACCAGAAGCAGAGGAAAAGGTGTGAAGCAGCTCTGAAAGGCTCCACATCACCTGCCAAGGCATCTTAGCTGGGCTGTCACCTGCAGAACATGGGGTATTTTTAGGGGATGACCTAGGTCCTGCCCCACAGCAGACAGAGCAGGGGCACGGACAGATCTCTGCTGGGAGCAGAATATTTGGGATGGATTCACTCCAGGGATGGTGAAACAGCTGCTGTCACTCCCTCCCCACCTCTCTTTAATGTAACCAGAGACTTAAATACGACTGAGCTAATCTTTGAGGAAAACAGAAAATACTGTAACAATAGCGGCTGTAACATGGTTACAAATGAGAGCTACTGCTCCCCTCTGCAGTTTGAATTCCTGGGATAATTCTGCGGAGCTTCATTACCGGAGTATAATTGTGTTACAGAACTCTAAATCACCCTGCTACACTTAACTGGCAATAACATTAAGATAGTGCAGATATTCATTTTAATTAAAACATTGCCTCAAACTACTTCCCTGCTCTAAGAGGCAAAACTTTTTCCTCCTTTCTTTTTCTTTTCCCCCCCAACTCTGAAAACTTTCATTTGTTCCCAGCGCGTCTCTGTTCACCAGAGGGTCCAGAACAAAAATGCAATTAATGCACACCTTTCTGCAAACCATCTCTTCCCTGTGAGCACCTTCCTTTCCGTGTGGGTGACTCTGCTGCAGGGAGGGGGATGGTTTTGCTGGTTCTCTGTGTGACCCGCATCTTTCTAATTCTAGCAGAGCCCAGATGATCCAAAGTGAGTGTTTGATCTGATTCAGGCTGTTAAATTCAGAGCAGATCACCTGGCCAGCCCCTGAAGCCCACAGAGACCAGAGCGACTGGAAAATTCCAGTTGAAGAGAAGACAGGATGTGCTGGCAGCCTTTATTAATAAATTCTGTTCTTCATATCAGTGCAGGCTATCAAGTACCTGAACAGAGGTGAGCCGAGATGCAGCCCAAGGCTGCTCAGTGAGTCTCTAGAGCAGCCCAGCGTGGTGTGATCTGGAAATCAGGAGCTGGAGATCTGTATTTGTAGAGTCTTTTGGAAGAGTACACAGCCAGCCCTGAGATGAACAAAGGAGATGCAAGAGAGCTGAAACACCTGGAGATACCAGGTGCTAAGGTCCCAAAAACACAGCTAAAAAACATGTGTGAAGTTGTCATGTGCCTGCTTTCCCAAACTGGCCAAATTCCCCCCAGATGTGCAGCAGTTCTATTGAAAAATTCTCATTTTCATGTAAACCTCAGCACAGCTCCTCTGGCTCCAGGGGTGGAAGAACCTGGTCATGAAGAAGCTGCTGTTGAAGGCAGTTTTAACCCAAACTCTCCCAGCCCAACATGAGCACGCAGAGCTGGCTGAGCTGGGACACAGCTGTATGGTTTGCTTTTCTGTTGTTCATGGGATTTGTGGAAGCAGGTAGAGAGGTCAGGCAGACAGGCTTCAAGATGGTGAAAAAGAAGGATTTATTTACAAGAAGTTCTTTTTATACACAGTAATAAACAATTGTCTATTGGCCAAAGACAATCCACCCCCAAAGACCTATTGGTTATGGCTTGTACACCTCTAACACAAAACACAGAGATTAAGAAAGTACAGTTTATCTGTATTCTCCATGAGAGAGAAAGGAAAATCCTAAAACACTGCAACTACACAGCTGTGCTGGCCAAGAGCGGCTCAAAGGTGGCTCAGCCCGGATCTGCCTCCAAGCCCTGCTGGGGGCTCGTGGTGGCCCTGGCAAGCAGAGTTGTGCATTTTGGGGCAGAATTCCAAGAGTTCTGTGCGGTTCCCCAGGGCCTGTGGTGGCAGAAGATGCCTCTGTGCCGCTGTTCCCCCTCTTTCAGAGCAGCACCAGAGCTCCCACCCTGAGCTCAGCTCCTCTTTGTGGCTGAGCACCTCCACACTATAAATGGATCATTTATATCTCAGCTTCAGGAACCAACAGAAGTGAGGAGACAGACACAGATACTTTTTCCATCAGTGGGGAGAAAAAGTCATATTGAATTCATGAAAAGACCTCAAAGTTGGGTTTGAGATGTATGGAAAACAGCAGTCTACAAGTCTTGGGAGAACTCCTTCTGTTATGTTCTCAGCTGCAGAATGAATGATATTAGAGATGAGAAATGACAATCTTATGATGCCTCAAGGTTCCCATGCAGGGTTTTCAAACATTTTTAATTTCTTCAATTTAACTTAATTTAAATTTTACTTAGAGGTAATTGGGATGAATTAATATAGTTACAATTATACAGAAATCAATCCATTAATGTCTGGAAAATTTTGTTAATATGGTAGTAATTTCATGGATACAAACAAAAATCTACCCACTTAAAATAATCTGCATAGTTCAATTTTAGATAATAACAATAAAAGCTTGTCAATTTCTATTTTTTTTAAATTATTTTACCTAATAATTGTTCTGGCTGATTAACTTTGTTGTTGGAGCCATAGTGCCTAACAAACACCAGCAACCATTTTAGCTCGGGGTCATTCCTTTCATGTTTTCTTGTTCCACCTCAGACTGTGATATTCAGGTGTTGGACTCCAAATTGTTCCTGCTGCACAGATAAATTAACAACAAAGCCACATAACAACCAGTGGTCTGCAGAACTATTTAATAATATTGGTAAATATGATATCATTGGCATATTATTACCATATTGCAATTAATTTATTCATTTTGAAGTTGATTGGAATCAGTAAAGGGTAGAAATTACAGGAATAAGTGGAATAATTCTGCTAAAAAGAGCTTTCATTTAGCCTGAGATTGTCTCTTTGATGTGTCCTCCAACTCAAGTTTCCATCCTTCCCAGGCAGCTCCTGGCAAGGTTTATGGAGAAATAATCCATAGGGTGAAAGTTATTGTGCTGATTGGTGAGAAAACTGCAAAATGGAAAGAATATAAAGGAAATTTACCTTATGGACTGGAAATGATTGGATATTGTCTGGTTATGAGGGGCCCATTTTTATGGAGATGAAAGCTCGGTTGACTGCTCAAGGGTAAAGACGCCGCAATGTGTTAAAAAATATTAATGAGAATCCCAGAATATATGTTGTGTCCAATTAGGTTAATAATGCATGGAAATTTATCAGGAATTCAAGCCTTCACTGGAGGGCTTCCAACTGAGAAATGTGGGTCCAAAGAAATTTATAAAAGTGTTCTCAAAACTGCACCTCGGTCTTCTTTGAAGTGCCCATCACCTGGGTTTGAGTGACAGGCAGCCAGGGTTTGTGAAATGCCAAATATCTCAGGCTAAATGATGCCTGGCATGTCTCAGATTTGATAAGGAATAATAGGCAAACCTGATAAGCTTAACATTGGGTGAGTATCTAAAACTTTTCCAGACTATCTGAACACCTGGTGTTAAAAGGAGGGCAAGGACTAAACATATTTTTAGAGGAGCATTTCTCGAATGGTTGTGATCAGTTCTTGAATGGAGGTTCCAGTTCAAGCTTCCAGAACTGTTTAATATCAGCTGCCCAGACTGTTTCCCAAATCAACACACAATAGAAGAATTTCATTAGAGAGTCTGAAAAATCTGAATTTCGTTTCCAGCCAAATTATTCCATTCTTTAAAACAAAACCCCGCGCAGACAAAACCAATCTATTTAGTTTACCACAATAAGCAGATTTTTTCCCCACAGAAGCAAAAACACAAATAGATGGTATTTTATTCGTTTAAAGCAATTGAGCTGAGGGACTAATCAGCTGAGGATGAAATACAAGAGTAATGATTCTGAGGCAATTGTAATGGAGGAACAATACTATAACTGTGCCATTTGTTGGGCCAGACTCCTCTGGGAACTGAAATTTCAGGGAAACAAGCTTTTATTTTTTTTTTCCCCTGCCAGACATGTTGATTTTAGGAAGTAGATATTTATGTGGGAAAAGCCACTACATTTTGGAAAACTTCTGATCAGCTCAGCCCACCAATGAATGCTGGCTGGCAATGACTTCAGAGTGAAATGGAACCTGAGCTGCACTTGGAGTTTTTTATATTCTAACAAATGCCACTTCTGTGGAAGAGGATTACAAAATGAGTTATGGTTTTAAACATACAAAGTTATAACTTTGGCAAACCAGTCATTTCATTTCACTGACCAACGCAATGTTAAAAAGTTCCTTCTGGTTAGTGTGATTGAAGCCCCGTTTCACTGTTCCCTTTTTCCCCCTTCCTGCATCGTTTTCCTCCCTCCCTCATCAGGGACTGAGGGATTGTGGAGGCTGGCTGGTACAAATTTGCAGACACACCTCTTGACATGTCTGGGTGACCGTGGAATAATCCTGGTGGAGATGGACCGTGGCACACAGGCTGTTTGTGCTCCTGCTCCCTCTAACGCCACTCTTTGGCCCCTAATTACACTTGATATCACTGTTATTTCCTGGCTCTATTCACAGAGCAGGGGCCTTTCAGCCACTTTTAGGAGCCCTCTGTTCTCGTTTTAACTGTTCCTCACAGCCTGGGAGATGACAAACTCCCTGTGACTCACAGCAGGCTCGTTCTGCTCATTTCTGTAAAGCTTCTTCCAGAAAAAGCTGCTCTCTCCAGCTGGGAAAGGGCACATCAAGATGAGATCAGCCGGGATGTTTATGGTGATCAACAAGTTTTTCCAAGTGCAAGACCCCAGTGAAGCTTAAAAATTAAGCTTAAATTAAAAAAGTAATTGCATCTAAGCACAGAAATATAGGCATATATGACCTCAGGATCTCAAATGTTTTCCATATTTCAATAACCTCTTTCATGAAGAAATATGAACATTGGAATCCTTTTTTTTTCCTTTTTTTCTCTTTCTTTAAATGAACAATATGGCTGTCTGGAAGCAATATTAATCAATAACTAATTTCATAGTTGGACAACTGTTTTTAATGACTTTGTACTTTTGATGCATTGTTACGAAAGGCTTCGGATCATTCCCATAAGAACTTGTCAAGGAAAGGGCAAATTCATTTACTTGTCATCATCTGAGAGCCAAAAGGCTCATTAGGCTAATTAGGAAGAGAATCATTTGGGTTTTCGCTCACTCAAACACAGCAAAAGCCTCTTGTCCCTGAGTCCCTGGAAGGGATTTGCTGCACCCACAGAAATAAAGGCAGGAGCAGGTACAGGAGAGGGTGAAGCTGTCACACTGGAGGGTGCACAGGGTCAGCAGAAAATCGTATCCTTCCAAGTCATTGGGATACCCAAAGTCATTTTTTAATTGTCATGGCCATTTCCTTCCTTTTTCTTTCATTTCACAATTTGGATTCCTTTGCAGTTCATTCAATTACATCTTTGTAGAGTGGGTGATTCCTTCCTGTTGTGACACATGAGGTTTTCAAACAGGATCAAGATAAAGAGATGGTGGATTCCTTTTCTAACCAAGCATTTGATGGAGAATAACACAAATATTCACTGCCTAAGTGTGTGGGTAGAAGGGATTTGTTTGAGACGGTTCCTGTCTGGGTTTACCAGCAAGTTACAAATCTCAACTTGCATCTTCTCAACCAAAATCCATCTAGAGTGGGGCAATCAGCCCATTTTTAATTCCAAGAGGAGGGAGGCCAGTAATAATAACGTGTACTAGGGTTTTGTTTCTTGCTTTCACTACTCTCACGTCTGCTGGGCTCCACTTTCCACCCTCTAGTGACCCATGGTTATGATTTTGACCCACGCCCTCCAATTTTATGTTCTCAGCTGGGATCCTTCTCCTCCCAGGCAGAGTGCTCATAACCAGGCCCAGGCAGGTATCCCCCAAGCTGGAGAAAAGCAATTATATGAGGAAAAAGAAAATTAAAAATACAAAAAATAAATTTAAAAGGTGCTCATGTTCATTCCTCTTCCAATTTCACTTTTTAAAAGTGATGTTGGCATCCCAGCTGACACTTCCTTGTTGCCTTCTACAAAGTTTTTTTCTTGCATGGCATCTGGGCAAAGCCAGGATCAAGGAAGGGATGAAGGCAACATTCCTTTTGAAAATATCTAATTCACCAAAATATGCAATCTGGGGGAAGAGATCAGCAGAACCATGCAGTTCAGACTCAGGGCGTGAAGAACTTAATCTAGGACAAAAATACAAAGTTAAAATTAAGAGAGTAAAAGAGAGGTCAAAGCATTCTCCCACATTCCTGTTTCCTAACAGAATGCTTCCACTTTTCCTTCCAAAATAACACTTTCTTTTTCAACCGACACCTCTACTGCTTGGAAAAGAAAACAACAACAACAACAAAAAGAAAGAAGACCAAAATAAATGCCTTTTAAAAAAAAGCAAACTTTCAGTTTTGGGTCAAAACCTCTCATTGAATAACCTTGAGGCAGTTTTTTACTTCGTGATTTTGCTCCGGTTTGACCACTGAACCAAGTGAGTCATTATTTTAGGGCTGGAGCTGCTGGGGAGTGCTGACACTGCTGCCTGTGGCGCGGATGCGAGCGTGGCATCCTGGATCCCTCAGACGAACAGAAAATGCATTCAGTCTATTTTTCACCCCCACCCCCTTCCCACCGGTGAAATGAATGAAATTAACTCCCTGGCTTTATTGTCTGAGGCCAGGAGAAGTTAATGGAACCGCAAGAGCCGAGACTGATAAATGTCCTTGGGATGCTTTGCGGGGAAATCCGGCAGCAAATGCAGCTCCAGAGAGGGCTGGGCTCAGCAGAGCCCACACAGGGGCTCCTTCATCCCCTGGATTTATTTCCACACCTCCCTGCCGAGGGTGGTGCCGGGGTTTAAGGATCTCAGCCAGACTGATGGAAGAGGAGAACACCCCCTTTACAAAATTATCACTATTCCCGTTGCATTTATCACCCTGGCCAAGGCCGTGGCATACAATAATATTTGGCCGTTGAAATTAAATTATTTTCAGCCCAGAAGAAGAGGAGGAGAGAGAAGTGTTGGTGATTGCACCCATCACCTGTGTCACTTTTAGAGAAACCCAGCCCCAAAGACTCTCAGCCGATTCTTTCCTTTTAACCACAGCAAAACACTCAGCCACTCCTTTTCATATGCAAATTTAGCATCTTCACCTGGTTTTCCCTCTCTCTCCTGTTACTTTATTTCCCTAAGAAAACTTGAACACAAGCAAGTAAAAAAACCCAAAAAACTAAAAACAAAAACCAGCAAATAAACAAAAAATCCCAAAAACCAAAAAACAAACCAAACAACAACAACAACAAAATCTAAAAAAAAAAAACTCACAAAAAACCCTTCTCCAAGGGCTTTAAAACAGGGTGATGAGAAATAAAGCCCTGCTGCTAAAATCTGGGCCCAGCATATTTGTGTGGAAATAAAAGCAGCATTTACCCCCTACATGCATCTGCACTCTCCACTCACTTTCTCTCTCTTGCTTCCTTCTGCTCTTGTTTTACATAAACTTTTTATTGGTGATGGACTGAACAATAAAGCTGGTAACAAAGCAATCAATACACATTACTCAGCATGAGTTAGACACAATATTGGAGACTCCACAGCCAAGAAAGCAGGGAATAATCTTGTCCCTTATCTGTTTAATCAGGAAAAGGAAAAGCAGAACTGGATTTTACATCAATTCCCATCTTCCTTTTTGCTTGTTTCAGTGACTGTTTACATTCTGCAACCTCTTTTTGCAGGATCAGAGCATGTTAGGGGAGATGAAACCCCATTAAAAGACTTTTCAAACCCTCTATTAAAATATCTGTCATATTTTACACAGTTCCAGGAATAGAGCTGAGTAGCTTTAGGTATCTGGGTAAGTGTGCTGTGTTGGTTTTTCGGTTTTTTACAATAAAATTGGGCCATTAAGGGGAGTTGTGTTGTTTATTTGCATCAACAGTGACAATTACATTAAAGACGCCATGAGCTGTCCTCTTAGTTTAGGATTTCTTCAGACTGAAATAAAGGCTGAGCACACACTGCTGCCCATGTCTTGGTTCTGATTGGCAACAATCAAATTCCAGCTTCCATTAAAAAAAAGAAACGTTGTCCCTAAAGCCAGAGATTGTGAGGAATACCACAAAAATGTGGTGATGTCTGGAGCCTGCAGAGGGCCTGGAGCAGGAGCTGGAGTCAGCTGAGTTTTGTTACTCTGGGACCAACTCCTTGGAGTGTCCCAAGCTGCATTTGGGATGCAGACTGCCAGAAAATACCCAAGGGCTGCTCCTCGGCTGCTGCAGTGAGGTGAAGTCTCCCTCTTGACTTTTCCTCAGACACAGAAATCAGTGCTTTTGTTCGCTTGGAGCACCTTTGGCTTCAAAAAGGGAGAAACACAGCGAAATTCTGTTTCCTCCCCATTTTTCCTGTCCTGCTCTCCTCTGCCACAGCCCCTTGGCACAGCAGCAGCCTCCAGCTGGGTATTTGTGCAGCATTTCACTCCATTGGGACTGCAGCACAGAGGGAAAATTGAAGTTCCTCTTGTACCTTAACCAGCTGGAAGGTGCTGGTGCCGACAGAGCCATTCGGAGATGGCTGAATCCCAGGAAAAGCCAGATATTCCCAGAATATCCATTTCCCTGAGCAGGACTAGCAGGGGGAGAGTGTGTATATGTGGGGAGATGTTGCTGCCAATGTGAAATAACTGTGTCAACAGCATTTCCAAGGGATATTTTTAGCTTTCAGACTCGGTGCTTTCTGTGGGCTACAGTCAGCCTGACACAATAGACTCTTAATGACTTCTTGGGGACTTCATTGTCTTTTTCTATACACAGCTTATTAATGTGCCCTCTGTGCTACTCAGGGATGCAAGAGCCAATAATGACTTCAAAGAGGTCATTGTGGTCCTGAGCATCTGTACATAGGAATAAAAAATAAGCTGAATAAATACTCACCCGCTAATCCGTGGCACAATAGATTGTAATCAGTCTATCAGGGTAAAGATTTTTTTTTTTTTTTTACAGCATCTTTTCATCCAAGGCATTTTCAGAACATCTTTTCATCCTGGCACTCTGTAGACATTATAAATTGATCATCTTAAGTCCTTTGACAGAGCAGAGAGGAGCAGAAGTGCCTTTAGTGGTTAGAAGCTGGGACTGGCTTGTGGCAAGCAGAAAAGCAGATAAAAAGTCTGTTTTGTCTTTTCCCCAGGAGGTTCTGTCATAATCCCAGAAAAGCACTTTTCCCCGAGTGCTTGAGAGAGTGGGAACATCCCTAAGAAAACCACCTGTAAGAGGGCCAGTGCCCTGAGGAGCAGGCAGGGAACATCTCTGGCACCTTTCAGTGCAGCCCCTTGATCCACACGGCACGGGAGGAACCAAAATTCCAGGAATAAATTACATCTGCCTGGAATTGCATCATTCTCTTATCGGCTTGGGGTTTCCCGCAGACAGTGGGGTTTTGATCTGCTGGAATCCCCTTGTCTCCTCCTAATACCTGATTAACACTCTGGTGACAAAAGCCCCAAAAGTGTGGAAAAGAGTGGGTTTGACACCTCCCTCCCAAACCTATCTGCTCCTGCACAGGGTGTGCTGGATTTAAACTGGGAAGGCTCCAGAAGGAATTGTATGCTGCTGCTCAGCCGTGTACACATCTTTTTGGGCTTTATGTTATAGGATTAATGAAATATTGGAATGACAAATCCTTCCTGAGTAAATGACCAGAAAAGGTTATTATTCAGTGAGTATATAAAAGATTAAGGCGGGGAGGAGTCACCTCCCCTTAAGGTGGAGAAGGAATGGGAACACGGGGGATCTGGCACTGCCTGCAACAGGAGAAGGGAAATTTGCAGGAGGCAGCTTAAAAAAAAAAAAATCGTTAGAAATAATTATTAAATGCAAACAGAGGAGAAAGTCCAACAAAGGAGTTGCAGAAACCTTCGCTTCCTGAAGCATCTGTGCCCACTCCTGTAGAAACAGGGACAGGCACTCAGAGCTCTGGATTTCCTGGGAAGCCACTTACTTGTTTTCCATTTTTTATGGATTTTCCAATACTGGATCTCTGATGTGGTTGGATGAAGCAGTTTTATTCATCTGTAACTTTGTGTCTAGGCTTGAGTTCTGGAGGGATCTGACTCACAGAAGGCATCCAGTTCCCATTGGAGGTGTTCAAACTATGTCAAATTCCTTGATTTTGAGAAGGAAATATTACTTAGGTCCAAATACACAGTAGATATTCCCTTAAGAAGCTGTGCCCTAAAAGAGAGAAAATTCTAAAATCTTGCTGTCCTTGTTGGACCCTGAGTTATGATCCATCAGCTCCAATCCCAGGAAAGGATTCCTCATGGCCCAGAGGGCATCTGTATCCAGGGAGACTCGATTAACTCCATAGGTGAATTCCTGGAAAGCTCCCAAGCACTGATTTTGGGCAGTTTTGTGTCTCCCTGAGAAGATCTGCTTGCTGTTGACAGAAATCTTTGCACAAAATGATCAAGATGATTACCTTGATTATCCTGGGTATTGCTGCTCCTCCTGCAGCAGCAACTGATCCCAATTCCTTCATATTTCAGCCCAGAGAAATGGCTCTGCTCTGAATTCCTCAGATGGGGATTCCAGCAAGCCCTGTGGGCTGCAAGGGGGGTTTGCTGCATTTGGTTGCTCAGGTTTATTATTGAGATTTTCCTTGTCTGATATTTTTAAACTAAAACATCCAACTACTGGTGTATTCCTGCTCCACAGAGAGCAGGGAAGATTCAAACCATGCTGAAAAAAAAAAGGAGATTTGCCATCAGCTTTGGGACTTTCATGTTCTCACTCCAATTTCCAGTTTGTCCAACAGAGTGATTGTACAAAGGGCTCGAGTGTATTAGGAAATGTTCCCAATCTTCCCTGTGTAATCCTACCCCGCAGCACTGGCTTGGCATTGTCCCTCCCCACAATCAAGGATGGATTTATCCCTCCCATCGTGTCATTACACACCAGGTAGCTGAACCTCAGCAGATTGTCCAGCCTTGCCCGACTCCTTCTAAAACTACCTTTCCTTGGGAAAAAAACCCTACTATCCAAGGCAAAAGATAAAGGAGAGAACATCATTCAAATGTATGGAGTGTCCTGCCCTCCCTGCCTGCACCCAGCTCCTGAACCAAGCTCAACTTGCAGGATTGTACAGTGCCCAAACTGCCTTTGTAAAAATAGCAGACAATTCCATAAAAATAGAGCAAACTTCACCCCTGCTGAGCGCATCAGAAGAGACCACATCACAAAAAAAGTCGATGTTTTTTGCTTTAGCAATGGTTTTCTTCGGGCTACCGTGTTGCAGAAGAGCACAGCAGTGTCCTCCAGCTCTTGTCTTAAATACCATTGCAAATCAATTACTTTTCAGGCCGTAAACTTCACTTAAAGAGACAGAACACAAGCAGACAGCTCCTAGTAACACAATTATATTGATGCCTGAGCATCTTGAGTCTCTTCTGTGTGAGAGTGTGGAGAGGGGGCCCGAGGGGGCAGAAGGAAGTTGTCTTAAACTGCACGGTTTGTAATCAAAACAAAAACATATTGATAGCAAAGTTAACCCCCAGGGCACAGGCAGCCAGGAACCGTGAGGAAAAGGATGTCTGAAGGACAGGTGAGGAACAATTCCACCAAAAAGCCAGGAGAGAAACCCCAGCTGCCCCCAGCACCACCCTTTGGAAAACAGACACTTCGATTCCAAAGAGATTCATAAAAAACAAACACAAATCATCCAACCCATTCCCTCATGGGAGTTAATATTTAATGCCCAAATAATGAATTTTTCAATAAATATTTAATGCCTGGACATCAACATATATGGCAGCACAGACCAGGGCTTCTAATAATTGAAAGCAGTTGGAATTGTACAGAGGTGGCTGGTGAAAACACAAAATGCAAATTGGGACGCTGCAGAAAGGAAAGGATCCTGTCCCAGAGGGGGTGTTTGGGGTCTTTGCAAGCTGTTTGCAGGGCAAGCAGTACTGGTTTCTGGGGGAAAAAGCCTAACATAACTTCTAGCAGCTTTGTGCTGTTCTGTCTATGCCAGAGCTGCTGCTGCAGGGCAGGTTCCTGGCCAGGAGCACGTTTGTCATGTCCCAGCAGCAGGAGCAGGGCAGAGCAGGAACACCGAGGGAAACATCTGTCCATGGCCAGAGCCACTGGGAGGTTTCACACTGCCCTGTTCCACCTGCCTTCCCAATCCTTAGAAAGGCTTTTCCTCAGAGAAATCAGAGAATTTGTGAAAATTCCTGGAGTATCTCCAGAAATTCTCTGACTTCTCTTGGAATCCAGAGATCAGATCTCTGCATTCTCACTCCTGCCATGTTCACACTTTCTCTACCATCTCTCAATGGCTGCTGGAGAACACGGCCCTGCAAGAAAGCTCCTTTTCTTCTCAGGGGTAGGGCACCCAGACATTCCAGAGATTCCTCTGGAAACCATGGCTGTGCTGCACAAGTGCCCCTTTTCCTGGATGCTCCATTACCCTGGGGTGAGATCCTCCAGCCCAGCCCTGGCTGAAACAGCACAGCTACCTCGGGGCAACTGGAAAATGGGGAAATACAGTTATTTCTCCAGCTTTTAGTAAAGGAGGTCAATTTTCACTCTGAGCAGGCTGCACTGGCACTCCTGAGTGGATTCCTTAAAATCACCACGTAAGACATTTCTAAAGAGCTCAGTGGTTCTCACTCAGGGGGATCTTGAGTGTGAAGATAGCCCTTGAAAAAGTGATTTTTGGATGAAATTTGGTCTTGGACAGAATGGAGCAAAATACAGTACTCTCCTTACAATGGGCTGAGGCATTGCCTGAGGTGATGTCATTTGAAGAGAAACCCTTCCCACAACCTCATTTTGCAAATGATCTGTGTTGGAAGCAGCAGGCACCTGGAAGACAGGGAGCTGCCACCATGCTTTATTGTCCTCCTTTTCCAAGGTGGGTCTTCTAAAAGATCCACAGATTCTAAAGCTGCACGTGTGGGTGCTGTCAAACCTCAAGTCAAACTCCAAAACCCCTGTATGAGCTGCTTTGGGGTCAGAACACTGCTTTGGGATCAGAACACTGCTTTAGGGTTGGAACACTGCTTTGTGGTCAGAACACTGCTTTGGGGTCAGAACA
>VZTX01027092.1:0-21911 GCA_013400915.1 Pardalotus punctatus | reverse complement strand
CCAGAACACTGCTATGGGGTCAGAACAGCTGCTTTGGGGTCAGAACACCTGCTTTAGGGCCAGAACACTGCTTTGGGGTCAGAACACTGCTTTAGGGCCAGAACACTGCTATGGGGTCAGAACACTGCTGTGGGGTCAGAACAATGCTGTGGGGTCAGAACACTGCTTTAGGGCCAGAACACTGCTATGGGGTCAGAACAAGCCCTCATGTCTCCACAGCAGATGCAGACAGGCACGCAGACTTCTCCAGCAATCCTGGGTTGCCATTTCCTTGCAACAATCCCACTTTTCTGTGCAATCCTGCACTCGAGGATGCTTCAGTTCCTTGAACACAGCATCGCACACCCTGAACAGTGGGGTGCAGCTGACATGTGCCCCCCTTCCTGTGAGAATCCTCATTGTTCTGCTGATGCATCTCCACTCGCTCCTCTCTCTCTATCCTCCCCCACGGAGAATTTACTCCCTGCAAGGAGGTTTCCTCGGCATTTCATTGTGAAATGCTGCGGGTGGTGAAGAAACACCTCGGCCTGATTGAGTCCCCAGCTGCTGCAGAGGGAGTGCTGAGCTCTCTGAGGATGCTGAGGGCTCTCTGTGACTCACAGGGCACGTTTTGCTGGCAGGGCAGTTTGTGTTTCCCCCAGCACATCTGAGTCTCAGCAGAAAGACAAGAGAGGGGCCAGGGGTGCGAATGCTATTTTTGGGAAGGGCTGGCTGGTGAGAGCAGAAAGGATAAACATTGCTTTGGGATGCTGGTTTAGATTTCTTCCTCAGTGCCCACAGTGTGCAATTAAACATGAAATTGTGCACTAGGCACCACGCATGATGAGTGATCACTTTACAGCTGCAGCTCCGTGCCTGACGTCACAGAGGCTCCTCCACGATGGCAGATGGAAAATCAGCCCAGCTCATCCCCTAACAGAGGAGCTGTGTGCATTTCCAGTGGGCTCTCAAGTCCCACAGAGAGCCAACATGATAACTCAGTGGTCACAACTTCACCCTGTAGCTGAGTCTCTTTCCAGCTGGGGAAGAAGCACAAATTAAAAAATAAAATCACTTGCACACCTGATGCTTTCTGACTCAAACTCTTCTGCAGTGTAAAGGTCTCCATTCCTCACCCAGGAGAGTCAGATGGAAAAACAGAGAGAGATCAAACTTCCAGGGCTGACTTTGCATCTCACCTCACCCCGTACTGCAGTGAATTTGTGCAATCCACGACCAAAGTGCTGGAGTTGGCAGCACTGGCATATTGGGGAGCACCCATGGAACTGTCAGACATAACCAAAACTGGCCACAGTGGGGCTGGGTAAAATAAGGATAGAGGGTCATTGGGGAAAATCAACTTATGCCCTCTGTTTGGGGGGATGAACTGGAACATGCTAAAAAAAACCACACCTGCATAGAATTTGCTGTCTGAATACCGGGAAGCTTTTTACAGCCATTTGGAAATTAACTGCAGCAAGCCAGCTCAATGTACAGCTTCAGGGAAGCAAGGAAAGCATGTGCAAGGCTCCTCCTTGACTGAGGAAGGGTCCACCAGAGATCAATTAAACCAATTCCCTGCTTTCCAAGCAGTGGAGGCCATTTGTTCCGTGTAGCAGACAAACGCTGCTCTGGCAGCAGGTAATTGAGAGGGTTTAGTGCAAGCTCTCCCTCCTGAGCTGCTTACCAGCCCTGCACAATCCCTGCACCATCCCTGCACTGTGACCAGACAGAGTTTCAGTCTTCTGGACCATCAGCTCATCCCCCCTTTGTTAGGCTGTACCCAACTGTTCCATCTTTCCTTGTCCATTAAGAGGACCAGGGACTTCAGTCGACCTCACGGAGCTGACCCTCACAGAGCTGTGGTGCAGCCCGCTCCTTCCCTTTGAACCAGCTCTGTCTTTCTGAATTTCCAGCTATGGAGAGCCCCTCCAGCTGCCCCTCTGTCCTCAGAACAGTCCTCAACACCCAGTGAAAACCCTTGGGAAGCAGATATTTCCAGGTGCTGTGAATTGGTGCTGCAGTGGGGCTTTGCTCATTTCCATGCATTGCGGATCTGGGGATGAGCTGGATGTGGTGATGACGGTTCCTGATGTACCAACTTCAAACCCCTGCCATCTGTTCACTGGGGTTTGGCTCATCCCTGACATCAGCCCCGAGGTGCAAATGTCACTTTGGGATCCAGATCCCAAGGGAAGGGCGGTGAAAAGCGTGCCCTGGGGCTGTTTGCGTCTGCCCCATCTCCAGCTCAGTCTGTCACAGAAACACCGGGCACAAATGGCTCCATTTGCTGCCTTCCCAAAGTCATGCAACAGCCTCGGTGGGAATTATCTTCACTGGTGGAAGGGGACAATTACCCAGCTAATGAAGCACATTTTCCTTTTTCTTCTCCACCATAAAGCTGCATGGAACCTGACTCTCCATCCAGGCGCGCAGAGAAAGTGCCGAGCTCTTGCGGAATGAGCCCCCAATCAGCAGTGGCAAATGCACTTAACGTGCCTGCTGGAAAATGAAATGACTGATACCATGTAATTAGGCCTTAATTATTTATCATTTTTGTTTAATTATTGCCACTTGGAAGTTAACAGGTTATAAAACTCTTGGGCTGTGTTTATTAAATGTCGGTAGACTATTAGCAAGGAAGTGCCATTTCTGAGCGTTAATGAAATATCTGGGAAAAACCCATGGCCAGAGGCATTCCAGCACAGCACAGCCATGGCACAGGGCAGCTCCAGGGGCTCCAGGCTAATTGTGCCTTGCGGGCAGGGCCATGGGCAGCGAGAGAAGGGCAGAAGTCAAAAGCACCATCACTGCTCTGCCCCCAGGTTGATATCTCCCTCATTTGCATTTGCATGAGATCATCTTGATTATTTTAGAGGTCTTCTCCAACCTTAATGAGTCTGTGATTCTGTGACCTGTTGTACAGTTTGGGAAACACTGAACATGTCCATCTTGAGCCTACCCTGAGCTGCTTTGCTGTCACTCTGTGGTGGGACAGGGCTGTGCCATCGCTGCTATTCCAAAACAGTTTTGGGATCCTGCCCCTCTCTCTGTGTGCTCTGAGCAGCTTCAGAAAGTGACAAGACAAAATAAATGTCCTCAAAAAATGTAACAGTAAATTTGGCAGGGGAGAGCTTGCGTGGGATGAAACCTGAGCGCCGCTGATTGTTACCAGTTTTAAGATTTAGAAAATTGAACTCAAAACACAGCACTAATGCTCCAAGAGCAATAAAACACCTGCTGTATTTCAAAATGGGCCTCTAAAAAAGGAAGTAATTATTTCTCCCTGTTTAAAGCACTAAAGCAAGGAGCAGTTTTTCCTCTTCTGTGGACACAAAGATGTAAAGCCCCATTCTGTGAAGCTGGAGCACAATCTACAATTACAGATGTATTTGCTGCTCTGAGCTCACAGTGCTGACCAAAGCCACAAAGGAAGCCTGTGGTAGACCAAGGCTTTGACCTTATTTCCCCTTCCTTAGGCTCAAATCTCATTCAAGGGCCCCTCCTGCCTCTGCTGAACACAACTCTGAGCCCTTCTGCCTGCTTTGAAATCAGATATCCCTCCAAGCTGCACCAGAGCTGCTTCCCCAGTTGTTCTTCACCCTTCCAGGACCCGCAGACTTGGCAGAGGTGTCTCTACACTGATCCTGTCCTCAGTTCTTCCTGCCCTGTCCCCTCCTGTGGCCTGGGAACAGCCTGGTGCCAAGGGATTTGCCTGCAAACGCCAGCACTACACCTGCCCTGCTACTACCAGCTGCCAGTTCCTAAATTATACATGGAAGGATATTTCATCAGAGCATTAAAGGGTAGGAAGTGTCATTTTGTACTAACCAAAACTTTCTGAAAGAAGACAGGCTGTAAATTATTTAGGGAAAAAGTCACATTTTATTCTGCTGGAGAGTGTGATGGGGAGAAGAAGGTTCATTTTCTTCCCTCTCTCTGTGGGGAGGAAAACTGCAAAAGAACTTCTTTTTTGCCTAAATGGCTCCCAGTGGCCTGCCAGTTCTCCCCAGTGTTGTGGTTCTTCACCAAGTAATAATCTTGGGTGTAAAGAGAAATAGATATTTGGTTTCCCTTTCCTTTGGAAGGATGGACACGTGGAGCTGTAGAGAGGTTTTCTCATCCCTTCTGAAAAACAGGCTTTGGAACTGGAGCACCTTTGTCAGGGAAGAGCTCAGCCTTTCTTCTCTGGAGGGTCCTGGCCTTCTTCAAGCTGCTTCAGTCCCTGTCCACTCCAGTAGCCACAAATATTCTTCATTCTCAGAGATTCACCACAATGCTCTTCAAGACTGACACCTAAGTCCAAATCCCCCACCTGGTTCCCACGTTGTCCTTTCCGAGGAATAAACTGCAGCATTTCTGTTCTGATGGATTTCACCAACTGGGATGAGATTTCCCCCCTTCCTCCCCTCCACCTTCTCGCATTTGAGAGGGATAATCCCACTTTCCCCTTTCAGGACCTTTTTTCTCCAGCCTGGGAAACACCTGCACAACCCAGGAAGGTGCCAACCACATAAACACAAAACCCCTGCTTTATTTTCCCTCCACACCCCCCAAGGCGAGCTAAACACAGAGATTATTTTTAAACCCAACCAGCAGATTAGCATCTAATTCCACCATTTCCACTCTGCCCGTGAAAGATGAGCCGGGCAGGAAAACGTCCCATTTTTTCCCATTTCCACCCTGCACCAGGCTAATTAAGAAGCCGAGGTTAAAAAGCTCATCATAAACTGAACAGGTTCCAACCCAATTTCACCAGGATGCCAGGGCCTCATTGATTTAGGCAGGATTAGCTATTGTGAGAGGGAAATGATGCCATTAGACACATCTCCCCCTGCCTCCCACTCCCCCCGTCTTCCCACACATCCACCCCGCTCCGAGCCCGGCTGGCGGCGGAGCCGAGGCACGGAGCTGGCTGGGTTCGTTAGGGAGAGTTTAAGCAAAAGAGCCAATCAGCCTTTATTCGTCTGGCTGCAGCTGGAGGCAGCTCATCAAACAAATTAACGGGATTTTCATGGAGGGTTTTGGCCAACGCGCCGCATCGCGCTCGGGGTTGACTAAACAAACCTGGGCTGTGTTTTGTTGGAGGGTGGGAAGGGATGGGGATGGGCAGGAGTGGGGACAGGGCGTCTTTCTGGGCACAGGTTTGGATGGTGAAGCTGTTCCTGGCCTCGGGGCTGGCAGGGAGGGAAGGGTTTGGGGCCAGGAATGAGGGGAAGGGGCCAGTTCCCCTCTAGAGAAGTTGCAGCTTCTCAAGGGTCTGCTCGGAAGCACAGGGATGATTTGACCCCATTGAGGTTCTCCTGAATCTGCACCCTTCTCCTGCCCTTTTATCCACTCCATCCTCTCCTTTCTCCCCCCTGTGTTTTAACCCTGGAATGCAGCTTTCCCACAGTGTGACCCCCCATGTCTCATTTGCCCCCAAAATAAAGGAGGCAGCAGCAGGAAGGGATGGGGCAGGTCCCGAGGGAGAGACCCCAGGGTGGAAGGACTAGGATCCACCACTGTTGTCCCTGCTGGCTGAGACAGGAGGCAAAGGAAAGGCAATTTGCTGAGGTGGGAGAAGAATGTTTTTAGGGGGAAAGCAGAGAAGAAAGGGGCAGCAGGCTGAAGGGGAAAAAAAAGAGCAGAAGTCAGCTTGTATGCAGAATTTCCCAAATTCAGGAGAACGTGAGTGTAAAGTATTCCTGGAAAATGCACATGAATTCTTGGCCCAAGGGTTAGTCACATTCCCTCAGAGAAGAAAGTTCATGCACGAAACTGCTCTCACAGATATAAATACATGTACACAGACTTCAGTCAGGAGCTTGCGCATTTATTGAAGAAGGCAGAATGAAATTGGTTCATGTCCTGCCAATTCAGCTTCAGTTCCAAAAAAAGGGGTAAAATACCACAACAACATGATCCTGTTGAACTTCATTTTTACTGCTGGGCTGCTGACTGCAATCCAGCACACAAGATATGAACACTGAGGGATGCTCTACAACCCTGCAGCTGTGGCTGGGCAGCTGGAGCAGTGCCACAAAGATCTCTTAGACCTAATCAGATCTAACAAATCTATCTGTTCTGAAACTTCTGCCAATATTCTTTGGGAAAGTCAGAGTTCAAGCCCTCCAAAACCTGATTTATTATTCCTTTATTGTGCTTAAAATTGCTGGAGAAGTTGATAACTCTAGTATCTAGGTCTAGTACTTAAATATACTCCGAGGTTTTCACTCAGATAGTCCCCAGGAGGAGCAAATGGCCACAGTTCCTGGTGTTAATTGGTTTCTGGGACAATAATAGAAAATTATTTTGGGGAGGGTGTCCATTTTTATCTAAACCCTGGAAAATCGATCCCTCCTGACCAGAAAGGACTTAAAGAAAGTGAACACTAGCAATTATGTCAATTATTCTCCACCAATTATCTCAGGAGACCCATTTCTCACCAGCCCTTTCGGATTAATCTTAGCAGATCCATTCTTTTTCCATCAGGCGGTGCAAGAACATGGACACAATTAGTGAAACCAAAAAGGCAGCTCAGGAAAAGGCACCCAGTATTTGGGTGACATTCACAGCTCAGTGCCTCAGGGTGCTTATTGAGAGAAGTCCACCAGACTCCCTTTTTTTAAGGTTATTTATTTCCCCGTGCAGTGGAAGCATCGATTGCCAGGTAAGCCAGAGAATGAGGTCTCAGCTCAGTCAACCAGGCCTGAAAAGCTTTTTTTTTTCCTTCTCCAAAGTAAGATATGCACACCTGGCTACATATCAAATGCAATATTTAGGAATATATTCACCAGGTACAGGTGAATGACTGCCTGACACAATTTCTCCAAGCCATTGTTTCCTCCTGCAGGATATCAGAATAAATGAGTTGATATAAACGGTCAATCTGGCAGGGCAGACCAAATCTTTGCTAACTCAGAGACACAGAGGAGCTCTGCTGAGGGACAAAAATTATTGTCTCCACATCAGAGCAGTGGCAGATCCTCCTGCAGAGCCTTCTGCCCTCCCTTGCAAAAACACAGAGCAGTCGCCTTCTCCCATGTGTAAAACATGAGTCTTTAGAGATTTTATTTCCAGAGCTCCAGGACTGCATTCCCTGTACTCTCCAATGAAATACTTTACAAGATATTTCCTCGTGTCTCATTTTCTATTCTGAATGTCTCCGGGTGTTTGTCAGTTTATAAAAATAAAACAATAATATTGAACTTGTTAGAGAATCTGAGCCTTGTGTTTCCTCTCCTAGCCTGGCTTCTAGAGCTCCTTGCTGCTTCTCTCTTAATATAGAGTTGTCTGAATGCAATGTTTCTGTGTAATTTCTCAGCTTTCCTAGGATTCTTCTAGACAGAAATGCAAAGGCTAAGGGGAAGTTGGTGTCAGACTTCCTGGATTTCTGTTGCTGGCTTTCACGTTCATCTCTGCTTTGCCACTGGATCTCTCCCCTCTCTCTCCTCTCAGCCTCCTGTTTAATTTATAGCTCGGACTCCGTGGGTCAGGAATTTTATCTAAATGGGTGTTTCCTACACGGCCCAGCCCAAGAACGCCTCAGCCTTGGCTCTGGCCCCTGGACACCAGCACACTACAGACACTAAATATTAAACACTAAACACTTCCCAGCCTGCTGCTGGGCATTGAGCAGGACATCTGTCTTGGCTCATTAAATGCAGCCCTCCTCCGTTTTTCCAGGGAAAGTTTCACCTTGAGAGAGACCTCCCCACTCCCACAGTGAGGAAGAAAACTCAGCCAAGGCTGAGCTTCAGGCACATCCCGTGTGGATGGAAATCCATGCTGTGGCACCTCGGTCCGTTCTGCCCTTCCCCTCTCTCCAAACAGCCGGGCTTCTGAAGGGGAATTATCTCCTTCAAAGCAGAGCAGAGGGTAACCTGACTGTTTCTTGCAGTGAAGTAATAATTAAGGCACTAGAAGGATGCAATCTGCATACATTATTGCGAGTTATGCCAACAGAATGTCAACATTTGTGTCATCAGTAATCTCGAGCGGCAATTACTGTGCGCAGTGGCCTGGAATCCACCGGCAGAGCTGGTGGGACCGAGGGTGGGAGAGCTTCTCCTCCACTGGGATGGGCAAAGCAGGGTCACAAAGCAGGGCTGAGGTGCCAAAGAGATGCCCTAGACAGAGTTATCCACAGGGAATATGGGGCTGAGAGAGGGGAAAATAGGTTAAATAAACCAGTGATGTGCTTGCTCTCTGCTCTGCCTGCCAGTGGTGTTTTTCTTGTAGGATTCAAACCAGGAGGAAAAATACTGGGAAAAAAAGCCGTTGCAATTAATAACAGTCATAACTGAGAGGTCCTGATTCCTCATCAGTAGAAGAAGACACCTTCACAAAGGGGAAAAAATGCATTTATTGAATCCTGCAGAATTCCTCCATCCTGGAGGGGTAACCATTACACTCAGGATGTTGCAGCAGTACAGTCCAAGGCTCCGCTGCAAATAAAGCTGCAATAAGAGTCAGATTTGAGGCTCCCTTTAATTTCATTGCTTATTGGCACTAAGTTTTGGTATCACTCCCTCAAAACACTGCCTGGCAACACTCTCAGCAAAGTGCTATATTGGTATCAGTGAAAGCAAGACGCTCAGAGAATTCATAACAAAACATTTCCCTCTTTAATTCACCCTGCCACACTTCCTGCAGGAAAGGGAGAAGAGAGAAAAATCTTGTGAAATTTACTGGGGGAAGTCTTATACCAACTTCATCTCAGAGGCAGAGTTGTTAGGCTGGGATGTGCAGAGCTCTGCAGTGCATGAGCTGTTTCTCTCCCAAGGAAAAGGAATTTTGTTTTCAGCTCCACGAGGCCTCCAGTTCATAACTGCACCTGCTCACACTCACATGCACCAAAGGAGACAGGAATTCCACCCAAATTTTCCATACTGCCCTTTTCCCAGCCTAGAAACTTGAAGTTTGATCTTAAATTTTGCCTTAAAATTCCTGAGGAATTGGCATCAGAGAAGACCAGCTGGTGTGAAATAAAACGAGCCTTTATCATCTTCACCATTTCTGAGGGACAGTTGAGAAATGCAAGCTGGGGTGTTTGAAATGTAACTTTTGATAACTTTGGAGGCAATAACAGTCAATGTCTAGCAGTTTTGCAGGGTTTTTCTCTAACTTTTTCCCTTACTGTGAGAAGAAAAAGCATAAAGAAGTTCTTCTCCTCATATTACAAACTTCCCAGACCCTAAAAAAATTATATGGAGAATGCCCAGGATTTTTATTTCCAGAAAGAACATTCGTGTATTTTGTACTTTCCATGTTTTGCTCCCATATGCTGCTCTTCCTTATTTTTAATCTATAGATGAGGGATGTAGAAGTTGTGGCCAACATTTTGGTTAAAACCAATCTTTTATCTGCCCACTCTGGGATGACTTCAACCACTTTGTGAACTTGCCCTGCCTTGCAAACAACAGAAAATCACTTTTTGTCTCTTTTCACTCCAGTTCTCACAGATGTGCAGAAAACTTCGAGTTGTTCCTGCTGCTCTCCTTCACCTCCTTCATCCACTTCTGGAAGCTTTATATCCCAAAGTTCTGCCTGTCTCCCGACAGTATTTGCCCACTGCCTCCCTGTGAGGATGCTGGCAGAGTCACTCCCTTTTTCACCAAAATCCCACAGGTTTATTGAGCAGGATCAGGCTCGTGAAGAGCATTCCCACCCTCTGGATGTGTCAGGGGCTTCCCCAGGCAGAGCAGCCCCGGATCCCATCCCGCTGAGCTGGCTGTGGTTCACACATTCCTGCCAACAGGAGCTTCCCCACCAGGCACAGCCCCAATCCAAGCCCCTCTCTCCTCCCCAAGGCCCGCAGCTCGCAGAAGTTGCATTTTGTCTTAATACTCTGTCATTAAGTGGAGTTAAAAATAAAGCCTGTCAGAGGCTCACAGCCTGCAGGGAAAAGGATATTAATTACAGCAGGCAGAGAGTGGAGAGGAGCTGCCTTGAGTGAGAAGATGTCCTGCTGAGCTGTCACTGTCCCCGTGTCACCAGCAGAGCTGGGCTGGGCTGTCACACAGAGAGAGGCACCTGGGAAAGGAGGGCAGCACTGGGATCTCATTCCTGCCTCCCACATCCCCCTGGCACCGCTGCCCTGCCTGCAAACCAACCCCAACACAGGGCTGAGGGGAGAGCAGAGGGCACAGGGGCGGCTGCAACGGTGAGACAAGCCAGGCATACAAAATAAGATTCATTGCTAAAGCCTTCCATGCTTGGGGTTTAAGTTATAGGGAAAAAGTGGGATTTAAATTATAGGGGGAAAGTGGGATATTAAGGAGCAAGTGGACAGTAGACTCAGCAGAAAGTGGCACCCAATTTTCCTGCAAGATCTATGGAAAGAAGATTGAGCTGCCAAGGGAAGAAAAAGTTCAAAATATTAATATCATCTCTATCTAATAACTCCTTAGCAAAGGAGATACATTGTGTTACATTTCCTTATTTTCTAATCAATAAATAGATATGAAAATATCCCTTCAGAATTTAGGTTTAGCCCTGACTGCTCATCTCTTTGAATAAAGTATATTTAGCACAGATATATTCAGTGTTGAAGTGTACAAATAGATGTTTATATTCATGTCTATTGCACGAGAAGAGGGAAGATGCCCTTTCTGAATATGACGCTGTTGGTGGGTCACAGAAGGGGCCAGCTGGATCTTCACCTTATGGCAAAATGGTTTTGTAGGATGGAGGGTATGGATGGCAGGGGATGGCTCAGCCAGCCAGGGCACCCCATGTTCCCACAAACATGATTTGAATAACCCCTAAACTCTGCCAGAGGGGACAACAGAGGCAGCAAAATAATAAAATTAAAGAAAAGCAACACCCAGAGCCAAAGCCTGTGCGCTGCTGTTGGAATGTTCAGCTGGGGGAATCAATCACCCTGGCAGGGGAAGGCTCCCAGCGCCATCAGCTGAAGGGTAACGGCAGGGGGACAGTGCCATCCCCACGCTGCCCTGCCAGGATGAGCTGGCACCGGCTCCTTCTTTGTCAGAGCCTGACTTTGCCCAGCAAATCATCGACAGAGAGCAGCTCTGTGAGCCAGTGGCTGAGAAACTTGGCAAGGGCTCTCCCTCTGCTAGAGAAGACTTGAGGGTTCACTTAGAGGGCACTACAGCATCCCGTCCCCATCTGCAAAAGAGCCCTCCACTGCTCCTTTCAGAGGAGAGAGGGAAATGAAAGAGAAGAAAAGAGTTAAGGCTCACAGGCTGGTCCTTGAAACCAGCAGGAAAGAGGCAGTGAAAGAGCTTAATTAATGGCACATCAGAGTTCCCCAAGATGTGTGTCTAACGAGGCTTTTGCCTGGCACTTTAGCTTTGCTTGTGAAAAGTTAATGCAGGCAAAATATAAGCAGAAGGCTGTGTGAAAACAGGAGCCAGCATGATCAGATACCTCCTGATTTAATTCTCTCCTTTGGATGACAGCCCTGTGTGCCTCCTCCCCACTACCCCCTTCTCAGGGACACACTTATTACAGCTATTTCAGAGAGAAGAAACAACCAGCCAAAAATATGGGGAGAGATCCACTTCCATCATGAACAGCAAATGAATAAAGCAGGGTCAGAGTGTTGACTTAGAAAATTACAGTCTTCCTGTCTCCTGAATAAATCCAGGCATCATACCTTCTGCCACTCAGCTTTTACAGAATTTAATTTAGAACAATTGATTTATTTGCTGTGGACAGGTGGACTCTATAAAGAATTTTTAGGGCAGAATTTACGGTGGGCTTAATCGTGCAGTGAACAAAAGAGCAACGGGGGCCTGACAGGATTTTCCTGATTCCCACGGGCAGACCCTCCAAAGCAAGCAGGAAAAAATGATGCCATTTGTTCTCCTGAGGGTCTTCACGAACCCCTACCATTTCCATAGCAGTGCTGGTGTCTGGTTGGGTTTTGGGGTTGGGATGAATGCCAGAGCTGGGACAGTGGTTGTTAACTGGGTGAGATACATCTTTAGCAAGACCTTTCTTTAGGAACTCTTCCTTCCTTAAGCCCTGGGTTTTGACCTTCCATTTCAGGGGATTTTCCCTGCCCTGGTGCTGCAGTTTGGATCAGGAGTTGCCTTCAAGCTGAAGCCACCCTGATGTCACACAGAGGCAGGAGGGAGCCCTGAGGTGCCCTTAGGATGTGGTGAGTTTGACAACAGCTGATTTCAAGGACAAATTGTTGGATATCTCGGAGAGGATTTTGCTTTCAGGGAGCTCAGGGTCCCTCAGCTTCTGTATCCTCTCCACACAGCAGCAAGACAGGTCCCTCTCCCACCCCCTGTGTTTCACAGCTCCTCTGGGAAGCAGATAACTGGGACAAACAACTTCAGGAATCCTCCAGATGCAAGGGTTAATTGGGACAATCGCTCAGGAGCAAGAGCCTGATTTCTGGCCACGGCTTTGCCCAGCCCAGCAGTGCCTGGATGTGACAGGCACAGCTGTGAAAGGCAATTGCTCTGTGAGTCAGACAGAACCAGAGCTGCAGAGAGGTGAGGGCTGAATTCTGTGTCACCCAAGGCTGAGACCCCGGTTCTGCTGTGCACTCTGAGGTGACAGCCTGCTCCTCCGAGCTCCCCAGTCTGCTGCATCAAATCAGGCTCCTCAAAGAACCGGGGCTACAGGGGAGCATTTCCCTTCTGCCCTGAACTTCTGAGTCATCCACAGATCTCCGAGCACTTGGCCAGGTCACTGTTCCTTTGGTCTTGCTAAAGACACTTCGGCACAGAGAAGCTAATTAAGCTGCTAAATGATATTTGGCAATTGGAGGAGGAACAGAACTGAGATCCTGCAGATTCCAGACCTCTCATTTTCTATACCATAGAGTATATCCAGAACTAAAAACCTGAAATGATGAAAGCTAGCCAGAGACACAAAATTAAATTGATACTAATTCTGAGGTTTAACAAATAGGAAAACAAACAAACAATCAAGCAAACCAAACAAACAAAAACATGCCAAGGACTGAAGCATAAGGAGGCTCAGACAGCATCTATCTTTCTTCAAGGCCTCCAAGGAGCTGAAGGTGCTACTGAGGGAATCTCTGTGCAGAGATTGATAGAGAGAAAACCAAGGAGAAACACAGCTGCAAAACACTTCCCTTCTTCTGGGAACACGATCAGCCTTTCCTGTCCCCAGGAAAATACACTGGGAATTCTGGAGACAAACCTAAATGTACTGGGAATGACTGAGCTGTTCCCACCCCAGTGAAACCAGAAAGTTGAGCACAAACTCTGAGCAAGTCTCAGGTGGATGACATGTGTTTTCTATCTAAGGGTAAATCATCCCTAAATGTGGGTGCCTGAAGCTCCCAGAGCTCCCATCCTGTCACTGAGGATCCCAAAAGAGCTCCCTCTTTCCCAGCACCTGGCAGTTTCAAGCATTGCTGAAGTTTCCAGGCCACATTTTGACCTTCTCTAGCCAGAGGGTCTTGGCCTCATTTAGTTTAGCTCAGACTTGCCCAGAGCAGTAATTTTGGCTGCAATAGACTGGTATTTGTGAGCTCGGCAGCTTGCAGGGACAGGGAATGTGACACACAGAGCCCAGCCGGGGAAAGGAGACACAAAGCATCTGTGTGAGCTCTTCAGGAGAGCAGCAAATGGAAAACAAAGCCCTGATGTGCCCCAAGAGCTGACCACTCCTGGGTGCTTTTCAATTACAATAGACTATTATAAAGGGACAGTGTTTCCTTATTTACAATACATTTCATCAATTTATAAATCTTTCCCTTATTTAAGAACAACACACAATACAGTACAAGCTCCATCTGGCTCTGTTTAGATTCCAGATTTTATGTTTGCACAGCCAGAAGCCATCAATTATCGTGTCAAGCCCAAGGATTGCAAGACTCTGGACACAGGAAATGAAAAGGAGACAGGGGACGGGAAGGGCACAAATGGGACCCTTGAAAACTTTTAATTAGTTGAGTGGTAAATGATCAACCTGGGGGTAATTAAGCATCCATGTTTATGGAGTCCACATTGCCTTGGTGGCTCTTGTGCAAAGCTGAAGCCAGGAGGACACAGATGCACAGGGAGGGCGCAGAAAAGGGCACAAAAACATTTTCCAGTTTGCTTTTGGGAGACTCATCAAAGCCAAGCACATCATTCTCCAAAGGGCAATGCTGAAGCCTCATTGGCCTGGCCCAGATTTGTAATTCGGGGATCAAGGGTCTCACAGGCAGCCCCTTCCTGCTGCCCCCTCCCCAGGGTGGGTGAGTGTAGTTGCAGTGTTTTAGGATTTTCCTTTCTCTCTCATGGAGAATACAGATAAACTGTACTTTCTTAATCTCTGTGTTTTGTGGTAGAGGTGTCCAAGCCATAACCAATAGGTCTTTGGGGGTGGATTGTCTTTGGCCAATAGACACTTGTTTATTACTGTGTATAAAAAGAACTTCTTGTAAATAAATCCTTCTTCTTCGCCATCTTGAAGCCTGTCTGCCTGACCTCTCTACCTGCTTCCACAAATCCCACCAACAACAGAAAAGCAAACCATAGGTGAGGAGAGGGCAGATGCTCCTGGGACAGCAGGGCCCAGCTCTCCTGTGCAGAGCAGAGCAGTTCCAGCCCTTCCTCAGCCCAAAGCAGGACGTGGGTGAGGTCAGGCACAGGAACATGCAGAGGAAGGTTCCCAGGACACCAGGACAGCCAGGGGACTGAGGAGGAAGGGGATGGAACAGACCCTGAAGTATCCACTCTTCCTCACCAAAGAGATGCTCACAGGACTCGAATTTTGTTTCACCTTTTGTGATTGACCCACTAAGAGATATCAGACTGCAACAGATAACACCAACTATAAACCCAGAAAAAACCTAATTCTCGTGCTGGAGTTCTGGGCTCTAAAGGTCTGGCATTAACCAGAAGCCACCAAGACATAAAAACTTGTCACACTAACAAACAGCCAAACCAGCTGGAGGACAGGTCCTGGTTATGCCCTCACTGGAGGAGGATGGGGGCACATCCATGTCCCCAGACCCTGAGGTGAGGAAGGGCTGCTCCAAATCTGCACTCCTGACTTCCCCAGCTGCACAGCGCCTGTGCCTGCTCCCTCAGGTGCACGTTAAAGGCAGCTGAGCTTTGAAGGGGGTGTTATTAGCATGGTCAGCCATGCAGCTCTCTCATTTTAATAACAATCTGGTGACTCATCCATGCCATTAATTTAACATTCAAGAAAGTGTGGGTCAGATCCTCTTAATTTACCGAAGTTAAATTAAAAAAAAAAAAAATTAAAAAAAAAGGAGAGAGAGAAAGAAGAGGAAAGAATATTTTGCTTTTTGCTTGGCTTTAACCTGAAAAATCCTCCTATCATCCAAAAATGCATTTTCACCCACAGCTATCATTTTGCCAGTTTGTAATATTATGATAATTGCATTCCATGTTCAAAACTGGGACACTTAGAAGCATGAAATTGAATACTAAAGACCTCCTTCCCACCATTGATCTGTATTCCAGCAACACGGAGGGACCCTCAGCCCTGGACCAGGACCCCGTTGTGCTGGGAATGTCTAAGCATGGAACAAAAAGACAATGCCTGCTCCAAGGAGTTGCAGGCTCCACATCCCAGCCCTGCACTGAGATCACCATTTTCTAGCTAACTACAGGCATTGCCCACATAATAAGCATATTCCCATCCACTGAACTCTTCTAAATGCATGTTTTTTCAGAAGCGAGGAGCATAAAAACCCCATTACGAGGGGTGTCATTTTGCAAAGTATTTCTGTTCCCTCAGAATTTGATTCTCGAGTTCTCTGCTCACAGAGAAAGCTGGGAACACTTGCAGGGGTGTTTTTGAGTGGGAATATTTGGGTGGAATGTTGTGAACTGCAGGCCTGGGAGCTGTGGAGCCTCAGGGGTTGGGTTAATCCAGGCTGGGGTTTCATCCCTCACCCAGATGTGCAGGGTGGCTTTGCTTGAGTCACCCCAAAATGTTCCAGCTGTGGATTTGGCACAAATGGAAGTTAAACACCTGGATTATTTTGACATAGTGATAGTGGAATGTCCAGTTTGAGCTGCCAGTGCCACTGCAGAGATTCCCTGGCACTGCAGCTGTGGGAAGCCCCTTCCTTGGTTTCTGCAGTGAAGAGAGAGAGATGAAAGGAGATCTCTGGGGTGTCCCCAGTCCCACTGCTCTTTTCTCTCCCCTGGGGACAACTCTGCAGAGATCAATCCCTCCAGCCCAGAGCCTTCCCAAGGCCATCTCCAAGGACTGAAAGGCAAGAACTCCACTTGACCAAAAGTAGCTTCTAAGAGCCATGCACGGCCTGGAGTCTCGTGAAAAACAGAAAAAATAGAACTTTTTTAGGACTATGTGGCCAAGGCTTCATGCCAGAACAAACCCTGCCTCCCTTCAGCTTTGCGAGCCTCAGGACATACCTGGCTACATCCCATGGCAAAGAGGGGGCAGGTGAAAAGGGGAACTTCCCACACAAAGAGCAAACCATGAGCCAATCCATGCCAGGAAGTGCTGAACCCTCGACCAATCCCTGCATTACAAAAACCCTTTGATCAGCCAAGGCCAGACTCTTTTCTCTCTCATGTGGTTTGGTGTGGGATTGGATCCACAGGGCTGTGACCAAAGAAGAGTCACAGCTCAAAACCCACTTAGGGAAGGATGTTTGGTAAACACTTCCTGCAAAGCAGAGGTGTTTTAGCCCTTCCCCATCCCTGTGTTGTTTTTCTCTTCTATTAACTGAATTGTGTGCATTGTGTCCAGTGTGAGCAGGTAAAAAGAAAAGCAAATAATGCACCAGCCACATTAGGTCAGGCATTTGGGGTAATTGCAAAAAATGCCAGAGAGGGAAGAGAAGTCTCAGGTCAGAGAAACCCCTTTAGATGTCCAGGTTCACCCAGCCCACATCCCTGGCAGGCACAGGCTGGCTCTGTGGCCAAGTGTCCCTGTTTAATCTGCCCACATGGGAGAAGAGGGCTCAGAGGTGCTCAGGAGGTGCTGGGCAGCCCCTGGGATCCATCCCCAGCCCTCTGCAATGGAAGGGAGTGTTCCTGCAGCAAGAAAAAGCAGGTTGATTGACTTTTGAAATGTATTTTCTGCTAAAGGGTTTTTTCAAAGCAGATAGCTGGGAATATCATCTGTTTGGGACAGACTTTTCCTCACTGTGCCTGCTTGCAGACAGGGAGGATGGGGTAGGGCTCTTGCTGAGCTTGGTCCCTTTTCATTTTCACCTTCCTGTGAGGACCGGTGGTAAGAGAAAAGCACATATTAGATGCCTTTGGTTTAAGCCTTATTTCTGCCTCAGGTGAACTCTGTTCCCTTCTTAGCATGCATGATTTAACTTTTTAATGCCTCTGTCTCTCCACTCCAGAGAATGATGGAAATAAGTCTCACAAAGTGCAGCAGAGTTTTCAAACAGAAAACACAAAGCTGCCTTTTTGTGGGTGAGAACAGCAATTTCCCGCGGCAAAAACAGCTCCTCTTCTCCTGAGGGTGCAAGGGAATTTGCCTGGGACTCTGACCCTGTTCAGGACAGTGCTGGAGCCTCGAATGACATGGGAAAAGCCAAGAGACAAAGCCAGTGGTCAAGCACTGCATGGACAGGTCCACGTGTGGTGTCCACCGCCATGGGATCCTCTGGCAGAATCCCCTGGAGCAATGACATTCCCAGAACAGCCCCCGGGCTCTGGCTGTGTCCTGAGTTTGGGTGAGCTGAAGCACTGGTCTCTGACCCCACAGAAATTCCTGATGCCACTCAGCACCAGGAATTTCTGGTGGCACCAAGTCCAAAGCAGGCGTGGAGGAAAGGCTGGGGATGGGGTGGAACAGAAGGAACTGGAGAAAACTCGAAGCTGTGGAGCAATGCTACAGGCAGTTCCACTGACAGCACGACTGGATGGCTCCTTACTGGGAGGATATTTTGATATTCACATCTACAGGACCAGGGGGTCCTGTAAATGAGACCCTTTTGGAGCGGTTTTGCTTTAGGCAAGATTCCTGAGAAGTGAAATTTCCCTGCCAGATCTCCTTGAGGCACATTCTGTGCATGGCTGTGGCTGCTAAACTCCTTAAATTGAGTACATTTAGCTGAGAGCGGTTTGAATGCAACAAAGGCCACATTTTGGCCTGTTGACTAACACAGAGAGTGCTTGGTGAGGTAAAACCCACCTGCCAAGTCACTGCTATAAATGTTGATTTAGAGCCCGCTTGGCTATATAGCACTTGGATGCTGCCTCATTTGCTTCCCACTTGTAAATGAGATTTCACACACTGTCCTTTAATTTTTACCTCTGGAGCATTTTCTTTGATTACTCACGCTTCTGGGGATCCTCATTGAGCATGAGGAAGTCAACTCAGGGAGAACGTGGAGCTTCTCTGCCTCAGTGTTTAAAATCCCCTGACCGTCCCCCAGCCACCACTTCCCTCTCCTTCCCTTCTGTGCTTTTGAGCTATAGAAGTGATCAATTGTTTAAATTATTGTAATGCTTGGCAGAGGGAAGGGGGAGGGGGCACGAGGGGATGGAATTAAAAAGTGTCCCTCCAAGCTGGGAACTTGGTATTAAAAACCTCAGTCAAATCCATTCTGAAAGCACCGAGCTAATAAATCTCCCAGCCCCAACTCAGTTGTGAGTGTGTAGTGCAGGTATTTCTGTAACATGACTAATGGGGAGTGAATACTGCAGAAAGATGTCTGTGTATATTCATTTGAAGTCCTGAACAAATTTGCTCTGAATCTCCTGGTCTGCTTCTATGGCTGCTTTCCACAAATATTCCAGCAAATGAGCTTTACCAGTGCGAATACTCATCAAAAGTCAATTTGGAACTCAAATGGCTTAATATTTTCCAAAAGCATATTCCAAATTACACACATGAACATGCAGTTCAAAATGGATGCTGGTTCTGATGTGATTAGTTACACAACTTGCCCAGCCAGGGATCAGAAATAACACAATACAGCTCATGTAACCATCCACAGAGCCTGGATTTCAGACTTGGAGTGTTGGGTATTTTCAATGAACTGTTTGTGAGCAGCTCAGCAGCCTTGACTTCCATCCTCCGAAGACATTCATAAATAGACATTTTAGCAATGAAGAGCAGTTGGGAATTTTGCAATTAGTGAGCAGCCAACTTGCGGGAGGAGGGGGAGACTGGATTTTTGTGATGAATCACTGGGTAACTGTCAGGAAGCTCAATACTCCAGCTCTATAGACAGAAACCCAGTCGTGAGTCACATTTTTCCACTGAGCTCAGCTGAAAACCCATGTTCATTGTGTGCTGTGGATTGGATGTGCAGAGATTTACCCCATCCCCAGTGGGAACACGGAGGACTCACCTTGCAACCTTTCCTGGAGAGAAACAGCCCCCATGAATCGCTGAACTAAGCAGACAGCCCTCCCCACATGGCCACCGTGCCTTCACCCTAAACCCTGCCCTGGGGTAGATGGGCACACAGGAATTGGGAAATGGTTTCCAATCCTGGCATATCTCAGTCCTTTCCATCCCTGGTTCTGCAGATGCTGGTGAGTGCTGGATTATCACACCTAGAAACTACAGAAATTAGAATACTAAAATGAGTTATAATATGAATCTAGCATGTGGAAATGAAATATCCATGAGCACAGATCCACCTGAGGACCCACCCAGCTGCAGAGGAGGGTTCCAGGATCCTTGTGCAGAAAGACCCAACTCAGGGCAGGCTGGGCTTCTCCACATTCCACAGTGCCAGGGCGCAGGGAGAGCTTTAAACCATTATTGCTGCTGTTACCAGGGGAGGATCAACCCCAGCTCTCAGTGTCACCAGGATGGATTTGCTGTGCCATGATGGAAACCTCCAGCCAGGGCTGGTGACTGCCTCCTGCCATCCCTGAGTCCTGCTGGCCCAGAACAGCCCCAAAGCCCCGAACTCTGAGGATGGGAGAGAGAAAATCGGCAGCAGGAGAGGGAAAACCACAGCCCTGTGCGGATCAAACTCCTGGAGAAATGATGTCATTACTGGCCCCGACAGTTTTCCAAGAGGAAACTTCCATCGTTTACCCTGAGCTGCGGCTCCAGCAGCATTAAACACTGTTTTCCAGCTAATAAAACGAGGCACAATTTTTTACATGCTGTTTGTGGTGACAGTGCAATCAGTCTTGCTGGGAGCCAGGCTCACACCGGCCAGGAGCTGCAGAGAGCACTGTGTGAGGCACCCAGCCTCCCAGCTTTTAGCTTTATTTCTTTGGGATTGTGTTTGGTTTGTTTTCCCCAGTAGAACTCTCTCTGATTCTCCCCCTTTTATCTATTCATTTATTTATTTACTCGTTGAATGTGGATTTATTTTGTTCCCCAGCAATTGCAGGTAAACAAAAGGAGACTCTACACTTCTGGGAAAAGGCTGTTAATGGCCTCGCTGAGGGAGAAGCAAATGGAACTTTCCTAAACAAAGCTGCAGGGAGCATCACTCACACCCAGCAGGGCCTCTGGGGCAAACTGGGTTTGTTAGCAAAAGAGCACGCACAGAGTTTGGGAGGTTGGGGGGGGTTTTTTCTCATTTTTCTGCTTTTTCATTCCAAGAAATACTTGCAGAAAACAACTCCGCGGGAATGTGAAAATAAACCAGAAGTTCTGCTTCTGCTGAGTTTAACCTGAAAGGGGAGGGAATGAGTCTGCACTCACTGCTGGCTGGTGTAGCCCCACTGCAAACCAAAACCATGTGAGGCAGCTCCTTCGTTTCTTTTCTAATTTTTCCCTCCCTATCACTTTCTTTTAGCCCCTGCCTATTTTGCTTCCTTTCCCCACCTTCTGGGCTTGCTCCCTTTCTCCATCCCAGCTCTGGTATTTTCTAAGAAACCAGCAATGAAAACCTGTGGTGTGTTTTACTGTCCTTGCACAGTCTCAAAACAAAGGAACAAGGGCTGAGATCCACAGCAGAAATCAGGGAAGCAGTTGTACCTTACAGCTGAATTAGATTTGTTGTGTTTGCAGGTGAAGTTTGATCTGAAGATCACTGATGCCAGCAGAAAGATTTCCATTGATTTACAAGGACTACGGATGAGGGCTTTGGATTAGAGTTGTGATAATGTCCAGCCATCTTATCTGGTAAAGAAAACATCAATAAAGCCCAGGGCAGTCAAAGTTTGTCATTATCACCTCCAGTCTCCCACCTCTGTTGCCTTTTGCTCTCTCCCAGATACCGTGGCAGGCCCAGGAAAATGCAGATATTCCTCCCTCCAAGATCCTTGTGCTAGGATCCATGAGACATGATTTTCTCGTCTTGAAATTCAATTTCTGAGCCCCTTACTGTCTCAAATGACCAAATGGAAAAGACAGTAATTGCTGAGAAACTTATTGACTTTTCCTTTTTAATTAATCCTAAGTGGAAGAAAACCTGCAGTTCCCTGTCCAGACAGCGTATGTGAGAGAGGAGGAGGGAAAAGGGAGAGAGAGGAGAGAATCATAATTAAAATAACTCAAATTAATCTTGGTGAGTGCTCCTGCCACTTCAGTGCTCTGAAAATAAGGGGAAGTGTTGTTCCACTCCAGTATCTTTTGTTTCAAATGTCAGCTCAAATGAGCGCCACAAAACCAGAGCCCTGTCCCGTCAGAAGGGAGGCTTGGCTGATCACTGAAGCTCTGAATCCTTCCAGCCACTGCAGGAGCTCAAAATACCCCAAATTTCCCATCTGTGAGGTCTGAATGGGCTTCAAACTCAGCAAGATGCAGAAAACCCTGCTGGGTAGGGAAGAGGGAGAGGGCAGAGCTGCTCCTGACCCCTGGCTGAGCTTGCTGGGGGATCCTGGCAGAGAGAGGAGGGATGGACCTCCCTGGAATCTCTCAATCTGTTAATGTGAGCAGATTCCAGGGAGCAGCACACCCACACATCCCCACTCGGGGGTGTTTACCAAAGCCTCAGGTTTGCAGGGATTTTCGATGCATTTCTCCAAAATGGCACAGACAGGGCTGGCTCAGCTGTCACAGCCCCTGCTCTCTGCAGTCACTGTGCCACACTCAGCACGCCTGTGATGCCTAAAGCAGGGCTT
>VZTX01027084.1:0-15490 GCA_013400915.1 Pardalotus punctatus | reverse complement strand
AATATATAATATACTATGATGAATACGTATTATAAATATAATATTAAATCATTATGGGTTTTATTTAATAGGAAGGTTTTTTATACAGACTAAATAAAGTTATTAAATAAATAATAATAAAAGATGATAAATAAGAAATAAATCATCTTCTCTATATAAATATTTATCCCAAAGACCCCATTCCTGAGGGTCACCTCCTTAAAGAACCCCTTGTATAATTAAAAAATTAAGCAGGTGGGACTGGGAGCATCTTTGCCCCCACAGAGACTCTGGCAACCTCTGGATTTGGGCTTTTTTCCCAAAAATCCTCTGCTCCAGTGGAGATGCTGGGCCAGAGCCACAGCTGAGCTGGGCAGCGTTTTCCTTGGAAAAATGGGGAAAAAAGGAAAAAATTCTGTTTTGTTTCCATGTCAGCCTGTGCCCGCCCTGCAGAGCCCCAGCTGTGTCCAGCTGTGGGCAGATGGGGAGAATTCACCCGAAAATGGAAAAATCCATAATTGCTTTCAATTTGTACCAAACCTCCTCGCTCCTCGCTGCGCCTCAGATCCCAGCAGGAATCCCAGGCTCCCTGCGGGCAGGAGATCCCACCTGGGATCCTCCCCAGTGCCCAAACCCAGGCAGGAGGTGCAGGACAGCAGCTCCACCTTCACACTCATCCCTGGAGCCCTCAGTTCCCGCCAGCAGGAAGCAGGAATGCTTTATCCCAAAAAACGGGGGTGTTGAAAACCCCTCTCCTGCTCCAGCTCCTCCTTCCCAGGATTCCGTCTCCTGAATCTCCTCTTTCCATTCTGCTCCCCCTTCCCCACCTCCTGCCTTCTCCTCCAGAGAAAGGGGAAGCTTGAACAGTGTGGGTGTCCTTTGCTGGGTGATCCCCCAGCTCCTGCTGTCCTGGGAATCGCCCTGGAAATGGAGCCACCATCACTGATCCGCCGGCACAGCCACGGAATCCTGGAGAAACAGCGTCCTTTGGGCTGGAAGCAAGCACGAAATCACGAGCTGGGACATCTTCAACCTCAAAACCTGCTCCAGTGTGGGCTTGGACGTTTCCAGGGAATGATGCTCAGCACAGCCCAGAATATTCCAAAGGGCAGATTGGAAAATGCTGAGCTGAGAATTCCTTGTGCAGAGCCCTTTGGTTCACGGCACTGCTGTGCACCCCTCAGAAAAATTCATTTTGAACTCAAACTTTGCCCAATCCCTCAACTCTGCAGCTCAGGTATCTCCCAAAACCAACCCAAGGACAGCCTTGGCTTTGGAAAACGTCTCCAGCCTGGGATTTTGGCCCCACAACCCTGTCCCAGGATTAGGGGGTGCCTTGAGTCCTTCCCAATCCACACAGAGGGGAAAAACAGGGAGGCTTGGAATCAAGAAAATGGAATCACAGAATTCCAGGATGGTTTGGGTTGGGAAGGATCTTAAAGCTCATCCCATCCAGCCAGCCAGCCCAACCATGGCAGGGACACCTCCCACTGTCCCAGGGTGCTCCAAGCCCCAATGTCCAACCTGGCCTTGGGCACTGCCAGGGATCCAGGGGCAGCCATAGCTGCTCTGGGAATTCCATCCCAGCCCCTGCCCCCCCTCCCAGGGAACAATTCCTTCCCAAAATCCCATCCATCCCTGCCCTCTGTCCATGGGAAGCCATTCCCTGTGTCCTGGCACTCCAGACCCAGGGAAGCCGCTGAGAACTGACCCAGCTCATGCCATGGGCTCGTCCCCAGCCCCTCCACGTCACAGGGGATGGGAACAGGATGGGAGAGGGGGTTTAGGCTGATAATTCAGTGTGGCAGAAGCGATTTTTTGGGAAGTGACTCTCAGAATGGACTTGCGGAGCTCCAGGAGGGTTATTCCCCCGGGGTGTCCGTCAAAATGCTCCCTGCATCCTCTTCTCCCGCCTCCTGCCCAAGGCTGTGCAGATGCCAGATGGGAACAGGCCCAGAAATCCACCCAAAACTCTTTCCCAGCCCAAACTAAAAATGCTGCCTCTGCCCCATAATACCTAAAACCAGATGGTTTTGGGGAAAAAAATGCCACCCTTACCAAAACTGGGTGTTTCCCATGAAAAACTGGGATAGGATATGATGGCCAGGGTGGCAGAGGAGGATGTTTTATTATCTATTTATATCTCAATTTTATACAGATATTGAATATTATAATGTGTTTTATATATCTCACCTATTTTGTATGTATCATACATTTCACAAGCACTTCCCAAATCCCCAAGGAAGGTGTTTTCAAAGTCACTTTTCCCCATTCTCCCCTTTGTTAAACCGGCTGCAGCTTCCAGGCAGGGAATAAAACTCAAATATTTTGCCCCTTGCAGCCAAACTCAACCTTTATTTATTTTAAAAACATGGCTTGGAAAGAAACTCATAAATCCCTCATCCCTCAGAGCTTCCAAAGCTCCCGGGAACATCATTTTCCTTTGAAGTGGAAAGTGAGAAAAGGAAAGGTTGGGAAAAGAGGCTGGTCCTGCACAGCCCAGCTTCCCCTCCTGCTGCATCTCTTCTTCTTTAGCTTTTCCAAAGGTTTATTCTCAGTTTAAAAATGAGTTTTCACTCCCTTTTTAGGTTCAAAAAGTGCAGGAGAAAGATCCCAACCCGTCAGATTCATGGCTCTTCCCACAGGTGTGCTTTAATAAAAGAAGAGAAAAGAATACATTTGCCCTCTTTCTCCTAATTTGAAAGAAAATAGTGGGCAAAATGTTAAAATTGGGATTTTTGGTGTTATTTTGGGAAGCAGAGCTGACCCTCAGCACAGCCAGCACCGCTAGAGGGCCCAGAAAGTGCTTTAAGTGACGCTGGTGCTTTCCTTACTGTGCTTATCATGATATGCAGAGCCTTAAAAATTCCTTGAGCATCCTTCAATGCCTTCCAAAAAATTATGACTTAAAAAAAACCACAAACCAAAACAGCAGCTAGTTGGGAGGATTTTTATTTAGGGATTCCTCCAAGTCTCCTGTGACTGCAAATCCCACACATTCCAGACCCTGTTTGCAGCTGCCAATATCATTGTTTTATTTATAATCCATATTTGGGGCATTTTTGTACCTTTTGTACCTGTTTAAAGTTCTTTGGGAATCAATACAACTCGCATGGATGCCATTCCCCTCCTCCAGGGTGGAATTCAGCTCACACTGACCCTCAGCATGGAGAATTCCCGGGGGCTGCCGGACCCTCCTGGCAGCTGGGGCTGAACAGTGACAATCATTTCTCCCGGGATTTTTTAAACTGTTTTTCCATTAAATGAAGAAGGGAATAGCTCTCTTTGATATTTGGTTTTCAGCTTAGGAAACAGGGAGGGGAAGGCCCCCAAAGGGGTGCACTGGGGGTGTTGCAGACCCGGGAACAGGGAGGTTTCTGAGGAGGGATGTCGGGAGATGTTCTGCATCATTCCCGATGGAAATCTGTCCCTCCAGCAGCCTCTGCCCCTCCCGGATCATCCCTGCGCATTCCCAGGGGACCGGCCCTAAGAGCACCGGCCTCTCCTTGGGGACGCCATTGAGGATTAGAGATAGGAAATGGGATATTTCTGGGGGTGGCGATGGGGGAGGGCAAATCCAGAGAGCAGAGCAGCTCCCGACCCTGTTCCTGACCTAAATTTGGGGGTGTCCAGGGCCAAATTCATGGAGCTGCCCGTGCTCCTCCCGGGGATGCTCCGAGCACGTCACACCCAGCAGTTAAACAGCTGGAGCGCGAGTCCCAGGGGACGCTGTCATTCCCAGAGTGGGAAATCCATGCACACGCAGGAATCCCAGCCACGGGCCGCTGTCGGGAGCAGCTCCCGGCGGAGCAGCTTCCTGAGCATCCCCGTGCCGGCACCGGACCGGGGCTGCGGCGCAGGAAGGGGCCGGGCGCCCTTCCAGAGCCATCCCCGTGCTCTCGCCACGGCTCCCGAGCAGCCAAGGTGTTTCCTGGAATTCTTGCTGGCCCCGACCCGGCCCTGGTTATCGAGGTGCCGCTGCTGGGCTATCGCTGACCTTCCCCACTGCAGCCTCCCCCTTCATGGGGTTTATCTGTCCACGGATTTTGCTTCCTTTGACGCGAGCAGAGGTGGCTCGGTGGGCTGGAGGAGGCAGTGGGGGAGCATCGCAGCCTCGTGTCCTCGGGAACCACGGGCACAGAGAACCCCATGGGATGCTGAAGCAGGGTGGGAATCCTGCTGCCTCCAGTCAGCTCAGGATGAGCAAATTCCATTGTCCACATCCTCCATGAGCAGCTCCCAAACCCCTGTGTGTAAATCGCTCTGGTGTAAGGTCCTAGAGGATCCTGGAATGGTTTGGGTGGGAAGGGACCTTAAATCCCATCCCATTCCACCCCTGCCGTGTGCAGGGACACCTCCCACTATCCCAGGTTGCTCCAAGCCCCTTCCGACCTGGCCTTGGACACTGCCAGGGATGGGGATCCTGGATAAAATTCGGGTGTTCTGGGAGCCCTGGGGTGGAGCAGGAGGTGTGACCTTTCCTCTCCAGGATGTTGGGAAGTTCAGGGTGATCCATGGTGGGATCTTAAACTCAGCCAGGCCCTGGGTGCCCTGAGCCCCTGCCACAACAAACCATCCCCCACGAATAGCTGCAGCCCTTTTTGGGGAGTGGGAGCCCCGAATCTGCCAGGAACGAGCTGCAATTTCCAAACCCAACCCTCAGCTCCCAGCTCACACCCAACCCTGCAGAGCCCAGCCTTTAAAGGCTCCTTCCAACCCAAACTATTCCAGGATTCCGTGACTTTCTAGGGGCTCACTGTGTGGTTTGGGAACCCCATCACCCCACAAACCCCGGTGCCCCGCAGGGTCCGGCTGCACCCCCAAACCGCAGTGGCTGAGCTGCGTCACAGCCCAGCGGGGTGGCCTTGGCCCCGCGCTCGTCCTCGCCAGCCTTTTCCATCCTCCCTCTCCCCATTGTTCCCGGAGCCCGGCCCTGACCCTGGGTATTTATAATTCCCCTTTCCGGGCCGGCATTGTGTGCCGGAGCCCTGGATGAGCCGGGCTCCGCTCCTCGCTTCCGCGCTTTCCTGTTTACGGCGCTCGGGCGGAGCCGGGCCAAGCCCCTCCTCGGAGACCTCCACACAATTCTGTTTCTCCTTCCAGCAGGGACACAGTCGGTGACTTGGGATGAATCCAGCAAATCCATAAAGCCCCTGAAATGTGGGGAAAGGTGGGTCAGCACAGGATGAGCTGTAAAACACCCTATTGCTGGTGCACCTGGGTCAGGCACTGCACCAGCTTCAAACCATGGACAGTTTGTCCTGGGACTGCTCAGGCAATGAGATCTGGGCTATCCCAAGTCTTTCTACCTCCCTGAAATGCCGAGTGACCCCAAAACACCATCCAGGCTCAGATTTTGGCCCCAAATTGAATTTTTTCTCTCCTAGAACAGGCAGTGTTGCAGGTCAGAGGGCCATGGCCATGCCTTGATATAGGCGAGTCCTGGATGTGTTTTATATCCAAAAAGGGGGAGAAAAAAAAAAATCTCCATTCTGTGCTGGTCTCACGTGTGGAACTGTTCATTCCAGCAGCAGAGACCTTTTGCTCAGATAGATTTGATTGTTGGGGGAGGTAAATCAGCGCTGGCAAAGGGCGCGGCTAGGGCTGCCAAGAGCTCGCGGTGACCTCTGGGACAGAGCTGGGCCACAACAGGATGGGCTTTGGGCTCCTCTCTGCTCCAGGGCTTCAGTTCAGGCTGACAAAAAAGAACTCGGTGTTTAATGGGAAAAGGTGTGGCGAGAAATCAGACCCAGCCCTGGCTCCAGTTGGTCTTGCTCAGGTGGGTGGAGGAGGGTGAGGGATCCCCAGCCCTCAGCGTGGTGCTGTCCTGGCAGAGGGAGAGCCAAGGCAGAGGAAAAAGGTGTTTTTCTCATGCCAGAAAGAGGAAAAACTGCAAAAAGAGGAAAAACCAACCACTGAGTTTGCTCTGAACAGGTTGTAATCAGCAGGGTGGGCAGAAAAAGACAAAATTGCAAAAAGAAGAAAACCAACCCTTGAGTTTTCTGTGAACGGGTTGTGGGCAGAAGGGTGGGCAGAAAAATGATAAAATTGTAAAAAGGAGGAAAAGCAACCGTTGACTTTTCTGTGAACAGGTTGTGGGCATAAAAATGATAAAATTGTAAAAAGGAGGAAAAGCAACCCCTGACTTTTCTCTGCCCAGGCTGTGGGCAGAAGGGTGGCCCGTCCCCACACCATCCTCCCTGCCCTGCACAGGGGGTGATTTACCCCCATTTCCCCCCTCCTTTTCCTGAAGAGAGCCATCAGTAACCCCACAGCCTGCAGAGGTTACCCCAAACCCTACCCTGTACCGCTCACCTGGCCAGCCCCGGAGCCCCAGAGCACCCCCAGCCCCAGGAATTCAACAAAGGCAAAAAACCGGAGCCCTGGCAGCGCCAATCTCCCACTCGCATGAGCCGGGTGGAGCCAGCACTGCAGGAAACCCCAATCCAGGCTGTTCATTAATCCAGACTGGAGAAATCATTATCCCTGCTGCCTGTCCCCAGCCCTCAGCCCCGGCTCCAGGTGGGGACGTCACTCCCGGCCCCGGTTCATCCCTAGAGGAACTCGAGGCGTGTTTTCCCCTTGGAAGTGCAAACGAACAATGGCCCTGACTCACGGGGCTGCGAGGTTTGTGTGGGTTTTTCCTGGTCCCAGCCCGTCCAGGGAGAATTCCCCCCAAAATCCCACCTGCAGACCTGGCAGATGTGCAGAGCCCACGGCTGTCACTCCGCATTTATCCTTTATCTGCCCCTGACAGGCCAGGCAAACAGAATTCCAGATGTTTCCTACCCCGGAGCCCAGCCCAAGGTTTTGGGGGTTTTCAGTGTTGTTTTGGGTTGTTCAGTGTTTGCTCAGCTCACCTGGCACTGGGACATCTGGAGGGAGCAGCTGCCTGCAAATGCGTGCTTTTAATTTTTTTTTCCCCAAAAATGGGGGAAATTTTTTTAAAATTCCATGCAGCTCCTTTTAGTCAATATTTAATATAAAAATAAAATCTCATGTGCTGTATAATTTATTAGGTCAATGATACTGGGTGGTGAGAGGGATTGGATAACGGGAATAATCCCTTGTAAAGGAGTCAGTGGGATCACAGCAGCCTTCATGGAAGGAACTGAATTCCCTTTGCTGGGAATGGCACCAGGATGGAAACCCAGCTGAAGGCTGGTGCATGCACTCCACAGGTTTCCCTGATCCCTGGGAGGGACGGGATCAAACAGCTCCTGGAATGATTCTGAACCTGTTGGTTTTGGCAGGATGAGAACTCCTAATAAAAACAAATATTTTTTAAAAAATAGATTTTCGTTTTTGCTTTTTAATTTTATTTTAACTCCGAAGCAAAATATTTTCCATGGAAAGCCTGTGTCTGGCTGTCACCGTCTGTGAAGTGGAGCTGTGAGCCCAATCCAAACATCCCACCCACGGCCTGTGCCAGCGTGAGCTGGAGCTCCTCGGGGCTGAGATTCTTCCCTCCTCTGCCAGACCTGCTCCAGGCACTGCAAACTGAGCTTTGCCAGCACAAATCCCACCCTGCATCACCTCCAGCCCCCAAAAACCTCCTGCAAAGCAGCAGCTGCAGAAGGGATTCCTTGGAGGCGCTTTCTGGGGGAAGAACTGGTGCATCAAGGAATATGGGGTGGTGGGATGGGGGAGCTTCCAGCAGGAAAATGTGGATTTTCTCAGGGCAAGAAGCAGGATGCTGCTGGTGACCTGCCTCAGATGAGCTGGGAAATTGGTGGAGGTGAAGCTGAAGATCCAAGTCCCATCCAGATGGGGGTCGGAGGCTGCTGGAGGTGCTGTGAGCTCCCACCATAGTATTTTCTCTGCATTAATTCCCGCTTTGGGCTTCCCTGGGTGAGCCCCTGCACAAGTCCCCAGCAGTGCTGATGGTCCTGGTGCTATGGATGAGCTCTCTGGAGACAGAGGTTCCTTCCTGCATTTGGAGGAAAATACAATTCCTCTCTTGACCTGAAGTCTGCAGTCACAGATCCATGGAATCATGACTGGATTGGGTCAGGAGGGATCTCAAATTCCATCCCATTCCACCCCCTGCCACAAGCAGGGACACCTTCCTCTATCCCAGGTTGCTCCAAGCCCTGTCCAACCTGGCCTGGGACACTTCCAGGGATGGGAACTCCATCCCAAATTAGTAAAAGGAAGCAGAGACAGAGAGAACAGGGTCCCACATTGATGGTGTGACTGAAAAACTCCACAATTTCTCCATGTCCATAGGAGACTTCCCAAAGTCTCTCTGCTCTGTGGCCACCAAGCCCTGCTGGGTTCACATGGAACATCTGAAAAAACAAGAAATAAAGGGACTGAAAAATAAAAGCTTTTAATGTCACTGCCTGGTGGGTGGCAGCTACAGGCAGTGAGATTTCCTGTCCTTGATTACATTCAGGTCATTGGAAAGAAGCATACGAGCTGCGGGTTCCTTTATCTTGTGGCCATCGAGATTAGGTGTGGACACCTGTAGGTTTCTTTCCCTTGTGGCCATTGCTAAGGGTGGGATTCACCTTGCGTGGCACAGGCCACTGTGGTTGCTTTGAGATGACACGGGGACACGGCTCCAAAATCCAGGAAATTGTTGGAGAAGTTCCAAAATGCTCTGCAGCCACCGTTGGCTGGTTGGGAGGAGCTGGTTCCATGCCCGTGTCCTCCCCACCCGAGCAAGCAGGGGAGGAACAAGCAGGGACACGCAGGTTCCCTTTCCCTGAGAGGAAGAAGGAATCGGTCCCAGCTCATGGCCGTCACCCCCCTGGGATCACCCAAAGTCCTTGAAGCTGTGGAGTCTCCAGGTCCATCCCTGTGGAACCCCCACTGGCCCCTGCCCAAAGCCACCTGAGCCTCCCTGGCGCTGCCCTGGCCCTGCTGGGACCCAGGGGACTGGAGCTGGGTTTGGGAACTCAGCAGCTTTGCCCAGGCTGCCTTGTTGGGCAGGACATGGAAACGAGGACAGGCCTGAGACCTGAACCCCCCCAAATCCACGACCGGATCCGTGGAGCCCGCGTGGTGCCCACGCAAAGCNCTGGAGCTGGGTTTGGGAACTCAGCAGCTTTGCCCAGGCTGCCTTGTTGGGCAGGACATGGAAACAAGGACAGGCCTGAGACCTGAAGCCCCCCCAAATCCACGGCCGGATCCATGGAGCCCACGCGATGCCCACGCAGAGCCACCCTTCTACACATGGGGACACCAAGGCTGGGGTCACGAGGAACACAGGGAGGCCAGAAAAACCTGCCTGATCTCCTGGATTTCTTTTGGATCAACACCTTAACCCGTATGTGGGGTGCAGGCTGGTGGCTCTCAGCAGATTTGGGCTGATTGGGGTTTTGTTTTTTGGAATATAGGGAAGTTTTCCAAGAGTTTTGGCTCCTCAGTGACACTGCTGGCTCTGTGCTTTTCACCTTGGTGCAGCAGAGGCAAAACTCTGTGAGGAGCATCTGCCCAGCCCTGCAGTTCCTGCTGCCTGAGATCACCCATGGATTCGAATTGTAAATTATGGATGCTCAGGATGGTGCTCCAGCTCCTGCAGAGGTGAATTCAGCACAGGTATAGCAAGAAACACCTGGAGAATCCACAGCAGATGCTTCCAGATGGATCCATGGAGCGTTTCCAGGATCAGTGACTTATTTTACCCATGGCAGGGGAAGAGGTTTCATTTGTAGGATGGGTTTTCCTTCCCATCAAAAATCCCAAACGCAGCTCTGCTGCCCTCCAAGACAGGATGAAGCTCCAGGTAAACAGGATTGCTGCAGGAATGTGATGGGAAAACGGATTTAGAGGGGATCAGCTTCCCCAGGTGAATCCAAAGTTTTCTGGGAGATGATTTTTAGTCATGATAGGGAAAGATGTATCATTTCCAGGGTGGCTTTTCCTTCTTGTAAAGGGATTGAGAGGAGCAGGAGAGCTCTGAGCACACGGGATGAGGCCAAACAGGAGATCTGAGCAGGAAAGATGGGAAGAAGCCAAGGACGTGGATTTGTGGACATTTCAAAGCTGGGAAACTGGTGGATAAATTCCACAAGCACCCATCCATTTTTCCCCCAGAAGATTCTCTTTTCCCTTCCTTAGCTGGAAGCAGCTGAGGACCAAAGGCAGCTCAGCATTCCAAGATTCCCATAAAATATCCTTCGTTCCACTCCAAAGCAGAGGTGGTGGTGGCTCCCTGTGCCCGGGGTGGGGGAAGGAAGAGCAAGAAGGGTCAGGGGAGGGAATGTGGTCCATGATATTGGCTGGAACGAGATGGGGAGGATTTGCAGAACTCCAAAGCTGCAAAACAGCGCTGCGAAGCCTGGGCAGACTCCCTGAAAGAGGGGAATTTGGGGCAGAAATTTACATTTAGGGGTTAAAACCAAGAAAATTTCCTTTTTTTTTTTTTTTTTTTGTTAAACATTCCCCTGGTGAGGAAGGAAACAAGTCCCCTGGAAATCTCTGAGATTCCAAAGAAAACCCCTCCTCAGATTTCCCAAACCCTCTCATATCCATTTTTGCTGGAACATCCCTCTCCCCACACCGGGAAAATCCAAGTTCTTTCCCCAGCAGCTCTGTCAGAAAATTCCACAAGCCCTGAGCCCTGAGCCCATTATTTCCTCTGAAATCATCCAGGATAAGCAGAATATTGCTGAGACAGGAGGACAAACCGGGCTCAGAGGGGGAGACGTGCACAGGAGAGCAGCATCTCCCCGATATCCACATCCATAGGGAACAGGGACATCGACAGCAACCTTTGGTGACTCAGGGCAGGTTGGGAAAAGTCCAGCTTAAGGCTGTGAAATTCCAATTTTGCTCCTGCAAAACCTGGCTCTGGAGAAGTTCAGCTCAAATCCATCGTCCTTGGGAATGCATCCATCACATCCGGCAATGTCGCGGTGCCACCGGCGTGAGGAGCATCCACACAGAGCTTGTCCCATCCCTGCCTCCATTTCCCCAGCAATTCCACCAGGATTAAGAATCTTCTCCACCCTGGCTTGGTGAAGGCCTGCGTGGCACAAGGGATACATTTAATTAATGCACTTTTTAATAGAATTCTGGCTTTTCAGAGATTAATTGGCATAGGAGGAGGGCCAGCAGAGGGGGTCTGCACGAAGAGCCATCAGAAATCCATCAGAAAACTCCTTTTAGGGAGCAGGCATGGAAAGAAGGGGGTCTTGGCTTATTTTCCAGTGTTTCCTTGTGTTTGCCAGCTTTGGTGAATGTAGAGATCCCCAGGTTTTTCCCTGGTGCTGTTAATCCCTTTGAGCACAAAAGGGTGGAGAAGGACCAACATCAGCCAGGAGTTATTGGTGGGGGGGATGTGAACTGCCAGTATTGAGACACCGTAAACAACAGCCAAAGGGGCTTTGGAAATGGAAGAAATCCGAGAGAAATTCCAGAACAAAGCGGGACAGAGCTGGAATAAGGCCTTGGTGGGTTCCCCATCCTCTGCAGCCCTTGGGGCAGGGCCATGTTCTGCTCCAGGAGCTCTCTGTGCTCAGCCCAGACATAAAGAACAGGATAATTTGGGAAGTGCAGGATGGATTTCCCCTCCAGGACACTTTGGATTATCAATGGGGCTTTGGAAAAGGAAGAAATCCCAGAGAAATTCCAGATTAAAGCAGGACAGATCTGGAATAAGGCCTTGGTGGGTTCCCCATCCTCTGCAGCCCTTGGGGCAGGACCAGGAGCTCTCTGTGCTCAGCCCAGACATAAAGAACAGGATAATTTGGGAAGTGCAGGATGGATTTCCTCTCCAGGACTCTTTGGATTGTCTCACCAGTACATGGCATCCTCCAAAGCTTATAAATTAATTAACTCAGGCCTGCTGAGCTAATTAGAGCTGCTTACACTTCCAGCTAATAAAATATTTGTCATTTCTAAAGCACGTGGGCGTTTTTCTTCAGCTTAACCCAATCACCCTGACAATTCCTGCAGCTGAAGACATTCCCAGAAGCATTTTGTGCCAGAGGTAGGAAAAAACTGATTAGGTAGGATGATAAAAACTTGCATTCCTGTAGTTTTCCCCATCTGGAGCGTGGATGGATGGAAATGCTGTGTGGCTGCATCACTCCCATTGATAATACAGCACAATTTGGCGGAAATTTTGGGATTAAGGGTGCAGAGATCTGTTGGACACTTGGGTTCAAGGGGTTTCAGCATTTTGGCTTCATCCTTAAGACAAGCCTTGCTGAGCTGGGGAGGGTTCAAGTTCACCTGCCTGGTTTTTGGTGTTTATTCCTCTCCCACATGTTTAACTCAACAAAGGAAAAAGAAGCCCTTTGAATGTGCTGCTGCATCCAAAGGGTTTTTTTCCGCTTTCTATCTTCCCTTAATTTTAATGGACTTAATAAAGAAGAAAATGTATCAGCCAAGTCCAGCCCATGTGGCTTTAATAACTCAATTTAATTAACATCTCCCAAACTGTCTTATTAAAACTAAATTAAATCCTGATTTGAGAGGTTTAATAGATCACCCAGACCTTGTGCAGAGACAACTGCAGCTGTGGGAGTGCCAGGAAAAGGAGCTGAGCTTTTCCCTGCTCACCTTTGTGGGGCCAGGGCTGCTCCATCCACCATTCCCAGGCTGCAGTCCGGGTTTCCTGCTGGGATAAATCAGTGTTTGTTCACTGGGGCTGGAGACAGCCGGGGTAGAAATAGGCAGGAGCTCCCTGACTCCAGAGTTTGTCTGGGAAGACAGAAAGCACTGGCAGCACAGATAATTATTCAGAATATACAACTCTTTCCATTTACTGAAAGCATGTTATTGAAAGATTCCTTTTTGACTTACAAAAAAAAAAAAAAAGATGAATTAAATAAGAATTATCCTAAAAATGGCCCTGTTTGCCATATGTTATTTGTGGGGAATGGGATTGGCTTTGGGGTTAGCTGGAAACTCATCATTTTTGGAAGGCAAACAGGGAAGAGCAAGAAATGTCAATTTATTTTGGACATTTTTGCTCCCAGCAAGGAAAGTGCTGCTCCATCAGCCTCTTTTGTGCTGCTTTGTCCTGGTACCTCATCCGCATCCTTCTGTGCCCTTTTCTCTTTACTTCCCTTTCCCCCTTTGCTTCCTTCCTGCTTCCCGGGGGTTCTGCCTTGCCCCTCTCCTCCCCAGCTCTCGTGGATGCTCTCCCACCACAAAACATCCAGGAACTGCTTCTGATCCCGCTTTTCCCAGCAGGCCCTCGGAACCGGAGAGCAACGAGGGCAGCATCTGCTTTCCATCAGCCCTGCCAGGCCAGGCTGAGGTCTGCTCCAGCCTAATCCCTGCCGGGGCACTAAACACAGCCCCAGGATTAAATCCCTGTTCCCACACTGCTGGCTCGGGAGAGTGCTGCCCAAAGGGGTGTTTCTTACAACGACTGGCTGCAGGACCTTTTTCACGGATGGGGCATCTCCGGTTGGGTGGCTCAGACTTTAAGAACTTTACTTTGGGCTGTGTTTACGCTTTTCATTGTGTTCGTTTCCCAGTTGTCTTAAGAGTTTCATTGTGTCCCCTGCTAGTAAAACTTTCTCCTTTGATAATAGAGAAGGGGGAGATGTAGCGGTGGTTCAAGCCCAGAGAGTTTCTTCCCCCCTGAGGAATCTGTGGAGACCTAGAGAATAAAACCCCCCTGGGGTAGAGTTGAGGGTAGCTTGCCCCACAGAGGGGTCAAGCTGCCCCTGTCCCTCAGTTCATAATGGTATTTTCGTATCTCCCTCTTTTCTCCCTTCCTCCTTCCCGATTGGTCCTTGTCCCTTGTCCCTCCCTGGTTCCTCCCCCGTGCTGTTCCAAGATTGGTTGTTACCCTCAGAATAAAGTCTGGTGCCCGGCTGAGTCCGGGGTCTCTCACCCTTGACCCCAAGCACCAAACCAACCGTGTGACCGCGTGTCTGATTGGGGTCCGGGTGAGGGAACACTCTCTTTGCTGCACTCTGGCTTTTGGGGCCGGCTCGTGCCTCCGGAGGGTTGGAGTTCCCAGGAGCTCCTCAGGGTGGGACTGAGCAGCCCAAAGCTGCAGCCCGGGACACCTTGGAGCTCCTGGATGGGTGGGAAGGGTTGGAGCTGCTCCCTGGAGCTTTCCCTTGGCTCTGAAGGTCGCCAAGGTGGGGTCCAAGACACGGATGAGCTCTGGGGAGGGGGTTTGGTTGCAGGGCTCAGCTGCTCTTGGAGGATCTGCCCGTTCCTGGGGCAGCCGGAATGGTGGGAATGGCTGGTCCCAGGGATAATGTCAGCCTGGAAAACATCTCTGCTAAACGCAGGAGACACCGCCCCAAACAGCATAGGCAAAGGCCACGGGGCCTGGCAGGAGTCGTGCAAGGGCTCAAATCCCTTAAATCCAGCTGGCCACGAGGTCAGCGGGAAGGCCAGTGGGTGTACAGAGCCTGTTTTCCTGGGAAAGTCTGGGATTCATTCAAATCCCTTAAATCCAGCTGACCACGAGGTCAGTGGGAAGGCTGCTGGGTGTACGGAGCCTGTTTTCCCGGGAAAGTCTGGGATTCATTCATTTGGGTGCCCGAGGTGCCCTTGCCCACCCAAACCAGCCCGGTGTGTCAGCCAACATCTGGGGACGGCTGCCAGCATGGGCCAGACTCCAGTGCTTAGGCAAAAAAACGGTTTAAAACCAGATTTAAACCACATTAATTAGTTAAAAAGCCATTGTTTCATCATTTGGTTGTAAAACAGTGACTTTAAACCAGCAGCTGCTCGTTTTGCAATTCTGTTGACGAGGATTTTCCATCCTTGTGTCCGTCCCTGCTGACGTTGGTGGAGTTATATCACCTGGAAATCTTCTCCCAGTGTGTGTGGAGCAGCCTTGTTTACTGAAGAGTTTTAATCCTCCATTTACAGCCCCTCTGCTTCAAATCTGCGCTGAAATCAGGAAAGGCATCTGCAAAAAAAAAAACCCAAAAAACCCCTTTGTAAGCAGAAGGGAAGGAGATTTGAATCATCGAGTGCTGGAAAACTTCTCTCATCTATTTATTCCTGGGCCTGACATCTCCGAGAAAAAAAATACCCAACCACTTTCCAAACTCCAAGAGGGGTCTGGAAAGGTTAATCCTGGCACAATTTTACCATCAGCCGTCCTGGAAGCTGTTTCCCCGCAGAAAATGTTCTCTGGGGCTGGGCTGGGGAGTCCCTGGGTGCTGCAGGGCAGGAGGGGGATTAGCCCCGAGCTGGGTTTGCACCGGGACTCCCGTTAATAGTGGAAGATAAGGATCGTGTGATAATTGCTGGGAGCAGGGAAAGAGAAAAAAGAAAAGCCAGTCACAGCTTCAGCCTTGGGGAGAAAACTCCCTTTTCCCTTAAAACCATGGGGGGGAAAATCACTTTTCCATTAAAATCGTGGAGGGAAAATTCCTTTTTCCCTTAAAATCATTGGGGGAAAACTCCCTTTTCCATTAAAATCATGGGGAGAAACTCCCTTTTCCCTTAAAATCATGGGGGGAAAACTCCCTTTTCCCTTAAAATCATGGGGGAAAACTCCCTTTTCCATTAAAATCATGGAGGAAACTCCCTTTTCCGTTAAAATCATTGGGGAAAACTCCCTTTTCCCTTA
>VZTX01027076.1:0-13980 GCA_013400915.1 Pardalotus punctatus | reverse complement strand
GGGGCTCCCGAGCCGCGGCTGCGGCTGCCGAGCCCGGAGCCCCCGGCAGCGCCGCGCTCTGCCCCAGCCCGGCGCGGCCAGCCAGGCCGTTGGCTGCCTTACACAGGCTATCATGTGCTGTGCCGCAGCGGGGGACCGAAAATGACTTTATAGTTATTGTTCCTCAAATTGGACACCCCCTTGGAGCTTAGATAATATGAGATGAAACAGCCTGCGGGAGGCTGCAGTCAAGTGGAACAGTGATGGAGGCTTTTTTTCCCCTTCCCAAGAAGAAACATTCCACCTATTTACTTCTCCCGCACCCCTCCTCCTCCTCCCTGCCAGCCTGTTGAGCACAGCCACACCTGGCAGTGCCAGGAAACTGGGATAATATCCCCCACAACCCGGGATGCCCACATCTTCCACGGAGGAAGACATCCCACACGCTGGGATCCGGGAATGACAGCGAGCCCCGCAGAGGGATGGCGAGGGCGAGCGAGGCTGCCGCAGCTCCTCACTCCATTTCCCAGGGAAGCGGGCTGTGCGAGGAAACGCTATTACTGGCACAGCAGAGCCATCATCTCGTGTCATTTGGCTTCACGGAGCCAGGGTAGCCATGCGAGGGGTGCAGCAGGGAGGTGCTGGAGGGAGCGGGGAGGAGGCTGCGAGGTGAGAGTGCAGGGAAGAGGCAGAAATAATGAGGGATTCAGGGAGGGAGGATGTCAGGGCTTACGGCCGTGAGCAGGGAAGGCAGCTTGTTGTGGAGAAAGGGGGAGCAGAGGCGTGGAAAAGAAAGGAAAGAGCATCCAAGAGCAAAGAAGTTCACAGAAGGCTGTGTGCCCCTGGCAGGGAGGGAACAGGGAGGCACAGGAGAGGGACGGGCCGGGCGGAGACGCTCAGTCTGCAAAAGAGAGCTGGGGACACGCAGGAGGGGACAGCGGCATGACGGGAAGCACTGGGAGTTCGTAAGGATCCCAAGCCTCCAGGCACATGCCCTAAAATCACAGAGTGGAAGAAAGACATAAAAATATAATTCCGAGTGTGGCATTTCATAGGTTTCCCGAGAGGCTGGGCGTTGGAGGGTGACATTCCTGCCTGGCAGGGAACAGTTCTGGGAGGTCCACACGAGCACAGAGATCTGAGCACATCCATCACCCCCTTTCTTTCAGGGCACATGGAATTTTTTGTATTTTACAGGCACGTTGGAGGTCAGGAAGAGGCACCAGCTGCTCCTGCCTATTCTCCGTGCTGGTGCAGCCCTGCGAGGGGAGCGAGCGGGTGGTGATGGAGGCAGCAGAGGGAGAGCTCCAGCTCTGTTTGCCTTTTCCACAGCAGATCTGATGATTTAAATTAGGTCTCGATTCTTGTTTAAATTATAGTTTACTGTTCTGCGCCCCGCTCAGAAGTGAATTACCTTAAGCAGCAGTATTAATAACACGGTTATAATTAAGCTTCATTACTGTAGGCAGTTTGCTGAAACAAATTGCTGCTTCATTATTATTATGGCACCTTTGGTAAAAAGACATTTCCCCAGAATGCGACCTTGATGCTTTATATAGCAAAAGCCAGGAGATGATAGAGATGTAAGGATGAATTAGCATCTTTTACTTTCTAGATCAAGCTCATTAAAAGGAAAGCAACTCAAGTCAAAACCAAGCAGCCTTGATGGAAATTTTAATCGGAGTGAAATGGGTAATGAATAGGTTTGAACTTTCCCTGACATTTTTATGGCCGTGCTTTATTTGTATTATGCTTCTGCTCAAACATAAATAAATAAAGCAGGGGCAGGGTCGAGGGTGGACAGGGGAGTGACTGCAGAGGCTGCAGTGAGCTGCTCCTGCTGGAGCAATGCTGCTGGTGGGAGGTGCTGGTTGTGAAACCACTTCCCCATCCCTGCTGACCAGCAGCCAAAGAGCAAAAGCCACCTGAGAGCAAACAGCTCCCGGGCACAGGAGGGCTGGCTTTGCCACCAGCGCAGAGCTCTTGTCACCCTGCGGCTCAGGAGCCCCCAGCCAAACACAGGGACCCCCAGGAGAGCTGCTGCAGGAACCTCGCACCTCCCACCATCCCTGCTGCTAGCACAGCTCAGAGAGACGTTAATTCCTGCACTGTAAGTGCTCGGCAGCTGAAACAGGACATTATGGATGGACGCAAATAGATATTTAGAGTCTAGAAAAGTAAAGGCAAAGCAGTTTTGGAGGAGATGAGATTAAGAGAGTACAGAGAGGAAACATCAGCATCAGTACATCAGAGGGGTGGCTGGAGGAGGGGGCAGCCCGAAGCAGAAACACTCCTGCAGCACGTTCACAGCTGGCTGTGTTGCTCAGCTCAGTCACAGGAGCAGACGAGACAAGTTGGACTGAAAAAATGAACTTTTCTGATTGCTCCTGCACACCAAAGAGGCTCTGAGGCTCAGCAGTTGTGGGCTTCCAGTACCTGAAGGGAGACTGCAAGAAAGTTGGAGAGAGACTATTTACAAGGGCCTGGAGAGACAGGACAGGGGGAATGGCTTCCAGCCGAAAGAGAGGAGCAGATTCTTTGCCCGACACCCCCTGCACCCTGAGGTGATGCCCATGAAGTGTTGGCTCTGCCCTGTGCCCTGCATCTCTGGCATTTTGCATGTACAAAGACTTCTGCACTGCCAAGGAAAAACAAAAACACCCAAAACCCTCACCCCAAAAACCATCAGTCACCCCTGGAAACCTTGGCACAGCTGTCCTGGCAGCATCTGCACCAGCCACGGGACTGGGACGTGCTGGGTCCCGTGTGGGACCCGGGAAATGCAGAGTCCAACCCTAATGACCCTTCAAACCCGTCACTGCCCCCCTCGGAGCAGCCCTGCTGAGTGACTGCTCGCGTGCAATTAAAGCCCGTTCTCCAAAGGTCACCCAGAACCATCTCCCTGCCCGCTGCTGCACGGGGCCTTTCCTGCCACTCGCCGTGACCTTTCTGATGGCAGCAGGCAGCGCCGGCTCCGCAGAGCTCCCAGCTCTCACACCGAGGCTCTGGCTGTGCTGGGTGAGCGTCACCAGGAGGGGACCCGGACACCCCGGGGTCACTGCCGCACCCTGAGTGCTTCAGTGCACCTGAGGTTTCCACTTCCAACACGTGGAGCAGCTCATGGAGCACATCCCTGGGGCAGCTGGGATCCCTCCTGGCCCTGCTCTTGTACCAGTCTGCCCAGTCCTGCAGCCACAGCAGCCTGGGATCCTCTGGTGTGGGTGCCAAGCAGTCCTTAAAAAGCAGATTTGAGTCCCCGCGATCTCCTGGGACATTCTCAGCATCACAAGCCGACAGTTCACTGTTACGTAAGAGCCACCCTCTCTGGAATTGCATCCGAAATCGCTCCCCTCCCCACACGTGTGTGTGTGTACACACACACTCATTAAACAAATGCTGGCTATCAATTTCTCTGAGTGCTCCCTCTGATAATAGCTGTATTTATCATTTAGCATCTCTGGAAGCGGTTCAAGTTTAAAATCTATTATGGGTATTATGATATTTAATAACTGCGGTTTATTTTTAAATGCAATAAAAAATAAAGATAAGGAGATGTTTTTTAAAGCCCCCTCCTGGGCTCTGAATCCGTCTCTGTCACCAACACGCTGGGTGACCTTGGAGAGGTCGCTGATTCACTCCAAGCTGGAGCTTCTGGATTGTAAAATGGGGATAATCACAAGATCTGCTGCCCGGGGTGGGTGTGAAGCCTCTCCTTAATTAATGTTCATCGAGTGAGTTCAGCTCCCGGGGTGGAAGGGGTGAGCTCTGGCTGTGGGGGGCAGCTGGACCCCTCTGATGTGCCACAGCCAGGGCCAGGCCGGGTCCTGGGGACCCTGGGGACAAGGGAGCGATGGGACAGGGATGGGACAGGGCTGTGCTGCACACCCCTGTGTTCCCAGGGGCCTCCAAGCTCCCCTGCCATCAGTCACTATTATTTTGTTTAATTATTTTATTATTATTATTCGCAATGCCCCCTCCCTGCTGACCGCCCCATGCCCTGCCCATGGTCCAGCTGCCTCACACCCTCCCAGCGTGGAGTGGAAAAACAATTGCACCCCTTAATTAAATTTACAGCAATCTCCCCGAAGCCAGCCTGTGAGGGACGGTGGCTGCACGGTCCTGGAGCAAATCACCGCTGGTGATGAAAGAGCCTATTCCAGTTAAGCAAATTATGAGGAGGCGGGTGATGTCCTCAGTATAATAATTCCGTGTGAATTATTTATACGGAGTCTGCAATTACACTGAGCAAAACAGTGCATAAAGCACACTTAATTATCCAACCACCTGTTAGGAGTGCCAGCGCAGCCGATGGCAGCTTCCCCCCTGAATTCCCCACGGAATCCTGCGGGAAGGGCGAGCCAGGGGCGCTGCCGGGAGCAGGGGGGCTCAGCCCCTCCGAGCCCCAGCAGCCGGAGCAGTGAGGGATGCTCCCAGCATCCGGGAAACGCTCCACTGCAGGTCAATTCCTAATGTTTATTTTCCTGCTGGAAAGGTCCTGTTCCAGTTTTTAGCGTGGTTGGATGTTGTTTTTCTAAGCTAATGCCTAACAGCGTTCAGTGAAAGGATTAGCTGCCTGTGTTAGTCCCTGGAGACTCTCACAGGGCAAACAAACTCCTCAGCGGAGATCCCAGGCAGGAGTCAGCCTCAGGGAAGGAAAATCCCCTCTGCTCCCGCCTGCTCCCACTTCACTCCCAGACACAGCTTTTCTCAGTGATAATTCCACTTTTTTGGCAGTCTCTGACCCAGTAGCACACGAGCTTTTGGCCCCTCAGAGGCCGGGCCACTCCTGAGTGGTTAATGGGAAAGAAACGAGTGCTTTTTCTTTAAAGATTTACCACGTATAAATGTATGAGAGTATTAAAGGCAACAATTAACTTTATTGGAAACTTTATATTCTCTAGCCTCATTAGAACTGCCAACAAGATCTATTATTAGTATTACTATGCAGATAATGTAATAAAAAGGGTATTTAAAGTGGATACTTTTGCACTGAAATAAAATAGCTTTCCTCTGGTGTTCTTTCTGCCTCTTTCCCTTTTGCCCTGTGCTGCACCAGAGACCTGGACCGAGACCCAAATCCTTTTTAATCTCTTTTCCCAAACTCCCAGCCGGCTCACTGCCCCAGGAAGGAGCCAGGGAGCTGCAGTCATTCTCCCATCCTGCCTTTACTGCTGGAATCAGCCAGTCCAGCCACCTCTGGCCATGCTGGCGAGTGTCACCAAGCTGGGGACTGGAGGAGGAGGAGGAGGAGGATGAGCTGCTGAAATTCTCTGCACAGCGATCTCACAGCACAGGTTCAGCTCAAGAAACCGTCAGATTTCTTTAAATAGCCCCAAGTACTCATTAAAACAGCAGGGGCAGAACAAAGGACTGACATGTTATTGCCAAAGATGACCCTGATAACCCAAAAATATTGTCTGTGGGCAGCTGGAAGGGGAGAGATCGAGTTAAAAAAGTGCTCCGTGGCATTTGGCTTTTTGCAGCAAACCTGGGAGCTTTTGAGGAGAAAAGACACATTTCATCAGCCTATTTATTTAATGAATCCCCTGGTTCTCTAGGGAAAGGTGTCAGTGGAGAATTCCTCCTGGCCAAAGTGGGTTCAGAGCCTGGTCTGGCTGCCCAGACAGAGGGTTAACAATGCTGAATTTTTTCCTGTTTTTTAAGGCTCATCTCTCACCTCTCCCACACGTTGGAAAAACCCCAGGGAGCAGAGGGTGCCTTGCTCTGTGCCCGGCTGGGGACACAAAGAATCCGTGGGAGCTGGCTGGAAGGGAGAGCTGCAGTGAACAGCAACATTTCAGCTGGCACCAGTGTCCAAGGAGCCCCTGCACGGAGCGAGAGGTGCTGGGGGACCTGGGACATGGATTTCATCATCATCAAAGAGAATCTGTTTCATTTGTGGGTTTAAATTTTCAATAACTGTTGCAGCAGAGCTGCTCTCGGCTCTCAGCCACTCTATTCACACCCTGCTTCGGCAGGAGTCCCTGGGGTGGGGGATCCAAATGCCATTTAAACAAGCTCATTTCAACTTCCTTTCCTGATATTTGTGCAGGGCAGGGGCAGGACAGCTCTGCCTCAGGCCCAGCTTCCACGAGATGAGATGTGCTCGTCCCTGGGATGTGCTCAGCATCCTTCATCCCCGCAGGAGCCGAGCCCTAGTGCACCCTGGGATGCCAGGATGGGGCAGTGGGTTTGGCTCTGGGTCAGCCCAGAGGGTCCCTCTGCCCTCCTGCCCAGTGCCAAGGTTGGACGTGGCGGCTCCTCCGTGTCCTCCCCGAGCGGCTCCAGCTCCCTCCGCTTTCCATCAGCTTTATTACACCCTGCAGTCTAATTAACAGAGAGGAGTCAAAGGACCCGAAAGCAATGATTGTAATAAATAATCGCGTGGTGACCGTGGAGTTAATATTCCAGCAGGGTCTCCTCCTGGCCTGCGGACGGAATGGCAGAGAGGGAAGGGAAATGAAGCCTTGCAGTGAGGTGTGGAGCACTCCGGGGGAGAGCAGCCCTTCTCCAGCAGCTCCCTGCCCCTTCCCCCCTCACTTCCTCCCCAAAACTTTGAAGCAAAGGCAACAATTGCTTTGGCAGCGCTTTGACTCGGCACCCAGGGTCAGGGATTTAGGGATGCTCCGGAAACTGTGAAATGTTGTGAAAATCAATGTGTGCCAGCTCATCTCTTCCGAAGGGATTGCTCCAGAGGGACCAGGACTGCCACATCTTGGGCAGCCACAGCTCTCTGCTTCTCATGCCAGACTGCAGCTCCCAGCACAGCGGGGCCCTGCTCCACATCCATGGAAATATCCACAGCTCAGAGAAGGAGCAGTGTATGGGGGCACTGGGATCGCTGAGGATGTGCGGACTGAGACTCCATCCTGCCTCCTCCTCCTCCTCCTCCTCCAAGGCAAGTGGCAGAGGATGCTCCAGACACTTCACCACATCCCTGCACATCCCTCTTTCCTGTGGAGCTCTGGCTGCTTTCCCGGGAGAACCCGCGCTCCCTGCGAGGCTCCGAGGCTGCCGTGGGACCCCGCGCCAGCCCCGAGCAATTATCCATGGAGAGCTGGGCTGTGCTGATCATTTGTTAGCTCCACACATATCCCTTCTAATTATAAATCTCAGCTGAGATTTGCATTTTTATGAAATGCTTGTGCTGGAAATCTTTATAGAAAAACGCACATATTAATTCCATCTAATCTCCGTCCTTTCGGGTTCTGTGAGGAAGTGTTTGCAGGGAGCTCCAAAGCCAACAGCTCTAATTTTGCAGTTTCACCAGAGCATTCCTCCAGCTGAAGCTGGACATTTATCTCCCGAGACAGAGTGTCACGGAGCTGATGGAGCCCTGCAGAGCCTCCAGCCTGTGCTTGGGACACTCAGCCACAGCCGTGCTCTTCCAGGGATGCTCAGGGGTGGGATGGAGGCTCAGGAGTTCAGGAGCCACCCCAGCCCCGACAGGACACCCCCATCAGTGTCACTGCAGGAGCCACGTTCCGCTCCCCAGTAATTTCCTGTTTAATCCACGGCAGTGCCCGGAGATGCTGAAAGCCAGCGTGTGAGGCCTCAGCATCTTGTGCAAGCGACCTTCTCCCCTTCGCTGGGGACTCCTTAAGTAGCCCTGTCCCAGCTGAGGCTCAGAGACAGCAATCCATCGGCAATTTGTATCTCCTTCAAAATGCCTTTGTCTGGAGCCAAAGGGGAAGCAGATTAACTTTTCCTCCCTGAAATATGGCTGCGGGATGCAGGGGAAGAGAGAAGGCAAATAAGCAAAGCAAAGTTAAGCTTTCTGCACAGAGCTGGAGGCTTAGCGGCACAGATTACAGCAGCAGGTGAGGAGCAGCCCTGGCCTCCGCTGTGTAGGCTGCAAAAATCCTGTTAAACCACAAAGGAGGGTTAGCCACAGCTCCCGGCCCTGGAACGGCTGAGCTGGGAGACACAGCGGGCTGAGGGATGGTGCCGGAGGAGAGCGTCTCGGGGCAAGCTAAAGGAAAGGTCAAGAGCTTTATTTCTTGCCTTTAATCATTTATTAGGTGCCCATCTTCAAAGGAAGTGGTGCCAGGACAAAAGCACACCCACAGAGGTGTCCCAAACCGGGCAGTGGGAGGGTGGTCCTGGCAGCGCTGTCCTCTGTGCCCTCCTTTCCGTCCGGCTCCCTCAGCACCCACCCAACCTGCCTGTCAGGGCAACAGATGCCGCTGAAGTTTCTGGCCATTAGCTGCTAATAAGAAACTAATTAGCTAATTAGTTAATAGTTGATCCTTTGAACTGGGTTCTGGGGTCTGGCTGAGGCGGTGCCATCACCACCGCTGACTTTTGGGGAGGGGGGCTGCCTTTGCTCCGTCCTCAGGGGGAAGCCCTCGCTGCTGTGTGGCCACGGTGATCCTGGGGGTGACCCCTGTGCAGGTGCCCCCTCACCCAGGACAGACCTCGGGGGGGGCAGGTTTGGCCCAGCACCCCCCCCCGGCCATGCCATGGCTGCCGGGGTGGCAGAGGCTGCTCTCAGACCACAAAACTCTCACCATCACCATCATCTTCCTGCAGGCAGCACATCCCCGGAGCCAGCCCAGGCTGTGCTGGCGCTGGCTGTTCCCTTTCCCGCAAAACTGAGCCAAATGTTCCCAAAGAAAACCATGCCGGGACCCCCCTCAGTTGCCCCCTGAGCCACACAGGGCCAGGAGTGAATGTGACGGCTTTCCAAGCCCAGCAAGCGCTGCCCAGCTCCGGATGCACGGGATTGCCAGATGAGCTTTAGAAAAGCAGCAGAAGTTTTCCAGCTTATCCACAGCGAATCTCCGGTCCCTGCGAGGTTTGTCCTTCACTAGGAATTAGAGACGAGTTTCCAGTGCTTTCCTGCGCCATCTGCCCCAGCCGTAGTTGGAATGCAGGGTTTTACTCCGGCAATCAGTAGGTAATCCTGTCAGCATCGCTTAGAGAGCCCGGCTCTGTCCTGCCCATCTGATGCTCAGTGCAGCAGAGGGAAAATCACGGCTCCCTCTTGAAAGGAGGGGAGAAATTAAGGTTGACTTTGGCACAGGAAAACAAGCAATCCAGAGATGACAGTGTGCCACAGGAGCTTAAAATAAGCATCAACTAATTCAAACAAAAACAAATCTGCATTGAAAACAGCCTCTTCCCCAGACCACATTCATGCTTTAAAGTGCCTTTGAAATCTCCCCGGCGCATTTACAACACGCTCCCCCTCCGCTGCTCCCGCTCGAGCTGCTTTGCTGTTTGCTGGCAGGCAAATGAGGGCTGAAGCCTGGAATGATGTTTTCTTATTAGTGCACATGCAAATACTAATAAATAGCTCCCCATGCTGCGCTGGCTCCAGTGCCCCGTGCTCTGCCCCTGCTCCCCGTGCCCCCTGTTCTGTCCCGGCTCCCGGCCCAGGGCTCTGCCCAGTCTCCCTCCCGCAGGCAGGTGAGGACGAACTGACTTCCAAAAACCATCTCACCACATTTTTTAACTAAGGGCAAAACCCAGCTTTGCTCTGGGAGGGGCACGACCCAGCTGAGCCTCAGCAGCTTCAGCTCTGCCCCTCCTCATCCCAGCTCTGCCGAGGCGAGGGGCTGCCAGCCCTCGCCAGAGCAGCTTCCCCAGCAGCAGCAGCAAAGGAGAACATGCAGGAAATCAGGCAGCCATCCTCTGGTGGAGCTGACAGACCTGAAAACCACCATGGCTCATCTGCAAGTGGGGATATTTGGGCTTCTGGGCTGTTTGGTCCATAAGGGCTGCAGTGTCCGAGCTGGTGCCACTGTTTGCCAGGCTCTGAAGGGAGCTGAGGTTGGCATGAGCCTCCTGGACAGGGCTTGGAGCAGCCTGGTCCAGTGGAAGATGCCTCTGCCCATGGCAGGGGGTTGGAACGAGATGATCTTTAAGGTTTCTCCCAACCCAAACCATCATGTGATTCTGTGATTCTATGATTTTCCCTGCTAGCTCCAGGTTCTGGAGCAGATTATGAATTGTTTGATATGGAATTTCAAATGATCACTTAAGTAGCTAATTAGCTCATAGCAACTTCGAGCAACCTGGGTGTAGTGTGTATTTAAGTGTTTAATGCCTTTTTTTTCTCTCTCTCTTCCTTTCTAATTGGCATTTAATTAAAAGAATAAATAAAAAAGAAGAAAAGCAGCTTTGCCTGGGCTGCTTGGGTTTAAATATTAAACTGCTTGGGTTTAAATATTAAACAGTTGCTGCAGTTTGGGCCCTGCAGTTGAGGGGAGGCAGAGGGGGCTGGCACAGGTCCCCTGCTCCTGGGTGGCCAAGCAGCTCCTCTGGGCACATGGAACCCCCCCTGTGCTTGCCACAGTGGGTGAACAACCACCAAAAAAAGTCGATGTCCTGAAGTTTAACTTTCCACATCTCCATCAGAGTTTGGGTGGATTTGCTGACAAAACCCAGCCAAAGTGCCTGCCTGTGCAAACGGAGCGCGTTAATGGGGCAAAGGAAACCCAAAGTAACATCTGAATGCTGGAAGATGAAAGTAAATCACAGGGCAAAGATCAAACAATCTAGAACCCCTTTGGAGCCTTTTAGTGCTGCAGATTATTAGCATTTGAAAGTGAAGAGCAGTAGTGGAAGAAGAGGATGGGGGGCGAGGGCAGGAATTTCTGTTGTGCAGAGAAGTGAAGTGAGTGACAACAGGAGAGGAACGGCGCCCATGATCCGGCTTAGCGAGGGTCCCAGCCTTTGCCAGAGCAGGCCGAGCTCTGCCGTGGGGCAGTGGCACCAGGATGGCCAGGAGGAAGGGGCAGCTGCCAGCCGAGGGCCTGCCCTTCCCTGGCTTTGGCTCCTGGCATGGCCCTGCCCGTCTGCACTGCCCTTCTGCCGACTCACAGTCGCAGTCATTGAGTGCAATTGGGCCTGACGAGCACACGGGGATCCTGCTCCCGTCCTTTCCTCTCTTTAAGGGTTGCCAAAAAGCCATTTAATGTCAGGGGGTGGGAGCCCCATAATCAGTGCTGCCCAGGCTCCCCGTGACGCTGTCCTGCTCATCGTGGTGCCCGGGAACGGGGCTGAAGGCGCTGCAGGGAACACGGCACCAGCCAGTGCCCAAAGGAAAGGGGAAGGGCACAGCCTGCCCGGACCCCCTGACCCCTGTGCGGCCCCAGGAGTGACCCCAGGGACAGGGCAGGGCACTGCGGATACCAGAGCCCCGGCAGCTCCGGGCGCTCTGCCCTGGCACTGGGATTTCAGGGGGGGTTCTGAGGCAGGGAGAGCCGGCGGTGTGTTTGCAACAAACAGCAGAGCTGCCTGCTCCCAGAGGGACTTGCTAATGCAGGAGATTGCTCAGCGCAGTGGAACCACCCAAGGGCTCTACACACAGCTCTGACTAAACTCCCCATAAAATCAATCCAGCCTTTTCACCACTTTTGACAGGGTGTTCTAATATTAATCTACTCCCCTTGTCAGTCAGCTCTGCTAACAAAGGCTCTAATGATCTTTAACCAGGCACAAGAAATACTACACAGGTGGGTGGACGGTTTCTGCATTCTTCCAGATGGAAAAAATTCCACCCTTTGCATTGGTGAAGAGCTTGCATTGCTGCCAAAAATAATCATCCTGTAATTATTATCGATAATAAAGCAGTGAAGATGCAAAGAGCAGCAGGGCAAGGCTGGGCCCGGGCAGTGAATGCGTTTCACCCTCACATGCCACAGGGAGGGGTCAGCAAAGGCAGGGCTGGCCTCGGGAAGATGCTGGGGAGGAAAAGGCGCGGAGCTGGCAGTGCCAGCGTGACCGACAGTGCCCGGAGGCGCGGCAGGCTGATGAGCACCCTCCTGCCACCCCGGCTCTGCACAGCCTGCGGGAAACCGAGTCCTCTGGAGAACATGTGAAGGGCCTGCCCCTCTGATCTATTCCCTTGCTCCTGCAGAGTTTCCGAGTCTGTGCCTCTGACTCGGGGCGAGCTCATCCTCCTGACAGTTCCACAGACACCTCGACAGACACCTCGCCTCCCTCCATCCCGCTGTAATTAGGCAGCTCCGGAGGCGCGTGGGGCCGGCAGGATGGAGCTGCTCTCTGACCAGAGGGGCTGAGAATGTTCTGCCCCCTTCCTGAGTGACCACAGCCCTCAGCTGCCCCCAGCCCAGGCACAGCCCTCCATCACCTCCACACACAGATTCGGGTATCGCCACCTTCCCACCCCAAATCGATTCCTCCGGCAAGGTGTGACCCCCATGGGGTGTGGGCTGCCAGACCTCATTTGGAGTTGTCGAACAGGCTTGGTTTGGTGCTAGATGTGTCTTAAAGACTAATCACAGACTGTGGCCAGATTTTTCCAAGCAGAAATAGGTGTTTTCTCGCATGCCTGCCCTTCCCTTGCACAGTCCCAGGCATCTGCGTGCCCCCAGCTCCCACAGAGCATCCCCCACCTTAAACAAAAGCATCACAATGGACACGGGCCAGAGCTGGGCTGATTTCAGCCCCGGCCAGTGTTTATTTGCTTATTTTTATGCACTGAGGATGCATTTTTTTACCAAGGAACCTCCCAGGTTTGTACAAGGCACGAAGCTTCTCGGCCACCTCCAGCACCGAGGTGGCTGCCTGGGGCTGGAATCCTGGAATCGGTTCCTCAGCCTCTCCCGCCCTGCCGTGGTTTTGCTGATGTTTTGCTGACTGTGCTGCTGCGAGGGCTCAGCTGCCGGGGGCTGCTGGCTCTGCTGACTCAGCCCCGGGGCCATCAGAGGCTGCTCCCTGCACCCTCTGGTGAGGGGGACATTCAGCCTGGGACACGAGCAGGGAATCCAGCTCGCCCTGCTCATGCCTCAAGCCTTCCCACTCCCATTCCAGCCTCGGGCGAGGGTAGGGCAGATTTTCCGGCAGCATGAGCACTGCTGAGCCCTGCGGGGCTGAACACGCACACCTTGGCTCTGCTTCAGTCAGGCAGAGCAGATCTTGGAAGGGAGAGGCTGGAAGTCGGCGAAGGAAAAGGGATCATGCTCTGAAGCGATCTAGTGGTTAACAAGCCCCCCAAATCAGCCGGGTCCTTCCCTGAGCTTCGTTATATGAGAAAGGAATTACAAATACTTAGTCAAAATGAATGTGTCACAGGGAAATGGTCTCATCGGGAAATCACAGTGGCGTGGCCTAAGGAGCACCTTAAGGCTGGAAAAGGAGGTCCTGGGCAGGATCTCACTTGCCAGGATGGTACAAACACGTGCAGCGCTCTGCTGTGCCTCCCCCCTCGACACAACTCCTACTTACATACCTTGTGATGTGCAAACGCACTTGGAAAATGGATTTTCCTCCCCAGCTGCTTGCCACCATGGCACAGCCTTCCCCAGTGCCTTTGTGGCCACTCCAAAGTGTTATTATCCCCCTTTCCTGTTCCAGGAATGTCACGGGGAAGGGATCCCTGTGGGTGGTGGGGAGATGAGCTGGGCTAGGAGAGCAGCTGGGCAGAGTTTGCCAGAGCCAGCCCAGCTCGGGGCATCCGGTGCTTTGCACGAGGCTGGGTGACTTTGGAGCTTGCCTTGTTCCGCAGCAGGATGGCAGGAGGGAATTCAGGGAGTTGAAACCCAAAGAGACAACACGCTGAGGGATTTATCTCATCAGCCTGGTGGGACCAGTGTCTGCTCCTGCAAAGCTGCTGGGAGCTGACACCCTTGTGACAGCACAGCCCTCTGGAGCCCCGGCCAGCCCAGAGCAGGGCTGCCATTCCTCAGCACAGGAGCCAGCTTTTGTGTCTCCTCTGTTTTTTCAGCACTTGGCGTCACAGCATCCTTGGACAACACCAAGACTGATGGCACCCCGGGCAGGAGTGATCCCGTGACCATGGCAGGGCCATTCCCCAATCCCATGAGCATGGCATGGCCATTCCCTGATCCCACAACCATGGCAGAGCCATTCTCTGATCCCACAGCCATGGCAGGGTCATTCCCCAATCCCACNCATGGCAGAGCCATTCCATGATCCCACAGCCATGGCAGAGCCATTCCATGATCCCATGACCATGGCTGGGCCATTCCCTGATCCCATGAACATAGCAGGGCCATTTCCTGATCCCAC
>VZTX01027073.1:0-18233 GCA_013400915.1 Pardalotus punctatus | reverse complement strand
CCTCTCCTCTCCTCTCCCTCTGTAATTTTAGGGGATCCCAGAGCCCCGTTTGGGGTGCCAGCATCCCTCAGGCCCATACACTCCTCCTGGAAGAGGCAGCACTGCTCACACGCTCACGGACGCGGCCATCCCCAGACATCTCGGTGACAAGGACATGTGTGACAGAGCCAGACACCGACAGAATCTCCAGGACATCTCTGTGTGTGAGATCCAAACCAGCTCCAGAGCTCCCCGCCCAGATCTGGGCCAGACTTTCCCCAGCAGCTCAAAGCAGGATGGATGGAGCATCCTGAAACCTTCACTCTCTGCAGCCTTCCCAGCTCAGCCAGAGCCAGCAGGGAACGCACAGCCGGAGTCACACAAAACAGAGGGGGAAAGGACACCTGGAAGGTGCTTTTGCTAAAATCAAAGTCACTGGGGAGGATCTTCAAACTGCCCAGGGGGGAGGTGGGGTGGGGGCTGAATCCCTGATCCAGGGACTTGGGGTTCATTGAGGAGACGGTGGGAAATGCAGGATCTCAAGGGAAGGGCTCCAAGGGAAGCAGATGGCAATGAAATGCTGCCCTGAGTCGTAGAATCAGGGAAGCATAGAATCATGGCATTGTAGAATTATGGAATCGTGAAATCATAGAACCATGGAATCACAGAAATACAGAATCATGGAATCATGGAATTGTGAAATCACAGAATCATGGAATTGTTTAGGTTGGAAAAGTCCTCTAAGATCACCAGTTGTTCCCCCAGCACTGCCAAGCCAACCCCTAAACTGAAAATCATGACCTAAAATCAAGAAAGTCTAAACAAGAGGATTAAGTATCTCCTCTTCCTTCTCCATCCAACCTCAAAACCATTAATCTTGGAGTTTTGAAAATATTACTTTGCTTTAACTCCTGCCAAAGTGGCCTTGAATTGCTCTGGTTTGTCACATGTCCATCCCTGTGCCACATCCACACGCCTCTGGAGCCCTCCCAGGGACAGGAGGGAGGGGACAGTGGCTCCCATTCAGGAGTGACCTTTGCTGGCAGAACAAAGGTGCATCGGGGTGCTGGCACCTCGAGACCAAAGAGCATCAGCAAAGCCAAGGGAAGACCCACAAAGCCCTGAGGACCTCAGGAAGAGGAGGGAAAATGGGAGCCGGGGCTGGCTGTGTCACACCAGTGTGGTGGCTGTGTCCCACCATTAGGGCCCAGGAGCAATTTGGGGGGCGGAGCTGAGTGTGGGTGTCCCACTGGGGCTGTAGAGCAAATTCCAGGCTGGATCCCGGAGATTTGCCACTCCTTTGCGGTGACATCCGTGCCCCACGCTGGGGAAAGGAACAAATTGGCAGCGTTCACAGGAATATTCTTCATTTCCAGCCATATCATTTCTGTCCTCTGGCAAAATAACCCCCCTCAGCTTTTTAGCAGCTTTTGCATTTCATCAGGCTGAAACCGAGGTGGAAAAGGGAAGAAACTGGAGACCATTTTTCTTGGAGAATTGGGGGGATTTCAGCAGCAGAGGTGCTGCGAGGGCAGACTGAGGCTCGCACTTCTGCCCCCAGAGCTGGAGGGAAGGGATGGACCAGCAAGGATGGGTCAAGGAGCAGGAGAAAGGAGCAGGATGTCCTGGGAGCCCCTGGGGATGACCAGCTCTGAGGGGGATGTTCTTTCCTCCTTCAGCACGGTGCCCCCTCCCAGCATCTCCCCATCCCACCCAGACCTGCTTTCCCCAGCACCTGGAGAAAAAATTTGGAGGAGAGTGGCACAGGAAGGAAAAGAGAGAAAAAATCCAGCAGGTTCTTGGGCAGAAAGAGGGTGGAAATGAAGGTGACTTCAAGATTTCCTCGGTCACGGATGGAGCCAGACGGGCTGAGGAGGGGGGACAGACGCCAGCCTGGAGGTCTCTACCTCCAAAAGTCCTCACACACCCACCGGATTACAGGTGATGGAGGAGAGGAATGCCTTCTACCAATTAATTCCCAAAGTGTAATTAACGTCTGGGCCTGCTCCGTGTGATCCCCAATTGCTAATGAAGCATGGCACCGCTTTAATTCCTGCTACGCCGCACCATCTTCTCATTAAATCCAGGAGCAGGTTCCATCACATTTCCCTTAGAGGGAAAAAGGGAAAGAGAGAGAAATGGAGCAGGATTTGTCTCAATGAAATATGATAGATTAGAGTTTGCTGGATAAAGAAAGTAGGGATGGGGGGAGGGCACGGAATGGGAAATTTTGTAGGTGTGTGCACACGGGCATCTGGATATTCTCTCTCCCCATGACCTCCTTACACCCCATCCATCAGCCTGGGGTTGGCTTATTCCAAGCAGCAGAGCCTTTGCTCGTGTCTAACAGGCCCACCAGACACAATCTGCATGCCAATTACCAGAGCAGACCCCCTGATACTGGAAAATGGAAATTAGCTGTCAAGGAAAAACCGGCATCAGCGCGGCTGGGCTTGGATTGCTGCGCTCCCCGCTCATCTCCACGGGCGCCCTGCTCCGTGTGCCGCCGTGGCAAGGGAGCCCCGATGGAAAAAGTCATCTGGAATAACAATAAAATAAAAACTAATAATAAAAAAAACACCCAAGTAGCAGTTTATTGTTATTCGTGTCGGTTGCCAACGCTGAGGACACGATGTTCACCCAAGGGAAAGAGCCTGGAGGACGAGGAGAAGGGGAAAGAGTTGGGATAAGTGGGTTTTAAGGTTGGGAGATCAGCAGGGAAAGGGAAGGACATGGGAAAACGATACCTTAAGGGCAAACCAGATCCAGGTCTGGCTCCTGCAGTGCTCGCAGGTGGGTGTGCACCAGCAGCCACAGAGCTGGAGCATCCCAAACCCAGCCAGTGCAGAGCATGTGGGATGGGAACAGGTGGACATTCCCCAAAATCAGGGAGGGAGATGGTTGGAAATGCACTGGGTGCAGCACACCTACCTACAGGAGATCCTCCATCCACAGCAGGGACAGCAACAGGCTCTCCATCAAAAAAACCAGGAGCCAGGCTGTGCTCAGACTGCTGCCCTTGGACAGGTTTGCCAGGAGCCAGGAGGAAAAGGGGAGCTGGAGCTGGGGGCTGCTTGGTCCTGGAGAAAGATTATGGGGAAAAATACGGAGCAACCGAACCCAGTGCTGGATCATCTGCATCCTGCTGCTCTGCCCCGGAGAGGAACGAAGGAGGGATGGAAGTGGGTGAAGATGCATCACCCTTTGCAGGGAAAGGCTGGAATGGGGCAGGGGGCTAAGGGAGAGGGGTGAAGGGAGGAGGAGGAGGAAGAGGAGGAAGGTGACTCTCTTCAGCCCATCTTTGTGCTTCGGGAAGTCCGGCAGGCTGGGTCTCCCCCTCTTGGCAGCCTCTTCCCATTCCCCACCGGCAGCAGCTTTCCCGGGAGGTGGCAGCCCCGTGGCTCGGCAAGCATCCCTTCCCCTGCCTCCCTGCTCCGTAATAACCTCATACATCAACGGGAAGAGACTGCGCAGCGTGCCTGGGAGGGCTCTGCTTCCACATCCAGCGTCATTATCCCAAAGCCCCTCGGCTCCCTGTGCAAACAGGCTGCAGGTCCCGGGGGCTCCCAGGGGGAGAGGGCCGAGCCGTCAGTCATTCCTGCCCGGGAGGCTGTGCCTGGGACCTGCCTCGCATCTGGCAGCACTGGGCAAAACGGGATGTTCATGGTGGGAAACGGGGCTAACTGGGAGCCCCCTCTGCTCCTGCACTTCTCAGGTGTCCAGGGAGCTCTTCCTGCCCTTCAGGATCACTCAGCAGCCACCTCCCATCCCAGGGCAGCTCCCAGAGGCACTCACTGCCTCTATCCCACATCCAGCCTGCTCTGCTGCTTCCAGTTGCCCGGCTCCATGCGGTGCCCAGCCCCAGTTTGAGCAGCTGCATCCCCTGGCTCACAGAGAACATCTGGGCTGCCGGGATCCCCAGCATTCCCCACGGAGATTATCACTGTCCCCCTCCTGCTCCATCTGGGATTGCTGCCTCCCATCTCCACTTTTTCCCAGTCCTGTCACCCCGTCCATCACGAGGACAAACTCCTCCGGTACCAGGACATCTGCTGCCTGCTCAGGGGGACACATGGCACCGATGGAAATCTCAGCCCTTCTCCCAAGCCCCCACGAAGCAGGCAGGGACTCCACAGGGACATGACAGACCGAGCCACCCACGGCCACCACCAAAAACTGGAATCCAAGGGTGTGCGGTCTCACTGCTCCACTGGAACAGCCAAACGCTGGAGCACAAGCTCCACCTTTGGGATAACTTTTTTTCCTAAAGGAGCAGCGGGACAGAGGGCAGGGGATGGGGCAGGGGGTGACAATGAGGCAGTTGGGGCTGCCGGGGATGTTTCGCTCAGAGAAGGCTCCGCTCCACCCCGGCTCCCCCGCCGCAGGAAAACTCGCACGCAAACCCCGGGAATAAGCAGGACAAGGCGGAGCTGAGCGACACAGTTGCTTTATTTGGGGGGGTGTGGCAGCCCAGTCACGGGGCTGGCTCACTCGGAGATGCTGCGGAAGGACTGGACGGCGGGGCTGGCCGCGCCCCACTCCACGGGCTTGCGGTACTCCCCCTTGGGCAGCACGTACTGCCGGCCCCGGTAGTTGGGGTGCTCGTAGAACACCCAGACGCCCTCCAGCACCCTGCAGGCGTGCACCTCACGCATGTGCCACTCCTCCATGATGGAGGGGCAGTCTTCGGTGGCTTCGAACATCTGCCCGCCAAAATCTCCCTTCTCAAACACCTGGATGTGGCCTCGGCCTCCGCTTGGCTAGGAAAGGAAAGGGAGAGAAAATCAGACAGTCGGGGAATGGTTTAGGTTGGATGGGATTGAAAGATCGTCCAGTTCTACCTCCCTGCCGTGGGCAGGGACACCCTCCACTATCCCAGATTCCTCTAAGCCCTGTCCAACCTGACCTTGGACACTTCCAGGGATCCAGGGGCAGTCGCAGCTTCTGTGGGTGACTCCAGTGGCAACCAGAGCATTGGATGGAGGCACTGACATGTCCCGCCTCTGACATGGGAGCAGAGTTTGGGCACAGCCAGTCTCAAATCAGGTACCAACCTCCCCCGGCACACCAGGACGGGGCTGAAATGTCATGTCAGCCCCCAAAAGCACAGGGGGAAGCAGCTGGGGTAAATTGTAACAGAGCCTCATGTGCAAAGAGTGTGCAGAAGCTTCGAGCCGGAGCAGAGCAGCCCCAGCTCAAACCCCACGGCTGCCCCGCTCCGTGCGGAGAAGGCAGGGATAAGGCTGACTTGCTATCCCGGACGGACTTGAACCCTTCAGCTGCTCCACGTGAGCATCCCGAGAGCCAGAGCCCTCCAGTCCCCGCTCCTCCGGGCAGAGAGGAGTTTAATGAGCTGCTGACCCCGGCGGGGCCGTGCTGCTGCGGAGGCAGCGCTGGTTCCCACCGGGATTGGCAGCGCTCCTCGCCCGGAGGCACCGCGGCAGCGTTTAATCTGCGGCTGCCCGGACACCCCTTCCTTTCCCCGCCTCCCCAGCCTGCTGCCTCCTTGCCAGCTCCAGCCAAGCTCTGCGGGGTCTCGAGGTCTCCTCAGGGCAGGAGGGAAAGCCAGGTGCCAGGTGGACATGCAGGATAAGGCTCCCACATTTCATCCTGGTGGAGGAAGCTGTGCCACTCTTACATCTCCCCCGTGTTTTGGCTCCATGGCCTAGGCCAGATCAGTGCTCTGAACAGGCTGGAAACTCTCCCTGCCCTGTGCAAAGGGATTTAGACCCAGCTCAAACCCAGAACCGGCTCAGAGGGCTGTTAGACTCCCAGGCAGAAAAGCAAAACCCTTCTCAGCTCCGAGATCTGCTCCATGCAGTGGGAATTCACAGATGTGTGCTCCACATCAGCAGCCCACGGATCACCAGTGTCTGCCCCGCTGCTGGCAACCCCTCAGCAGCAGCACCAATCCACACACTTCATCCACAATCCCAGCTTTAAAGGAGGCTTCCCCCCACAGGCTTCCCAAAAGGATCATTCCCTCTGTTTCCTTCTCCCCATCATCAGTTAGGAGGGGATGGGCAAGGATCCTGTGCTCTCCTAGTCCCAGGAGGCACCAGGCTGCTCCAAGCATGCCCAAGGAGGGCTCCAGGCATCCCTCCCACTCCTGGGCACTCCAGGGCTGCTCCTGGGGCTGGTCTCTCTATCCCCACAGGGATTTGGTGGCAGAGATTCAGTTCCCTGTGTCAGAACAGAGTCCTGGCTTGCTAGAGAAGAAACTGCCCCTCATTCCAAGTATTCCTGCAAAATCTCCATCCTGCAGTTACAGGCCTTGAGCCTGTTGGATCAGTTGGTTGCACACCAGGGAAAAGGCAAGAGGCAAACCTTGGGGCAACCTGCCTGGACACTGAAACCCCTAAAGGAACACACAGATGAAACTACACCGCCGTTCCTATGGAAACACCCACACTCAAAGGGAGATGATTTTTCCCACCGCAATCCAGAGTGGGAGAGATCGACCTTCTCCCCACACCGAGCACTTTGCTGTTCCCACAGCAGGGCTGTGGGAGCAAACCCCCTGCAGCCTGAAAGACAAGAACCACGTTTCCCCACGTGAAACCCTCAAAGCATCCCCTGGGAAGAGGCGACACCTACGATCTGGATGTACTTGCAGGAGCCCAGGCGGTCGTTGAGGCCCATCCAGTGGTGGTAGTCGGGATACTCCCCGTGGGTCAGCACGTACATGTTCCCGGCGTAGTTGGGCCGCTCGTAGGCCACCCAGGTGCCCCCATCCACACGGATGGAGTTGCAGCGGCTCAGGTAGGTGTGGAAATCAGGGCAGTCGCTGTCGCACTCGTAGTAACGGCCCAGGAAGTTCTTGTCTTCGTAGAAGGTGACCTGAATTGAGCAGAGCGGGGGGAATGGGGAGGTTCCTCGTTCCAGCACATCTCTGTATGCCAGCCACATCACAGCAGGAAATAGCTGAAAACAGAACCCTCGAGATGCCAGAAATCATCAAGTCCCACGGTGGAACGGAACCAACTGCAGCCAATTCACCAGTCTGGCCCCAGCACCTCCAGCTGCACCAGTGTCCTGCCCTTCCCAGCCCCCCAGTCTGTCCCAGTCCAACCCAACACTCCCTTGGTGAAGTCCCTGTTCTTTTCCCAGCAAAACACTATCAAAACAATTCCCTCCCACCTCCTCTAGATCAGGAGTTACTAAATTATGGCCAGGGAGCCGTGAGAGGTCAGTGGAATGTAGAAAGCAGATTTCTGGGGATGTGGGTGCGTTTGGCAGCACAGTTGGGCTTGATGCCTTTAGAAGGCTTTTCCAGTCCTAACAATTCCATTATTTCTTTTATATTGACTTACCGAGTGTTTGCAGCAAGATCTTTACTGATAAGGGGGTGGAGAAGTCTCTTTCCACCCAGGCCATGTCTTCCAGCCCATCCCTGTTCCTGCTTGAACAACCCAGAACTTCCTTTCTCAAAACTCACTGCTCAAAGCCGGACATCACACAAGCTTTGCCCATGCTAGGAGAAACTAAAGGAGCACTCCATGTGCATGGTGGGTTTTTTGTTTTGTTTTATTTTAATTTTATTTTAATTTTATTTTTATTTTATTTTATGTATATCCAAGGACTGTATTTGCAGTTGGCTTGTTCTGCTTTGGTTGCTGCAAGTTCACAAAACGTGTGACAAATTCCCGATCCATCCCCACATTTCTTTCCCAAGAGCTGCTCTACAGCCAGGCTGCTGCCCCCAAAGCACTTTAGCCCTGCTTGATCACAACCTGGCTTGAAATGATCCTGGGAGCTGGTGAGCAAATCCCATTCCTCCCACCTGAGGCATCACCCACACAGCCAGCCCTGGAGAGGAGACCCTGTTTTCTTCCAAAATCCCTTCATGGAAATATTGAAAATATTGCCGAGCCCTAGACCAGACCAGTGCTTTCTCCAGCCCCATTTTAGATCCTCCCAGGTGACAATTACTCATCAAGAGATGCAATTCTCCAAGAGGATTCCCAAACCATCATGTCGATCCTGACTACATCCCTTGCTTGTTCATGACACCAGATGCACTGGAGAGAACCTTTCTGGCCACACCCAACATTTAGTTTTCCACAATCCATTTTTCCCATGGTTTTTCCATAGCTTTTTTTAAGGTACACCACCACCTGCTCTACTTCACCTACAGTGCTTTGGCTACTGGTATCGATGTAACCTCGCTGTTGTTAAAAATATCATTCGTCATCACTGTTTCAACCCAAATCCAGGACAACTCGCTCGCTTTTTATTTTAATCATTCATTTTGTGCTAAAAATTAAATTAGCCGGAGTTTTCCTGGAGCTGGTTGGTCAGTGTGTCCCACCAGCCTGACCAGGGAGCTGGGGAGTCAGACTGGTCATGCCAGAGGATTCATGTCCTTGGTTTTGTGGTCTGTTACTGAAAGTTTATTAGGATAACGCTATTTTCCTCTTAATTTCAAGCACTTATCTCCCATCACAAAGCAGTCAGTGCACACAAAACAACCTGTCCCCCAAAATCCTGAGCAAGCTCTTCCCACCTTCACGCAGTGGAGGGCTGGGAATCACTCCGACCTTTCCAGTGGTGAATAAAAGCTGTGAAAGGTGAGCACTGAAATTCCCAAATTCCCAGTTCCAGTTTTTCCCACTCTTGGGCAGTTAACCATGCTGGCCAGGTCTTCCCAGCCACAACCCATTGCCTTTTTCAGATCCTGCTTCTGGATCTTTGTCCCTAAAGGTATCACCCAAAAATCTGCCAGCCTCACCCAGAGGCAGCTCTGCTCGCTGAGGTTTGGCAGCCATGCCCCACCAATCACCCTCTTCTTGAAGCCGGTGGTCAAGGAAGCCACAACATCCCTGGAAAACCCTCCACAAGGATTTGTCTCTTCCCAGCTCAGCATTATCCTCTGCTGGGATGGCTGATTCCCCCCTCTCCCACCTCTATCCCCAAGCTCTGATCCTGTCCCGCTCCTGTCCATGTGGGGAGTATCCAACATGATGAACCCTGCCCAATGTGGATCTGTTCTCCGATCAGAGGGATCCCTGGAAGTGTCCAAGGCCAGGCTGGGTGGGGCTTGGAGCAGCCTGGTCTGGTGGAAGATGTCCCTGCCCATGGCAGGGGGGGGAATGGGATGAATTTTAAGGTCCCTTCCAACCCAAACCATTCCTGGATTCAGTGATGTTCCTTCCCCACCCAGCCTAGCACAACCAAACCTGACCTTGGCAAAGCCAAAGAAATCCAGGAGCACATTAAGGATATGGCTGTTCCTATAGAATTGCATCCAGCCAAAATGCTGCTCCCTGGTTTAATCTCAGAATTCAAGGGACTCTGCCCACCCATTCTGGAGCACAGCCCTTCAGACACACCCTCAGCTCATTTCAGACCTTCACTTCCCAGCTTTCCTGCATGGATTCAGGCACCAACAGAGCAGATTGATGTTTTCACCCATAGAATAATTACAAGAGAATTCCACACTCCAATTCAGGATTTGCAGCTTCATTTCTGTCCCCTCACTCTCAGGGAAACTGCTTTCCTTCAGCCAAACCCTCCAGGAGCTCTGCTCCCAGAACTCACCTGTTAACGTCCCTCTGCCCAAACCTTGCCTTTTGGGGGCTTATCTGGCACATACCACATTTGCCAGAGCAGATCTTCCTTACAGGAAAGTAAAACTCCCACTTTGGTCATCTCACCTCAGTTATCGCATATTTTTTTCAAGAGCAGCTCAGCCAGAAGGAAACCCATAACAAATATCCAGTAGTGCCTCCTCTGTCAGCAGGGACCGCTTTCCAGGGCAGATCCCTCAGCAGGGGTTGTGAGAAATGGTGTTTAATTCCCTACTTTGCCCTTTTCTTCTCCATGGAATGTGCTAAACAATGGCATAGAGAAACAGGAGATAACTCCTCCAGGGCACCCTGCTGCCCCTCAGCAGCACATACCCCAATTCCCTGGGGTACGCTCCGAGGGGACACGGCTTTCGGCAGGGGAAAGGCAGGATGTGCTCAAGGCTTTCCAAGCAGACAGGAGACTCAAGGATGGAGCAGTTCCAATTCCCCAGCACCTTTTTTAGGCACGGGTATGGAATGTTTGCACCCTTGAGATCTGGGAGCCACCAGCACACCCTCCTCGGCTTCCCAGACCAACAGCCCAACCACTGAGAGCCAAGATCAGAGCGGAAAAGCCGAGACCGAATCTGGATCTTCCACGGCATCGCCCGGTGCCTCCAAACCCACTGTGCTTCCAAACCCCCTTGGGTCTTACAGCCTCCACGGGCTAAAAGGAACCCAAAAAGCAAAAAGGAACCCAAAAACCCCAAAGCAAAATTCAGGTGAACCTCTTCCCCCAGTCTCCTAACTGGTGTTGGGCATTCCATAGGAGACACTGGCCAAAATCCTCACCCTCCTTTCCTCTCCCAGCTGATTCTCCCTGCCCAGTCCCAGCCCCGGCACAAGTTCTGTGCAACCAGCTAGCTCAGCTCTGCTAAACCCAAGCCTGAGGAGCTGGATCCCCACCTGAGATGTCACTCCAGCTGAAGCTGAGCTTCCCAACCTACCTCCTCCTCCAATTTCCGTTCATCCCTGCCGACTGCGCTGAATCCCAAGGCCGTTTTGTATCCCTCAGGGAACGCTATTCCCTTCGGTGCTACGGCCATCGCCCACGAGTCCTTCTGCCACAGCACACCCTCTGCTCCACCATAGGAAAGAGATGTGGCAGCTCTGCTGGTGTTGGAAGCCAGGTTCTCCCAAGGCTCCAAGGGAACCTTCCATGAGGCTGCGCTCCACAAGCGCAGTCATTCCCTGCTGGCACCGCACCCTCCGCCCCTGATTTGCAAGACTTATTTAGAATCATTTCAGAATGCCCCCTCACCAGTCCCTGCGCTCAACTCCATCCTCTGGCAGAGCCACACCTAGAGGAACCAGCCAAAATCTGGGAAAAGGCTTGGGAGGGCTCAGCTCCAGCTGCCTTCCACATGAGGAGGGATTTCAAGCATCTCCCCCTGCCCACACGCTGACAGAGGGAGAAGTTGTCAGCAGAACAAAGAAAACAAAGTTTCTCCACAAATCATCCCTAAATTCTGCAATTTTAGCCAAAATCATGAATACATTGCAAACAAACTTACCTTGGTTCCAGCTCTGGACATTTTCCGTTCCAGCCAAGCTCCCCTGTGCCGGAGGAACGTCAGCAGCTGTTACAAACAGCCAGGATCCGAGGTGCCCTTTTTATAACGGGCTTGTTTTAAACCAGACAGCCGCTTTGTCATGAGAATAGGATCCAAAAATTGAGTCAGTGATTCTGAGGCTATAGCCGATTTCCAGAAAAGCAAACAGGATTATGGAATAAAGGAAGGCTTCGCCATCCTCCCTTTGTTACCATTTGCTGAGTCAGAACACCAAAACTCTGCCAAATGCACTCAAAACACGCAGCCCCCTGCCAAGTCCAGGAGGACGGGGGGGTAATTTGGCTGCTCCCTCCCTTCAAAGCTTGTTAAAGACAAGGAATTCTCGTGGGCTCTTGGAGACCCACCCCATTTGTAAGGAGGGCACACGGTATTTATGAGGGAATGCTCTGGTACAGCGAAGGATGCAGTTAAGGAATGACAAACAAGTGCCCAGGGCAGACACCAGAGGCTTGCAAAGACCAGCTCTGCACCGAAAGCTCTCCATGGGAACATCTGTGCAGCAAAAAGGCTGCAGATTTTTCCTGGGACACCCTCAGCTGGAGCCACACTGCTCCAAACACCTCCTGACATAGAGGGAAAGAAGGATGTGTGGCCACACTCCCCCCCCAAAGCGAGTGATTTCACACATCAAACGATGGGCAGGTTTCTGATTGTCTCTGCAAGTGTCACAAGTTCAAGTCCAAACTCTCAGCCCAGCACCTGAGGTTGGAGCAGAGTTTTCCCTTCGGCCACGCTTCGGCCCTCGGAGCCGGGAGGCTGAGGATCGCTGGCTTCCACAGCCACCCCCCCGCCAGGGCATTATGAAAAACCACCTCTGCAGCTATTCAGTGCCCCAGCCCAAAGGCTTAGTGAGACAAAGGGACACGAATTTGGCACAGCAGCGCCCGAAACACGCAGCCCCTCTTTCAAATCTGTCAGGACAAGCACTCTCGCAACAGCAGCTCTGTAAATGCAGGCAGATGGGAGAGCCTGGGGCACACACGCTCAGCAGCTGCTCCTCTTCCCATTTTAGGAGCCTTGAATCACCCAGAGCTGAGGCCACTTGGATTGATTCAGTTTTTCATGCCTGAAGATCAGAGCTCAAGCACGAGCCGGGTTCTATCAGCAGGTTCACAGCTCAAAGCTGTGGTCACTTCGCACATCCCTGCTTTAAAAGTTGGTAAATTAATAAACTCATCTTACATAAACAGAATAAATATAATAAACTCACCTCGCCTGCCTGTCCAGGAGCCGAGGGAGACCTTCAGAGGAATTCTGATGCTGTGCACTCCAGAGCACTGTGCCTTCCCCTCGCTCTCAGCTTGGATAGCTCTTCCCAAGGCACCACCAGCTGCTGCCTCCACTCATCCATGCAATGCCTTTGCCTATTTTCCAAGCTTATTTAGGTACTCAGCTATGAGCACATCTCCCCAAAACACACCCCACTAGCACAGGAGAATGGTGCTTATTCAAGCTGATAATCTTTATGAAAATTATGAGAGATAGGAATTGGGCTCGTATCAAAACCTCGTGCCAGGGCAGCCTTCAAAACCTTCAGCTCCATGGCTGAAGTTTACAGAGTTTTACTTTCAGCGTGGCAGGATTGACATTCCTTTTTTGCCCTATTTTCCTATAAATTAGCACTTTCTCTCTCTGCCAGGTTTACATTTTGTTAAGATTAAAGATGCCATGTCCCTCTAACACCCACTGTACAGGTAAAACCCCTTGCCCAGGACAAGTGCCAGGTTTATCCAACAGCTCTGGTTTATTGACATTTGTCAAAACAATGCAACCATATACAAAAATTCATCTTCACAAGAGTGCCACCTTCATATAAAAAAACCTGTTGGATTTCCTTCATAAAAAAATTTAAACATTTCCTTTTCACGTGTATAAAAACAGCACTGCTGGTTTGTACCGTGAGGATGCAGGTGATGCCCAGGGCCTGCATCCAGCTCTGTCCCAGGAAAGCTGGTGTGCTGGATACCTGCTCAGCATGGACACTAACTGCAGTGACAGCTCTGCAGTAAGGCAAACTTCATTTTCCTCCAGTGCCAGGCACCTCTCAGTCACCACCAGCACATTCCTGGGAATGCAGCAGTGCTCAGAATCCTAAGGCAGTCCAATCCACACCAAGGCTGGGAGTCGGGTCCAGCGGGAGCAGGCAGCATGGCCACAAAGTCTTAACTGGGCTGAGGGGATCACTGCCTGTTCCCAGAGCTGTGGAACAAAATAAAAGGAGCCAGTTTTACTTCTAACACCAGCAAAGAAAAAGGAATTCAAAGACTGACTCGAAAATAAAACAACTTTCTAATGGTTTGAAACATGCCATGGCTTAAAGGCACGATAAGGACAGGTCTCCAGCTCCTAAACCGCTTCTGCTAGGGAAGAGTAAGTGAGAATTATCTAGTGTCTCACTGTAATAATTACCCAAAGTTTTGTTGTAAGAATTACCCAACGTCTCATCGAAAGAATTACCCAAAGCCTCACTCAATTCTCTTTAGCAAAAAGTGAGATGAGTAGGCATCAACACCCCGAGCTTCTCTGAAAGAGCAGCTCTTCCAATCAGGTTTATATCACATTATCTGCAATGCGCCCACCTGTCTTTACAGATGCCCCCAACAAATCAAACTGAGCAACAAGGCAGTGCTGAGGACACGGATTTCATCTGAAAAAGGGGTTTTCACAGCCAAACAAGAACTAAACCCAAATGCCAGGCTCTTGGGAGAACATTCACTCAACAGACTCCTACTTTTCCCACCTCTGCCTTGGCTGTGCACACAAACACGGGACAATTCTTGGGGGTGGAGAAGAAGCAAGAGAAGGCCTTTTACTCACCTCCCTTTGCTTCTGCTGCCCAGGAATGTTTTCCTGCCCAGGAATGTTATCCTGCTGCCTGCTTGGAGCCCGTGGCAGGGGGGACCAGGCTGTCCAGCTGCTGCCGGTTCCCTGTCTGAACCAGCCACTCATAGAATTTGTTTTCTACCAACGTCTGGAACTGTTTCCTCTGATCCCTGAAACAGAAACATCAGCAGAATTAGGAAAAATCACATTACTTCTACCTCACCTTCACTATTCAAACAAGCCTCCAGATGTACCAGGAAGAGCCAGGCTTGGCTCCTGAACCTTGCAGAGACAACCAGAGAAGGTTTTTACCACCTGAATGTGGTGATAATGAACCCCAAAGGCAGAACCTGGCAGAGGTGGAGAAGCGATACAAAATTCCCCATCCCAGCAGCACAACCACCCTGCTCCAGGGCTGCCTCCACTTTCCCCTCAGAGCACAGCTGAAAAACTGTCTGAAAAGGGAGAAAACAAAGCTTAGCAACCAGTGCTCAAGCTCTAAGGACATGAAATTCTGCTCTGACAGCACCTGAGAGGATGGAAATCAGGAAAAAGATGGACCTGTGAACACTCCTCACATCATTCCCATTGCTCATAATAAACTTTTGGGGTGTTTTTGGCAAGCCCAGCAGTAACAGGGTGCCCCACTCAGCTCAGGCTCCCTGGCACTGGTCAGATGTCCAAAAGCATCTCCAGAAAAGCATCCCAGCCCTGTGGGATCAGCTCGCCTCTGGAATTTCCTAAGCCAAAGGTCGCAAAGAGTGTTGTATACCTCTTGATGGATTTTTCAAGGAGTTTACGCAAGTCCTTTCTGAACACCAATAAAACAGGAACATATTTCAACATTCTGGAGATTTTTATGCGGGTTTGTTTTGAACCCATTCTTAATTTGATGTGCTGACCCCATTCTGTACAGGGAAAAGCAGGAAACAAGCTCCAGAGGAGGCCATGAAGCTGATCAGAGGGATGGAGCCCCCCTCCTATGAGGAAACACTGGGAGATTTGGAATTGTTCAGCCTGGGAAAGAGAGGCTTCAGGATGACCTAATTGTGGCCTTCCAGTGCCTGAAGCTGTCAAGGAAGTTGGAGAGAGACTATTTCCAAGAGCCTGGAGTGACAGGACAAGGGGCAATGGCTTCCCACTGCCAGAGAGCAGGGATAGGTGGGATATTGGGAGGGAATTGTTCCCTGGAAGGGTGGGGAGGCCCTGGCCTAGAGCAGCTGTGGCTGCCCCTGGATCCCTGGAAGTGTCCAAGGCCAGGCTGGATGGGGCTTGGAGCAACCTGGGACAGTGGAAGGTGTCCCTGCCATGGCAGGGGGTGAAATATGGTTGGATTTTTAAGGTCCCTTCCAGTTCAGGCAATTCTATTCAGTTTTGTCCCACTCAGCCTCAGAGAGGCTCCATGCCCTTTTTCAAGCTAAAGCTGCTCTTTGTGTGATCTCCTCCATTTGAGCCACTCCCCAAAAAGCAGGGTTCTGGGACACAAACTAACCCAAATTCCTCCCCAGTGAACACAAAGGCAGCCACTTCTTTCTTCCCTTGTGGATTTATCTTCTCCAAGAGCTTTTTCTCTACCTTGATCTGCTGCTGACCCTGAAAGACTTTCTGTCTGATACGCTCGGAAAATGAATAAACAGGATTTTATGCTTTTGCAAGTTGCTCCTCAAGCTGTCTTCTTGGTCCTGTCTTACGGGGGTTTTACTTTCAGCCTGGCAGGATTTACATTCTTTTTTTGCCCCACTTTCCTCAATCAGACAACTTCAACTTCTTGAAAAGACGTCTTCTTATTTCTAACACTCTCTTTCACCTCCCCGCTCAAGCACAGCAGCTTTTTTCTTTCTACAAGCCTGATATCCTGTTTGCTCTAAGCTTCCTACTTGTCTCCCTTCTTGTTTCTCTGCCTGCAAGAGACAACAGACATTTTCCACTGTCAGCTGCCCAGTTTCTTTTCAACAAGCTTCTAAACTTGCCAGTTTTCCCCCTTTCATGGAATAAGCAGCGAGCTCTTGCCTCCTGTGACTGCGGCAGACGATGGCAAATGTAAGCACATCATCCCTATTTCCTCACACTTCTTTCACAGGAAGGTTTCTGACAGGCCAAACGCCCTCCCAAAACTGTGGTGGGAAGCAGCAGCCCAGGAAGGACAACAGCTGGCACAAGAAGCACCCTGGATGAGGCTGACAGACACAAGGGATGACTCCAGTACGAGGGCTGAAATCTCCTCCCTCTCTGCGGCCCCTGCAGACTCAGGACTGGGATTTGTGAAGGTTTTTGGCCTCACTTCTAGGTCACCATCCCTCAGCCACCCTCCTCCTGCAGCAAAACCCCACCCTGAAATCCCTTCCCTCTCCCAGTCCAGAGCTTTTTCAAACTGCACTTTCTGCACCTGGATTTCAGAAAGGAACGTGGGAAACACGGAATCATCAAATGAGCTGGAACTCCTCAGCCTGCTATGACAGATGTTGCCAGTTTGCCTCAAAGGAACGCTTTCCTAGTCCGTGTTTCCCACAGGATAAACCCCTCCAAAATCACTGTTACCTGCACCCAGTTACACAGCCCCTACCAGCCACCAACTGACACAGCACAGAAAGAAAATCTCCCCAGCTTAAGCACAGTTGAGGGGACAAAACTTGTTCTCATCAAGTCTTTACAGATGGGTAAAGATTTTATCCCCAGTCTGTGCTTGCCAAGGAAGCTCGGCAGAGAATTCCATGTGATCTGCTCCAGAGGAATTTAAAAGCTCCTGCCCACAAGGTGATCTCCTGCAATGATCCACGTGCACATTCCCAGCTCACCTCAAAAAGGGCTGGCACAGGCATTTATCCTTCAACCCCAAGGTAAAGTTTGGGCTAAGAGGGACCCCAGGCAGCCCGGAGTGCACACCCAGCCCTTTCCCAGCCCCCTGCCAGAGTGGATCCCTCACCTCAGCAGTATCTGGGAATGCTTTTCCTGGACTCTCACAATCTGGGAAAATGCAACCATGAGAAAGCACCTCCTTTGGAGCAGCGTGGGTGAGGGAGGGGATTCTCGCCTTCACTGCACTTGGGGAGGCCCCACCTGCAGAGCTGCCTCCAGCCCTGGGATCCCCAGCATAACAAGGATCTGCAGCTGTTGGAATGAGTCCAGAGGAGGCCACTGAGATTCTGGATGCATCTCTGCTCTGGAGCCAGGCTGGGAGAGCTGGGAGTGCTCACCTGGAGAAGAGAAGGCTTCTAGGAGACCTCAGAGCACCTTCCTGAGCCTAAAGGGGCTCCAGGAGAGCTGGAGAGGGATTTGGGACAAAGGATGGAGGGACAGGACACAGGGAATGGCTTCCCACTGCCAGGGGGTAGGGTTAGATGGGATATTGGGAAGGAATTGTTCCCTGTCAGGGTGGGGAGGCCCTGGCACAGAGTGCTCAGAGCAGCTGTGGCTGCCCCTGGATCCCTGGAGTGTCCAAGGCCAGGTTGGACAGGGCTGGGACAGTGGAAGGTGTCCCTGCCCATGGCAGGGGTGGAACAGGATGAGTTTTAATGTCCCTTCCAACCCAAAGCATCTGGGGATTCTATGACTCTGAGCTATGCCTGTGAGCATTACTCTTCCCACTTTCCCAACCAGCATCCCAGGACTGCTAATTCCCAACATTCTAGAACCGGCCTGCAAGACACAGCTCCCACAACCCAACCCATCCTTCAAGGATTTCTGTGGAAGCCCATCAAACAACCCTGTGTCCACGTGGCTGAGCTCTGCCCTTCCTGGGGGGCACTCACCTGGTCAGCCCCGCCTCCTTCACCATGCGCTGCCACGCCTGCACCTTCTCCTCCCGCTGGCTCAGCGCCTCCTGGTACTCCTGGGGAAGCCCCCCCGGCGTCTCCGTGGTGTCTCCTTCCATCTCAAAGGGAATCACGAAGGTGTAGAAGTCCGAGGGGGGCAGGAGCCGGAAGACACTGGTGTCACCGCTGTCCCTGCACACCAGCATGGGGCTGTCCCAGTAGTTGGGCAGAGTGGCCAAGCCCACCTGAGCCATGTGGTCTTCCAGCATGGGATAATGGGTGTGGAAAGGGGCAAAGCTGACTGCCTGGTTTCCCGAGAGGATGAGGGGCTGCGTGGGGGTTAGAGTGTGGAAAGTACAGCTGGTGGTGGACGAGAGGGACAAGCGATGGCAAACCACAATGACCTTGACGTTGTCACAGCTCTGGACGTGAACTGACATCTCCACAGGGCCCAGGACAAAGGTGCTATTCCGGCACTTCTCGATGGTCACGGATCTGCCACAGAACCATAGGATTGTTAGGGTTGGAAGGAACCT